>WOVY01010902.1:32500-454881 GCA_013436015.1 Rhipicephalus annulatus | reverse complement strand
ATCACCGTCAAATGCAAGCCGAACAGCTGCAATTCTTTGCGACGGTATAGTGCGCGCCGTCCAGTTATTAGCATTGACAGTCTCGCGTATCCTGTTCGGCAGCTCTTCGCATATACGTGCCTGCCCATGGTTGTAAGTGAAAGGCGCGCGCTATACCATCGCGAAGGTTTACAGCTGTTCGGGTTACATTTGACGCTGATAGCACTTTTTTTTTCTGCGGCAAGCATGCCACATTAAGGAACACGTTCTTCCCTTTTTTGCGGCGGCTTCTTCCCCGGCTTGTAGCCCAATTCGACCAAGCGTAACTCAAGTTCCACTCTTTCAGTCAATCGAATTATGTTTGTACGAAAAGCAACACCTCCGATCTTTTTTACACTCGTTATGTTTTTGTAGTTGTGCACTTTTTTTTTACATCTTTGCCATCGCGTTTTGTATATACTTCACATTCCCACGCAGTGACAGGTGGTATGATAGACGAGCGTTTTTTTTTTCGCAACTCTTGTCTGGGGATTTCGCTTTCCATCCTCCTGCGACATGTTCGCCGTGCCGAACATCACTTGGGAAGATAGCACGAGCAACTGGCACTGTCCCGAGTCAGGCGGTAACGTTTGTTTTTGCTCAACCAGGTACTTTGCGTGAATAAAGTTGGCTTCACCGCGTCGCCTTCTTACAGTACAGGAAAGGCTCCGCGTCGCGTAAGCGAGCTCCTAAGCGGAGTCTAAGGAGTGCGGTAAAGTTGGGCAGATTCTGTTCTGTTTTGCTGTGGAAATAATGAGGTACACATAGCCTCGGCTACTCCATATCAATAAGTTCTGCAGCGTAAAAAAAGTAATACTGAACGGTACTCAAAAATGAACAATCCAAAAAAAAAAACAATAGCACACTGAAACCAGTTCAAATATCATGCCACTGCATAGTATGCTCGCAGCAGTTCACACTGTCGTAAACTGTTCACACGCACACCTCCATTTTCTACTGTCAGTATATGCACTAACGCATTTCGTATATATTAATCTTTGACTGTCTATTACAGGCGCTTATCCAGTCCGGTCTCCACTGAAAAACCTGTGAAGAATATGTTCGCATTTTTCTGAAGATGCATCTCAGGGCATGCTCCGAGTAATTTCTTTAATGTGAGGAGCCGTCTGTGGATTCAGAGCCGGTGCTTGCTAACGTGTTCCTTCTGTTTTTTTTTTTTAACGCGTCCTTGCTTCGTCTTGTTTGTCGTTGCAGTGTTTTAGTGGCTAAGACGCGTGACTGTTGACCCGCATGTCGCGGGATCACATCACGCCCCGCAGCGGTCGCATGTAGATGTATTCAAAATGCAAACACCCTTGTAGAGCTATCGAGGTACACGCCAGAGAACTCGAAGTGGTCGAAATTTCCGGAGCCTCCCATTGTGGCGTCTCTCGTAATCATGTCGGGGATTCGGGGTCTAGGACCGGAACGATTGTTGTTAAACGTCTTTAAACCGCCGAAAAAAAAAACCCTTCAACAGAGGCGACGAAGCTTCCTACTGCATTTTCCACTGGTGATCGACACCGAGTGATCCTTCGGTCGACACCGAGCTAATCCATTAAAACGATGCGAATACTCGACCCCTTGGAAAGATTAGCGTCGGACAATAGGTGTGAGCATTTCATTTAACTTTGTATGCACCAAGCGTCTCGCGGTCATTTGGGATTTGTTTCACCCATCCGAATAAATATTATTCAAGCAAAACACGATGATTCGCTTTGTTATTTAGGACGAAATGCTTAGATGCCTGATGAAGCGCGATATTTGAGCGTCGTCGTCGGTGGCGTTTTCACGAGGGGGCAAAATATCATCACTTTATGACGTCGCACCATCATCACATGTGACCGTGACGTCTCTTGTCCCTGTCTCATCTTTTTTGTGTCCTTGTCCTTATTTGCGCACACCAGTTTACCTTGAAATATGAACCGACTCGCCCATCTGCAAGTTTTACTTAACATGACGTCACAGATCGCTGAAATCGGCAACGTCACCTCAGCGTCACGTGAATGACATCATCACGTGACGCAGTCGCTCGGTCACAGGTGAGCGGATTTCGGAGGCAGAGCAACTACGTACACAAGGAGGGGGTCGGGGGGCGTCAATACATCGGCCCCGACTAGGAACAAAAGCTTGCTACTGCCTTCGAGTCACTCTAAGCGAATGCATAATAGATCCTCTTAGCTTTTGTTGTTTTTTGTCCGTCATGGCTGCCTACTGCAAACGTGACCTGTGTGTATACAGCGGCTTTATGTGATCCGCCGAAACTCCTCGTCTCCTCCATTACAAGCGTTTCCCACCCCAGCATGTGTATTGCAAAAAAAAAAAAGTACGGAGTGCTAGGTTTCTGTTGTAACTGGTGTTGCGGAGCGCAGAGCAGCCTTGAATAATTCAGTACTCACTGCAAAATTCGCGCGCGTGGATGCTCGCGTCCCGCCGTATTTCTTGCTGCCCGACGAAGGATAAGCTACTTAAGTGTCGGGAGCGCTACGTTGTAACTGTCCAGTTGAAGTTGGGAAATGGGAAAGCGTAAGTTTTGAGTCTGTAAGTTCTGTTAGGGAGTGAGTGGAGGTCATTTGGAGTGACCTTTACGTGGCTTTAGACATGGCGTTAGGCCCGGGATCGCGAATTGCGTTGAATGAAATATTTTGTCTTTTTCTCCGATCACATTTATCAAAGATAAGTGTAATATCGAGCGCTTGGGTTAGAAAAAATCACGTGGCCCTTTAATCGTTGGGCAATGTTGACTGTGAGCCGCAGATCACCCGTTTTTGGTTTCTGAATCGATCGCGTTGATTCTCTCTTCCCTATGCACCTCCCGTGAAGCTTTCTGCACTACGCGTGGTGTTGCGATGCTTCCGTGATGGGCGTTCCTTTTGATCGAGTGACGATGTGATGCGATTACGCTATCATGTGACGTATTCCTATGTGAAGGTATGATGTTGGCAGAAGTTTTAGTGACCTGTAGCTACACGGAGGCGTCATTTGTGACGTCGTTATGACGGCATCTGTGTTCGCGTAACTGTTTAGGCTGTTGTTGACGACGCCGATGGTCATCTTAAGCACTTCACGAGGCTTTCGCTTTAATATCATCATCATTCGTCTGGCATACCATTCCTTGCGTTACGAGTGGAGCACGTGTTATCGGCGTGACGTATTGTTTGCGATGGAAAAGTGAGGAAACACAAGTGTTTTTTGTTGCAAAAAAGGAAAGCAATTTTAAGGTTGTCAACTGTCTTTATCATTCATTCATTCATTCATTCATTCATTCATTCATTCATTCATTCATTCATTCATTCATTCATTGAAAATGAGCTAGTGCTGGTTGGTAGGAGCCGTAGTTCCTGCTAATGCTTCTTATCAAAAAAACTTTCTTTATTTCTCCTGTAAAGCGTGCATTCCAGTGAAACAACCGAGTATCGTGACAGAGCCACGTTGGTGGAAACGAGAGCACGGCGGACGTTAAAATCGACGAGATTTCCTGATCATTTCTGTCGTCTTACGTGGCCGCAGGTTTCCTCATGAAGGAGGAGGGGCGTATTATTTACTGACTCATTTCTCCCCTCGTTGCTTGAGTACGAATGGAAACGGGCGCCGCAATAAGTGCAAAAATGGAAGTGAAGTGTTGACGTGCTTTTTCACGAATGTCTGACATTGGCCCCTGCCTTTTCGTGGTAAAGGTTGTCAGGCAAACATATGGTGGTTTGGGGACGTTAAAACCCAACTATTGTTGTAAATTACACGAGAAAAAAAGTGGGGTAAACGTACGAGAAAGCAATTCCTTAATAATTATGTTGCGGCAGTGTGATGGCCGAAACGTAATTAATAAAGTTATATATAATATATATATATATAATATATATATATATATATATATATATATATATATATATTATATATATATATATATATATATATACGGTAATTTCGTCCCGCGATCTTTGCTTTAGTAAACTTGAGGTTTAGTGATGTGTGCGATGTCTTTCGTTTCATTTAGTGTTATTGGTTTACCGTATACATCTTTCTCATGTATGCTATGTCGTCGTCACTGTTTGTGTTTGGAAAGCGACTATTGCTCTGGCTGCGGCTTTGACTCTGCAACGGCATGCATCATTCTAGTACCCTGCGGTGGCATGTCGTTTTACGATTCGTTCCTCTGCGACCCACAGCCTTACCCACTCGGCAGGTGTGACCGGCCATTGTGATTTCAGTTGACTTTCGCCACGCGTCTTCCTAAACTGCTCTTTCTAAGCCTCGTCCCATCGAGCTATTCCCACCCGAAATGCTCTTCGCAGACGACGCTCGTGAAGTAACGCGCCGCCTGCTAGGTGTGTCGCCAGTGTCGAATGGCTCGCAAAGTGCCGCGAAAGTATATGATGGCTCTCATGGTGGCTCTTGTACTTCGTGAGGCATCGATATTGTTTTTCCTGGTTGCCAAGCGCTCGCGCTTCTTTAACGTGCGGTTAGAGTGCTAGTGTTTCGAAGACGGCCATTTTTTGGGTTATGCGCCGTGTATGTTTTCATTATTCTGGCGTGAACTTGCCTTTGTCGAGAGTTGTTACTTCTGAATTTTTTTTTCGCAGCTCTTTGTGCGTTGTCGTCTGCTAATATTAGGCCCATGCGGTATTTCTTTCTCTTGCATAGGCTCTGTTATCGGAGACATTGCGAGCTTTCAGTACCTCACATGGTTTTGCATGGCCTTCTTGATCGGTCCGCTTAAGACGAACTAATAATGCCGTGTGATAACTGTGTGGGGTCATGTTGCATGATGTCATAGCGACTTTGTGATGACATCACAAACGAGCTATTTGGGACTTTTTTTTAGGTTGCACGTTCTAACGCTGACGGTCAGCTCTCGCCTTAGATGACGGATTTAGGGTGCCCGTGTTAAAAAGAAAGAAATCTTGAGGTTTGAAGTTCTATCTCGAAGGGTAACGTAGTATATTTTAGGGTTACATGCATCAAACCGTCAGCAGCGCTCAGTTAGCGCGTTTTTGAGCTGCTTCGGCTAAAGTTACCACCACTGACTTGTTACGGTTTAAAAAAAACACAAAAACGACCTTGTCAACTGTATATTTTTCTTTCTTTTATTTTTTATGCTGCTCCCTGTTTCCTCTTTTAGCTGGACTTTGTAGAAATTCCTCACGCTGTTTTGAATCCCTAAATAGAACGCTGTTCTTTACGAAAAAAAAAAGAAAAAGACGTGACGGTGAATTCCATCCCCGAGTGCCTGCCCATATTCTCGGTCACGTCAGTTTATCCCGCCTCTCGCTGCCTACGCACATTGCTCCAGCGCGCGAAGTGCTTTAAAGAATTCTCTTCGAAGCTCCACTTCGTCCTGTCTTTCTTTGTTCTTCGCGTTGCGTGTTTACGTTTTGAGCACCAGGGTGCGCTGCTTTCGGCGTGTCAGCTGTCGTCTGCTGCGGAGTCGGGCTGTAAAGGGGCGGGCCTGATTCGAAGGGACGTATGCGTTGTCCTTGCTTCGTGGAGGTGCGCTTTAAATGTCACTGTCATTATTCTCGTCTCTCCAAACTTGCAGAAAACTTTTGGCTTGAACATTTGCGAGGCGAGCTGAAAGAGAATCGTTCTTTTCCTGATTTTTTGCGTTGTGTTGATGACCTTGTGTCTGCGTTTTTACGCCTACTTTTTTTTTCTTTTTTAGAGTGTAGAGATGGCAGAGGTTTGTGTCTTTATGGTGGATCTTATTACTCATGCTCGCTTAGCTGACGGAATGTGCAATAGAGAGTGATAAAAAGGGCACAAAATGTCATCCAGAGAGACAGAAGGTGTACAAATATAGTACAACGCACGCCTACCAAGTTTTTTTTTGTTGTTATATTATTCGCCGGTAGTGTCTGGAAACAGCTGCCCCTTCTGTTTTTTTTTTTCGTTTTGGCATAAATGAAACGTAATAAGATTCAGAGAGAATATTGGGTGATCGAAAGGCGGATCTTCAACAAAACTTGTATGCCTCCTTCGCGTCTTTAGAAGTTGGCGACCTTTGCTGGCTTTTCTATCGTTCCTTTTTTTTTTCCGTGGTGCAATGAAGCTTTAAAAGCTGTTCCCTCCGATTGCGCTAAGCTTAAGTTCTCGCGAGCGCTTGTCGTCTGCTACACTCGTCTGTCATATCTTCTCTCTGTCGGTCAAGTTGATCCGCATTGAATCTCTGAAATAAGATTGCGCTACTTCGCAGCTTGCTCTTTGCAAATTCTCTCTTCTCTTTTTTGTTTTGTTTATGTTTTCTTAAATTTTGTCTCCGAAAGTTGTTTGACGTGCCATTTTTTTAGCACTCGTCGTTCTCACGCGAAATGGCGTCGGCACTTCTGTTTTTTTTTTTAGGCATTTTTGTGTCGTCTTCCTACGACCAGGTTTATTCGGCTCGGGCCTAAATCCTTGAGAGTCTTCGGCTTATTTTTGTATCGCCATTAAGCCTCCTTTTTGTATGCTATCGCCTCGCATAGAGTGCCCACGAAGCTGGAGCAAATCCTGCCTTTCATTTGCTGTTCTATCGTTTTTTTTTATACTTTTATCATTTGTTTGCCTGCTTACTCGATTATTTTACGCGTATAAAAGAAAAGTTTTGTAGCGATTCGGGATTTCCTGGTCTCGTCGATTGTTTCGATTTCGCCGCTTCAACGGCGACAGCCGCAGTGTCAACATCAGGATTAACGAGCTCAGTGAGCAAAGAAACCTAAAGGTAAACGCAATCTTTATTAGAACGTTTCAATCGTTAGCCTTTCCGTTATATACCTGTCTCGTAAAACTAATGATGCATTTACAAAAGAAAGAGTTAAAATATGGCAAACAGTAAGAAGGTCAGGAGAATTTGCCTGATCGGCAAAAAAAAAAGGGGGGGGGGTGCAAGGGATGCTTGTCGTGTACGGGCTTCACCGACTTTTTTTTTTTGTTCCGTCCGTATTTCTGTCGCATGGTGCAATGCTACCTCCTAACTGTGTAAGGGCCGGAAATGGTTCTTTCATCGCCGCTCTAGGCAGCGCAATAATTCAGTCGTTTCGGGCGACAACGATGGTTATATACCCAGTTAACGCCGAAACGCGGAAACGAGAAACGAGTGACCACGATTAAAATCGGATTGCCACATCAGAATATGTTCGTTGCAGACACACCCTCTATGCATGCACGCATACATTTGCTACCTACTCAGGGCCGCTCCACAACCGTCAAAACTTTGATTAAGCACGGAATAACGCGTTACGAACGCCTTCAATAACCTGACACGCGCTCGATATTCCGGGCGAATTGGCATCGTATCTTTTTTTTAGGAGCGAAGCTACTTATGGCGTGGCTTGTGCGTCCCTCGTAGTACGTAACCACCAGTGGCACATACCCGAAATAGCGGTCCTTACAATGTCTGCTGGATGGGAGCACTTGTATATGATGAATACATGATGAAAAGATGTGAGATGGCTGTGCTTGGAGTTTTCTCTAGACGTATGGACGGACGAACGGGAGTGACACACGCACGGACGGACAGGCAGAGGGGCGCACGGACGGATGGATAGACAGAGGGATGGCCGCAAGAAGAGGTGGACGGACAGACAGACGAATGAACAAACGGACGGGTATGCACCAAGGATCACACAGATAGGCGGACGCAAGAACGAATGGACAGACAGACTGACGAACGCTGCGCCCCACCGATCATCATTCGCTCCGTGGACATGCTGTGATTTTTTATTGCACTGCCGGTAATGTAACGCGAACCGCTCCTATGCCACATGTTTGAATCTTTATCGCTGGTTTCGGCGTCCGGTTGCCTGCCTGCCTGCGTCTCTGAATATCGAATAAATCGTCGATGACGTACAGTCGATGTTTTTTTAACATCGCTGAAACTTTCTTTTTTTTTAAAGACGCTTACGCACCCGTCGAAAGCGGTATAGCCGTGCGCATCCTCTCTCACTTTACGGCGATGATTTATACCGCGTATGTCGCGGAGCGAGCGAACATCTATAGCCGTGTGTCGAGCGAGCATCAATTGCTCCGTACACAATGGAGAGATGTGGCCTCATCGTCATGCATCATGCGTTTCGCATTACGCGTGTTCTTTGTGTCGTTCGACCAGTGTCTACGAACGCGCATGGAAACTTCTGTTCTACTTTTCTTTTTTTCGAATTTTTTTTCGAATTCAATGATCGAAGCTTTTTCTGGTCACCGCCTCCCAACACATGCCTGCGTATGGGCTTTATCGCGCCTGGTTCGCCGTTTTCTTTCTTTCTTTCTTTCTTTCTTTCTTTCTTTCTTTCTTTCTTTCTTTCTTTCTTTCTTTCTTTCTTTCTTTCTTTGTTTCTTTGTTTCTTTCTTTCCTTCTTTCTTTCGTTCTTGCTCTCTTTCTTTCTTTCTTTTTTTCTTTCTTGAATAAGTTTTCTTTTTCCGCTAGCTGAAATATACATTTATAAAAAAGGCTTGCTGTTTGTTTTGGTCTTTCTGTCGCACTCTTAAACGATACCGAGAAATTTCTTCTAAAGTTCGTGGATTCGATTCGCATTTATTTTTCCTCTCTTTTGTTTTGTGGAAAAGCAAGCTTCACGCCACAGCTTTTTTTTTTGGGGGGGGGGGGGGGGCTGGGTGGTTTTTGGGCTGGGAAACGAGACGTCTGGTTTTTTGCTGCTTTCACTTTTCATAATGAAGCGCATATCTTCTGCTCCAGAGGTCACGTCTAGTGTTTTTTTTTTTTTGCAGGTTTTGCGTGTGTGTGTGGGGGGGGGGGGGGGAGTCCGCAATACTTTTTCTGTGTTATAGTAACTTCTTCTTCTGCGCATGCAGTGAAAACGACACGCTTTCCACACATCCTTTGCTTGCTTGCTTGCTTGCTTGCTTGCCGGCCCGCCTATCCATCTATATTTCTGTCTGTCTGTCTTGCTGCGAAAGTTCGTGTTTGTTTTCTTCGCCCTTGCTATGATGAAAAGACAACGTTCAATAAAACTAACCAGGGCGTATTTGCTAACTGGTTCGTACTTTGCTCTGCGTTATTAAACTTGGAGTTTGTTTTTATCACTGCGTGCTCACTCTTTCTCATTTTGGTTGCTTGATATGTAGTGTTTAACGTCCCAAAACCACCATAAAATTATAAGAGACGCCGTAGTGGAAGGCTCCGGAAATTTCGACCACCTGGAGTTCTTTAACGTGTACCCAAATCTGAGCACACGGGCCTATACATCATTTTCGCCTCCATCGAAAATCCAGCCGCCGCAGCCGGGATTCTATCGCGCGACCTGCGGTTCAGCGGCCGAGTACTTTAACCACTATACCACAGTGGCGGGGCTCTTTCTCATTTTGGAAAGTGCTTCGTCTTCTCCTGCACGCGATCTGCGCACGCGCAGACGATTCGCGTGCATGCGGTAACTAGTTTTTGTTGTTGTTGTTGTAGCGGGCGCGCCGCCTATCTCAAATAGCAGGTTATTGCGTGTTGCGTTTCTTTTTGATATCGGAAGGAACTCGCTTCCACGAACGCCATTGTTGGTTCACCCGATTCCTCTCCTTGACCAGGCCAACGTCATTAGTCTAGTAACGCTAGGCTGCACGGTCTTTTATCGTCTGCTAAGGTAAACATTTGCAGAAGGCCCTCTGGGAAGCAGACGACAATAACGAGGCGTGTATAAGCATACTTTTTTTATGATATGATTGGCCTCCGCTGTTTTCTCACGCGGGTAGACGTCGTAGACGAAGTTGTGCACGCCCTCAAATAACATCGTGTCGAGGGGTCTGACAACCATGTTTTGTCTCTGGCTCGCTTTGTTTGCTCAGGTCTGCCAGTTTAGCTTTTGTTTATTGCTTATTTATACATGAAAGTGAAAAACAAAAACAAGAACAGCGCGAATGAGAGGAAGCATATGCGAAGGAACGCTCAGGACGAGGGTTGACTAACAAACTTAATGTTTGATTGTTTCAACGCAATATCAGCGTGGGGCCTGTGCCTTTTTTTTTGTTGCTTATGGTTCGTCTCCTTTTGCACTGTTTTCCTATTTACAGATTTGTCCTCTGTTAGCACGATTAACTGCACTTTTTTGCAATTCATCATCTTTCGAAGGTATTTTTTGGGTATTACTCCAAAGTAATGTGTTCGTTTTTGGTAACTGCATACGTTAGTGTATTTCGTAATGACACATCAAGCAATATTTTCATTTGCCCGTGTGCTACGCGAATCTTGTCCCATTTCCCGAGCCATGTTTTTTTTGTCCGCCAGATTTCGTCTGCCAACCAAGTGTGCGCTTTTTCATTCATTTTTTTGCTTTCTTGCTTGCCCCTGTCGTGGCCTTCACCAGTAATTTAGTTTGTTTGCTCATTTCCATTCACTCCGCCAACACCGTCCTTGCTTATTTTCACGTTATGTCGCTGTTATTTTACCGTCCGTTCCGCCGGCGGTCGGTTGTTGCCACGGCAACGCTGTAGCCGACTGCAGCGGCGTCCCCTTGGGCACGGTGTGCTTGTCTTTTATTTATTTTATTTTTGTGTTCGTACGCGTTTTCAGCTCGTAGGCAAACTCGCTTTTGTCGAGCTTCCCAAGAGATGGGCGCCTAACGAAGTCAGTCAGGCCCCTCCCTGTCAGAGACGGTTCGCGGATTTTGTGTGCATTGTGACGTATTTCTCTTTCTTCTTTTTCGCTCCGCGACTCTGTGTAATTCGTGCAGTTTCAAATCGCCACTCTGTTGTGCATGCCGCGTTGCTAGTACCGACACGCGAAATACGGCGCAGACCAGGGTTCAAAACGAGATTTTGCGGCACCTTTCCGCAGCAGCTTTTGTACGTGAGCTGTTCTTTTTCTCTACGGTTAACACCTCACTGTCCCCTCCGAATTTCACAACTCGCGAGTCGCAAAGATGAAGTCGTGTTAACGGTTTCTCCTTTTCACAGCCAGAATGTTGAGTAATAAAATTCGTTCGAATGGCCTTTTTGCAGAGATACTTTACATGGCTAGGATGCGGGCAGTTGGAGCAGTCCGTGAGGCTCCAAGTGCGCAGGAACTAAAGTGAAGAAGCAATGCTAGCATGCGTTACCTCGAATGGTCTTTGCGCTTACACTAGTCTCATTTCAAGTTTTTGTTTTTGTATGTACAACTAGAGGTGATACTTGATAGAATGTGAATCCTTACCCCCTTAAGTCAAGAAATAAGATGGGCAGTCAGAAACGCGCTAAAATCGCATAGCATTCAGTATTATATCCCAAGAAAAGAAAATGAAGGAATGTGTTGTTTTGTTTGAGTTTTGGTGATTAATGTTAATGAGAGTGTAACTAATTATTTATTTATTCCACCAGTAAGCTTCGCCATTTGCACAAAAAGAATCAACTATCAGGCCCGAAATGCATGCATGGTTTGTTTGTTTGTTTTATTTGTTGCGAGAGCTAAAAAAATAATTTTCACGTCAATTCTGGGATGCGGCGCGTCGAACGATCGTCGAACGTGGCAGTGTCTGCGGCAAAATCATCCTCTGCAACAATACGCGGCACAATGAAATTAGTGTTTTTGCTAGTTGTCCACTCTGGAAGCCTGCAGGAACGTGCGAACATTGTTTAAGGCCATTTTGAAAAAAACAGGTGGCGTGTGGCGTGCCTATGGAGGTTCGCGTACACACCTGTGTACGCCGTAGCCTAAGGGACTATTCATAAAATCTGTCAGATGTTCTCAATATAGTTTAGGTAATGGCGCGTTCTAAAAATTCCACTACGTTCATCATTTTCTCAGTTCTATTCCGCGCTCATACGGTATTACATAAACGGAGGTTCCTTCACGTTCATTGAGTGCAGCATTAATCATAAAAAAAAACTGGGCGCACGTGCACGCCCCACTGATTTTGCGTTGCCGAGTGGTAGTTAGCACGATTGGGCATCCCGTCTTTTAGCGGTGCACAGTGGCCAGGCTATTCGGTGGCATTGTGTTCGTGCCTCTCGGTGGTCGAAGTCGTGACTCAATGTGGCGGTGTCCCGCTCGCTCGTGCGGCTTTCTTGCACTTGTAGCTCGTCGCGATGAATGCGCTGGTGCTTTAAAATTGGCCCGAGTGGTTGTTGACTAAGCGTGACTGTCTTGGGATTACACGAGAGTGGCAGGTACCACTTGTCATTATCTAGCCCATTCGTATGTCTACACGCGTGTCATTCAGTGTGTGTTCGCGTATGTTGCTACATCGCTACATCAGTATGCGGCAGCCCAATCTCCAGATCTTTGTCTCCTGTAAAGCGTGCATACCAGTAAGACATAGTTGTCATGCAACAGATCCATTGTTTTTTATTGTCTCTTGTAAAGTATGCACACCGGTAAGACATACTTGTAATTCAAGAGAGCGATTGTTATTTTGTCTTCTGTAAAGCGTGCATACCAGTAAGACATATTTGTCTTGCAACTGAGCGATAATTTTGTTTTTTTTTTTTGTAAAGCGTGCATACCCGTAAGACATTCTTGTTGTGCAACAGAGCTATCGTTTTATTGTTTTTGTAAAGCGGGCATATCAAAAAGACATAATTGTCATGCAACAGAGCGATTTTATTTTGTCTCCTGCAAAGCGTGCATTCAGTAAGACATATTCGTCATGCAACAGAGCGGCTGTTAGCAAAACGTGGACGTGCGCGCGTGTGTCTGTGCCCATGTTTTCTATTAAGTCATCCTTGTTTTCTGCGAAATAATGTTGTGCATGATATCAACGTGCCGCTGTGAAGTGTAATCGCATGCTTTCCAATCGCTCCGGGTGTCGATTAGGAAGCGTTGAATTTCGAGCCTACTATTGTAACAGTGGAGTGCTTTAAGCTTGATAGGAGTTTGTTAGTCGAAGAAAAAAAAGGTTTCATCATCGTCAACCATCGTCAATTGGTACGCGCTATCTCTGTCTCCATCTTCTGAATCGCTCCCAGAATGCGTGCGCCGATTCGTCCGGCGTGAGATGCGATAACTCTTATGGGCGAGCGAACTAGTGCAGTTAGTCTGAGAGCGGATAAAACGAAACTAAACACAGGTAGAAGGAAAAAGAAAGAATTAGACACGGAGTGAAGGAGATGGAAACAGGCAGAAGAAGGTGTAAAGGAAAGAGGGAGGAAAAAGAGAAAGTGAGATAGAAAGACTGAGACAGAGAAAGACGGAAAAACAAAGATGGAGTGACAGACATTCGAAAAAAAAAACAGACACCCAATTAGACAGAAAAACTTATAGAAAGAAGAAAAAAGAGAGAGGTAAGAAAATAGATTGAAAGGGCAGACAGAAAGAGAAAAAGAAAAAAAAGCAAAGAGAAGCGCCTTTTCGTCCTTGTCAGCTCCCATTAAAAGAGTAACTCGCGAATGATCATACGGGGCCTTTTGCAACAATAGCTTAGCCCTTTAAAACGATGCCTGCCTGTCTGATATGAGGACTCCATGTTCATACACCGTCTCTTACGCAACACGACGATGTGGCGCTGCGTGTATAGCGGGAGAGTGGTGATTAACGGGCGGATGCTGTCGTCGTGGCTCGCGGGGACCGCCGCTTCAAGATTAGCGGCGAGACGCCTTTGTCGGCCACACGTTAAGGGACCGGTTAGTGTGTGTCTGCTGCGCCGAGCCATCTCATTAAAACACTCCGGCAGCGGCGGCGGCGTAGCTGCGGCCAGAAGCCGTTAAAGTTTGCTTCGCCACACAGACTGCACGCCATGCACCCAATGTCTCTCTAACATCACGGTACGCTTCACACTTTATAATATACATTTAACGGCAACTCACAAGTCTTGGCGTAGCGTACACCAGACGTTACGCACATATCATCGGTCGCAGTGACACCGGTCCTAATTGTGAACACTGTGATGTGCCAGAAACACTCGAGCACATATTTTGTGACTGCCCCAGCATACGCACGTGCACGACAAATACTGAGTTCTTCTACTGAACTATATCGCAGTAGGTCATTAACTGATGAGACCATGTTGGGCCCTTGGCCAGACACCAACAGTGCAACTGCGGTCACAAGAGCAGTTATAACCTTTTTGCAAACAACTGGACTATGTGCGCGGCTATAAAATGTGTCTTAGCTAGAAAGAACACTACGTACTCACCTCTCTATCTTACTATCGTCATCCATTAATCTTTCTTTTCCCCTTTCCCTTCCCCCAGTGTAGAGTAGCAGGCTAGAGCAAGCTATCGCTCAGGCCGACCTTTCTGCCTTTCTGTAAATAAACTTACCTCCTCCTCCTACGTTCGGGCTTGAAGTACGTAGAGTAAGCCCGCACCCCCGTTGTCACAGAAGTCCCGTTAATTAGGGAGGCGATCGCCGGGCTGATTCTAAGGGCCGAAGTATCGGCCCCCCGAACCGCACCACGAAAGCGTGGACAATTTAGAAGTGGTCCTTTTTGGCGCGCCAGCGGACGCCGGATGTGGCCCAAAGAACAAGTCAGAGTCGAGAGTTGATAAACGAAACAGAATTATATTCTCATTAATGGCACATCAAAAAACAATACAGAAGTATGCTCACTCTACAATAGCTGAGTACAATATGTCACCAATCAAACAACGTACTACACAGTACAATCAGCCACACTCGGAACAACGGACACAGACAACAATACGCACTACAATGCAGTCGCATGCATTGAACAACCAAGACACTTAAAGACTGAAGAGATAGAAAACCTATTCAGTCCAAAGTTCTTGGAACAAAAGTCGGGATGATACTCTTCCGAGAATCACTCACTCAAAGTCCAGCGTTGTTGTCGTTCCGCTGCCCCTGAAGTTTCTCTTCCAGGAAACCTCGCCGAAGTTTCTCTTCCAGGAAACCTCGCGTCTTCAATCGGCCACTCTCCAAGCTTCAAACTTCTTCACCGGAAACACGTCGGCTTCACACACGCAGCTGTTGCCACGCGTCTTCGCTCGATAGCGGTAAACACACACTCTTGCCTGTAGCTCGAGTCCTCACCCCTCAGGTGGAAATCATCTTCTTCTCTTGCTTTGTCTCTACGGACAAAACCTTCGCCGACTAAACGGCGGAATCCCTACGCGCTCTGGCGCTAGCTTCCGTCTTCTCCTGCTCTCTCGTCTCGGCTGCTCGATTAAATACCTTCCGCGCGAGATTCCAGAAGGTTCTCGTCATTTTGTCGGCGCGATACGCAGCGAAGGCTGGGGAGAGGGCGAGGCGGTTCGAATGCCCTCCGCGTCGGATGACTCAACTCGGCATGACCACGCCTCTTTCCTTCTAGAAATTTTGAGTGTTTGCTCGGCCGCCGATGTGGGGTGAGGAGGTTCGTAGGCGAAGCCACGCTTCCGAGGGGAGAGGCGCACGCCCGGGGAGCCTTGGATGTTTGTTTTCTTTTTTTTCTTTTGACCTCGCGGCGTCTGTCCCGCGCGCTATCGCAAGAATTTGGCGGCGCGCCCATTCTTAGCGCTCGTTCTGTGACACCCGTCCGTCGCCCTGACGCCTTAGATATCATAAGTCACCTTTTCACCGTTTTGCGCCGCTGGCCTGCAAAACTGAATGCCGTTCGTGTTCGCAATCCCTTCATTAAATCGGGTTTGCGCGATTCGAAGATTTCGGGCGTATTCGAATACGGCTCGAACAATGCCCAGAGGGCGTGCTAAGTAAGACTGGCGCCGTACTTTCTTTTTCTTTTGCGCCAGCGTGCTCACTTAAGATCGTATTCGAGTGGAGTCGCTTATTAAAGTCAGACTACACCTGCGCTTTGATTAAAACAATCTACTGCGTGCAGCGGAAATTCCATCCTAGATTTTTTTTTTCAAGGTAGGGGGTTTCCGAGGACCGAATCCGATGCGTCTTTCGATGCGTATTGCACAAGCCCTTTCTGCTTTGCTTTGAAGAAGGACCGGTGCGTGTTTACGTGAAAATTGGTTGCGCGGTTTTCCGCTAGGCGCAATTTCGCAGCGTGCATTTCTTCTCATTTTAATTTTGACCGTACTGCCCTTTTACAGAATGTTTAAGTGTAAAAATAGTAAATGCTCATGAAAATAAAAACAAATAAAGTCCTTCGCAACGGGGCTGTGAAACGATGATTAGACGAATAATAATAATAATAATAATAATAATAATAATAATAATAATAATAAATGAATAAATCCATTAATACTTCAACCAAGTTAAACACAAATCGATTAAGGAAACCAGCATGGGTGCCTCTGAAAGTTTCTTAGTTAAAGAGATCTTCCTCCCGATTCAGGAGGAGTCGAGCCCGGGATAAGGCTAGTAGACCATGTCGGTATTTGTTGTGGCTTGGTCTCACACCTTCGGGTGAATTAGGGGTTTTCAACATCGTTAAACACAGTCGTTAACATGCATACACTCTCCGGAAAGCGTCGCCTAAGTACGCAGCTTGGTTTGGTACTCACAACTTGCAAGCCACACTCAGTCTGTGTTGTTCTACAGCGTTTTATTCTACACTTCTACGCTGTGACGCGAAATTCATGGGAACGCGCGGCCAAGGATTGGAGGAGTCCGCTTGTA
The DNA here is from genome assembly GCA_013436015.1 of Rhipicephalus annulatus. NCBI lineage: Eukaryota > Metazoa > Arthropoda > Arachnida > Ixodida > Ixodidae > Rhipicephalus > Rhipicephalus annulatus. The sequence goes on along the minus strand of WOVY01010902.1, from coordinate 438,446 downwards.
GAAATGCTGGCTCCAACGACGCAGTCTTCCAGGCATATTTAAGCGCTTCATGTTCTCTTATTACCCTGAACCTCTACCTCATTTGGACTTGTGCACTGTGTGGTAGGAACCTGAACATTGGAACCTGAACTTGGCAACGTTTAACGCTAGAACCTTATGTAGTGAGGGAAGTCTAGCTGTACTATTCGAGGAGCTAGAAGGTGTTAAATGGGATATAATAGGGCTCAGTGAGGTTAGGAGGACAGATGATGCCTATGTGGTGCTACAGAATGGGCACGTCCTTTGCTATCGGGGCTTGGCAGACAGAAGAGAACTGGGAGTGGGGTTCCTAATTCACAGAAACATAGCTGGCAACATAGAGGAATACTATAGCATTAATGAAAGGGTGGTAGGTATCGTAATTAAACTGAATAAAAGATACAAGATGAAGGTAGTACAGGCTTACGCGCCTACATCCAGCCATGATGACGCTTCAGTTGAAAGCTTCTATGAAGACGTGGAATCGGCAATGAGTAAGGTAAAAACACAGTATACTATAGTGATGGGCGACTTTAATGCAATGGTAGGGAAGAAGCAGGCTGGATACCAGGCAGTAGGAGATTATGGCATCGGCACTAGAAACGCCAGAGGAGAGCTACTAGTAGAATTCGCAGAACGCAATAATTTACGGATTTTGAATACCTTCTACCGAAAACGAAAAAACCGCAAGTGGACATGGAGGAGCCCCAATGGCGAAAATAAGAACGAAATAGACTTTATAATGACCGCACACCCAGGAATCATGCAGGATGTGGAAGTGGTTGGCAAGGTACGATGCAGTGACCATAGAATGGTACGGTCTCGAAATCGCCTAGACTTGAAGAAGGAACGACAGAAACTGATACGCAAGAAGCCAATCAATGAGCTAGCACTGATAGGGAAAATACAGGAATTCAGAGTGTCGCTGCAGAACAGGTACTCGGCTCTTAGTGAGGAAACCAACCTTAGCGTAGATACAATGAATGATAATCTGACGAGTATCATTACGGAGTGTGCAGTGGAAGTTGGAGGCAAGGTAGTTAGACAGGACACTGGCAAGCTTTCCCATGAAACGAAGAACCTAATTAAGAAGCGTCAAATTATGAAAGTGTCAAGTACAACAGACAAAATAGAACTGGCAGAGCTTTCGAAGTTGATTAATAGACGTAAGGTATGCGATGTAAGAAGGTATAACATGGAGAGAATTGAACACGCTCTGAAAAACGGAGGAAGCGTCAAAGCAGTGAAGAAAAAACTTGGGATAGGCAAAAGTCGGATGTATGCACTAAGGGACAAAGAATGCAAAATAACTACCGATTTGGATAGGATAGTTAAAATAGCGGAGAAGTTTTACAGAGATATGTACAGTAGCCGAGACAACCAAGACCTTAATACTATAAGAACTAGCAGTAACGCAGATGACACCCCACCAGTAATGATAGAAGAAGTCAGAAAAGCTTTGGAGAGCATGCAAAGAGGCAAAGCTGCTGGTGAGGATCAGGTAACATCAGATCTGCTGAAAGATGGAGGACAGATTGTGTTAGAAAAACTAGCTACCCTGTTTACGAGGTGTCTCCTGACGGGAAGAGTACCAGAGTCTTGGAAGAACGCTAACATCATCTTAATACATAAGAAAGGAGATGACTAGAACTTGAAGAATTACAGGCCGATCAGCTTGCTCTCTGTAGTATAAAAGCTATTTACAAAGGTAATTGCTAACAGAGTAAAGAAAACATTAGAATTCAATCAACCAAAGGAACAAGCAGGATTTCGAACAGGCTACTCAACAATTGACCACATTCATACTATCAATCAGGTAATAGAGAAATGCTCAGAGTATAACCAACCACTATACATAGCCTTCATAGATTACGAGAAGGCGTTTGATTCAGTAGAAATATCAGCCGTCATGCAGACACGGCGGAATCAGGGCGTAGATGAAGTATATATAAACATTCTGGAAGAAATCTACAGGGGGTCAACTGCTACCATAGTGCTTCATAAAGAAAGCAACAGAATACCAATCAAGAAGGGTGTAAGGCAGGGGGACATAATCTCCCCAATGCTATTTACTGCGTGCTTACAGGAGGTTTTCAGAAGCCTAGAATGGGAACAGTTAGGGATAAGAGTTAATGGAGAATACCTTAGTAACCTGCGCTTCGCCGATGACATTGCATTGCTGAGTAACTCAGGGGACGAATTGCAACTCATGGTTACGGAGTTAAACGAGGAGAGCAGAAAGGTGGGTCTTAAAATTAATCTGCAGAAAACGAAAGTAATGTACAACAACCTCGGAAAGGAGCAGCGCTTCGAGATAGGTAATAGTACACTTAAAGTTGTAAAAGACTATGTCTACTTAGGGCAGGTAATAACCGCAGAACCGAACCACGAGATTGAAGTAACTAGAAGAATAAGAATGGGGTGGAGCACATTCGGCAAGCACTCTCAAATTATGACAGGTAGATTGCCACAATTCCTCAAGAGCAAGGTATATAACAGCTGTATCTTGCCGGTACTTAGCTACGGAGCAGAAACCTTGAGACTTACCAAAGGGTTCAGCTTAAATTGAGGACGACGCAGTGAGCAATGGAAAGAAAAATGGTAGGTGTAACCTTAAGAGACAAGAAGAGAGCAGAGTGGATTAGGGGACAAACGGGGGTTAAGGATATCATAGTTGAAATGAAGAAGAGGAAATGGACATAGGTCGGGCATGTAGCGCGTAGACAGGATAACCGCTGGTCATTAAGGGTAACTAACTGGATTCCCAGAGAAGGGAAGCGGGTTAGGGGGAGACAGAAGGTTAGGTGGGCAGATGAGATTAAGAAATTTTCGAATATAAATTGGCAGCAGCAAGCACAGGACCGGGTTAACTGGCGGAACATGGGAGAGGCCTTTGCCCTGCAGTGGACGTAGTCAGGCTGATGATGATGATGATGAAGATGATGATGATGACTGTGTGGTAACCTTTTAGGTACGCAAAACTTTCTGGGCCTCACTTGTCGCGCATTCACTGTCTTACGTCGCATGGTCGCGCCGTGGTCTATACGGGCCTAAAACATGATTGGTACGTGGGATTTAACGCTGCAAAACCACCATATGATTATGAGAGACGACGCAGTGGAGGGCTCGGAAAATTTCGACCACCTGAGGTTCTTTAACGTGCCCCAAAATCTGAGCACATGGGCCTACAGCATTTTAGCCTCTATCGAAAATGCTGTAGGCCTAAAACAATTAAGGCTAGTGGTGCTCAAAACCAGTTCAAAGTGAATATAACAATGCCTTAAATAATGGAAACTGCATATTCAACCGAAAGTTTGTCGTAACAATTTACTTTAAATCGCGAAAGGCGCTTTGAAATCATCAGGTTGGTACCCACGACGTCCAAGAGAAGGCGCCACTGTATCGGCAAGTGTGATATTGCCGAGATGGTGGCAAGTACCAATGGAATCGCTGGGTTGTCCGTGTTATGAACTTTCTCTGGTTTCAGTCTAGTGGAGTAGCGCTATTAAGCGCATGATATGATATGCGCATGAAGCGCGTGAACTACGCCAGGACAATGGTGTAAGAAAAAAAAAATAACTTAGTCGCTTACCCCTGTAGTCGGAAACGCTTCTTGACTTGCACTGGACTTGGCACTGCCTTCAACGCAGCGCGTTTGAAATGCGTTTTCTGCTGCACAGAAGGCGGTGGAAAGTGAATTTCAAGTCAAGGAGCGTTCTTGAATACGGGTATTATACTATAGGCGCTTGTACCCTAAGGTGCAGACATATTGTGTGTTTTCTTGTAATTTAACTGTCGCCTCAGTTGCGCAGAAAGCGACTAAAGCACTGCTACTTTACTTCAACAAACCTGAGCGGCCGCCTGTAGACTGTGTGTGCTCCCCGAGTGTGCTCGTGATTGTGTGTACCTTCTCATCTCTCTGCAACCTCTTTTCTCCCCTTCATCCCTTCCCAAGTGCAGGGTAGCAAACCGGATGTGTGTCTGGTTAACCTCCCTGCCTTTCCTTGCTTCTTTATCTCTCTCTCTCTCTCTTAACTGTCGCCTTTTTCTAGGCGTTACCTCATGTTCGTTGCGCTTCCCTTTGTGCAGTTGGATTCGTCATCCACGTCACCTGGCGGTGGGCTGGGGGGTAACGCGGGACCGGGCGCTTTCCTTTCTCGGACGCCTCCCAACTGCTCGCCGCGGCGCCTGGCGGCCGCCGACGAGACTTCGTCGGGCGGCTGCGACTTGAGTCCCGGCTGGAGCCCTCTGGGTCCACGTCAGCAGCACGCTGCCCACCGCAGTCGCTGCTCCACCGAACGGCGGCGGCGGGAGTCCCTGGCGTGCATGCCTCCGTCGGCGGCGCTGTCTGGCCACCACCACTACCACCACGCCACTTCGCTGCTGCTGCACGGCGTGGGCATCGCCGGAGGCGGGCAGCTCGGGCAGCTGCTCAGCTCGTCGTGCACGGCATCCTTCTGCGCGGGAGCGCTGGCCACAGGCGAGTGCTCGTGTTTCGTGTACCGTGTTTTCAGCGCTGTAGCGACTATACGGACAACAATACGGACACTAGGAGGTCCCGATTCAGTCTCTGACTATGGGACCTCCTGCTGTATACACAATATTTTGTAAATGATTCCATGACAAAATAAAACCATTTCTGACTTTCCGCGGATTTCCGCCGTCGCCGTCATGTTCCGTATAAATTCCATACCGATGACATCGCGCCTTGCCGCATTTGTTCTACGTTGGAGTGAACAGTTCTGTTTACGAGAACGACCAGAGCGGATATGAAGCAAGCTGGCCAGCTTTGTCGCACGGAGGGCGCATGCGATAAGATCGCCCCGCGTTCCACGGCTGCTGTCGATGGCTCCTAAGAAGGCAGAGAGGAAACGTCCGGCCATTCTTTCGCTGAGCGAAAGAGTATGGAAGGGTGCCGGTGGGTGAGAGCTTGTGTCGATCGGTCAGTGACATAGTCATTGATCAAAAGGAGCGCACGCGTTATCTCTAGACATCAGTAGATGGCTTCTACCAACGCCGACTAAATTTCAAGGCCGAAAGGCTGCCGCAGTGACGTCAGAGGTTGGAGGTACAGTTGCCTAACTGAGCATATGCTCAATAAGACTTTTTTTTCCCACATCTTTTATTCGGCCCAATCTAGCCGCAGCAGCTGCGAGAGCGGGAGCGTTGGTTCTCCTAAAACGTGAACGAAACGCAGGCTTTCCGCCGCGTTCGCGGCGTAACTGGGCCCCCACCCTCTGACGTCACTGCGGCAGCCTTTCGGCCTTGAAATTTAGTCGGCGTTGCTTCTACCCTTGTGCCTGCTGTCCTTCGACCTCTCACTTGGTGTTGATATGACAGACAGCCCTATAACCGCTTCGCTCCATTGAGCGAGCGTATTCCCGTGCGATAGCGTTTGAAGAAGTTAAGCTAAACAGTATTATAAAGGAGTTAGCGGCTAGTCTTGCCTGTACCATTCCAATTTGTTTCTATCGCAATCATTGCTTCGCCCTTGCAAGCGAAACTGTGATTATTTTGTCCCAGTGATAGTATGGCGAAAGGCAAGATCTTAAACTGACATGAGGAGCACCAGACTGACGCATCAGAGATTCGTTCGGGGCCTTATGAAACGTAACTGTTTAAACAAAAAGTTGTTTTTTTCCAGTGAGGAAACATCTTTGAATGCATACGACCGAAACCTAATTTACATGCGGGCGACCCGAAGCGCTTAAGTGCGTCATTCAAGAAAGAGAAATAACGGCCTGAAAGCAACATCTAACAATAATTGGAGTAATACACAATGGTAACGCATACAGTCTAGGTGACTGCTACTTGCCACCACGTTTTCAGGTAACTGCTTGTCAAGCTCGTCACCATCAGCGCTGAAACTTCGCATGCTGACAGCAGCGCCGTACCGAAGACTGGCGAGAGGGAGTGACAGTTTTCGGTTGCACATGCGCCGATTCCACTGCGACTTTTCGCAGTGGGCTTAGCGGCTTGGGGCGAACCATAGAGTTTCTCACAATACTTACTAGAGGGAACTCTGGCGCTAGTGTCTATGGGAGCTGCAACACACAGCGCTTCAACGAGCGTGGGAATGATGGGTAGTACATACACTTGTCTAAACTTCGTACTTCTGGCCTGCTTTTGACTCCGTGTGTGTTCGTGTGGCTTGAAGCTGTTTTCTAATGAAACAAAAATCGGCAAATGTTCAGCGATTGCGCTTCACCACCCTATTTTTTTAATTACCTTTTCAAATTGGGTCACGAAGTTTAAAAGGGTTGAATCTTTCTTTCAAAACAAAATCGAAACACAGCAATAAACGAAGCTGCAAGTACGATTCGCCGCCCGCAAGTACGAAGACTAGGCAAATGTGTGTACTACCCATCATTCCCATGGTCGCTGAACGATCGCAGCGCCAGAGTGCCCGCTTGTCAATTTTGAGAAACTCTATGGGGTGAACAATGATTTCGGGGGTTTGATTTACCTCCGCGTGTTGGTCGGCGGCGGAACGGCCGTGTACTACGTAGCACGTTGAAGATTCGGGGTGGTTGAGAATAGACACTTTTAGTTGGACGTAAGTAACGAGCCTACGTATGTCGCACGGCTTTAAGTAGCGTACGCTACATGCGAAGCGCTCAACGACACTTTTAGTTCACCACCGCACCCATAGAGAAACATACTTACATAATGAGCGGACACTACCGAAGGGCCCTGCGACCCTGCTACTGCGCTGCTTTCAGTGTCATGAATGGCTGGTCAGACACGATAATGTGTTCAGCATAAATAACAGAACTTTTTCTTTCCGATGCTGGGATTTGAACCCTTACCCTCACGCTCCGAAAGCGAACGTCTTTACCACTAGGCTATACACACCCACCCGTGCACGAAAGGAATACATCTACAGCACATCTAAACCACATGAATTTGTACCCTTTGTGCAAAATAAATGCAGAAAAACAAAACTTTCTGGTCAAACTGTACTGATTTTCGTGGCAAAGCATCGAACGTCCTCAGTGGGACACGTTGTAAAGTGGATGGGGAAAATTGCACAAATCAATAAAGTTTCTTCTTTGCAAAAACTTGATGCCGAACTTATGTCTTTATTGACCTCCTAAGGCGGCTATTATACGCCGTGACAAAAGAGTGGAAGCGAGAATGGGCGCGCCATCTAGCGGTTGGCCAGAGCCTATCTTGATGTGCCGCGAAGAGGCTCGAGTGGCCACTCTTTATATAGCACGTTTCTCTATGCCGCACCGAGATGCGTTTGGTTCAACTAGACGTATGTTCTTAGAAATAAAACAGCTGGATGTATGGATATGACTGTACCCTTTAGATCGGGCAATGGCTAGCGCCACCAAGCCGTAATACTTAATGAACCAAAAACTAGATTTATTTTTTTCCCTTAAATAGTGAGGTTGAGGATTCGTGCTTTGCAGTGAAGGGTTCAATTTTCACTCGTGCCTTGACTTTAGCCATCAATCAGATAACCTCCTTCTAGTTAATTCTACCCGCTTAGAGTCTATTTTGCCCTTACTGTCCCTAAACGCCAGTGCTTTGAAAAACTCTGCGCCATCATCCTAAACTATAGGCTGAAGCCCTTTACAGAACATTATCAAGTGTTCGGCAGTTTCTTCTTCCTCTCCACACGCACTGCATACCGTGTCTACCCCTTCGTACTTGGCCCGATATGTCTTTGTTCGCAATACTCCCGTCCTGGCCTCACACAGCAGAGAACTACCCCGAGTATTATCATAGATTCTTTTCTTGGCTATTTCCTACTTAAAAGTTCGATAGATCTCTAGTGCCCTTTCTGGGTGCTTTTTAGCCCCCTCGTGCGGTAGCAGCGCAACGTCGTCCCTCAAAGTAAGATATACTCGGTTCGGGCCGACTTTGCTGCTCTCTGCGTTCGACGCCGTCGCTGCCGTTTTGTTATCTGGTCCCTGTTTCAATCGAGATATCGCGAGAGCGTCACGTATGCTTCGCCTCGTCACGTTTACGTGCGCCGCGTCTTTTGTGTTTTCTTTTTTCGGGCGTTATACGCGCGCATCTCTGGAATCGATGCGTTACGTACTGCACATGCGCAGTTGTCTCCCGTGGCAGTGTCGCGTACGTAAGCGCGCTACGTATACGCCCAACTAAAATTGTTTATTAATGGAAAGCCCACCCAACTGCGGCTTGCCGTAGTATCATGTCTCGCTTTTCCCACGCCAGATCCCAGAATCTTTTCTGTTTACGCTCACAATGTTGACCGCTGATCTTGATTGATTTGTGGGGTTTAACGTCCCAAAACCACTATATGATTATGAGAGACGCCGTAGTGGAGGGTTCCGGAAATTTAGACCACCTGGGGTTCTTTAACGTGCACCCAAATCTGAGTACACGGGCCTACAACATTTCCGCCTCCATCGGAAATGCAGCCGCCACAGCCGGGATTTGATCCCACAACCTTCGGGTCAGCAGCCGAGTACCTTAGCCACTAGACCACCGCGGCGGGGCAAACCGCTTATCTTGAAGCACACATGTCCGGCATCTAATCTGCGCGGGTGCCGTGCACATTATCACGCACATTACGATCACGCGGACAAACATACATTCTAGGTAGTTGACCCCCCCCCCTTGCCCCACCGTGGTGGTCTATTGGCTAAGGTGGTCTAGTGTCTAAGCCGAACACGAGTTTGGCCGGGTTGGTGCTTACTGTTCGACATCTTGACCGCAGGCCCCGCCGTGGTGGTCTAGTGGCTAAGGTACTCGGCTGCTGACCCGCAGGTCGCGGGATCGAGTCCCGCCTTGGGCGGTGGCATTTTCGATGAAGGCGGAAATGCTGTTGGCCCGTGTGCTCAGATTTGGGTGCATGTTAAAGAACCCCAGGTGGTCATTTCCGGAGCCCTCCACTACGGCGTCTCTCATAATCATATAGTGGTTTTGGGACGTTAAACCCCACATATCAATCAATCAATCAACCCCAGGTGGTCGATATTTCCGGAGCGCCATCCACTACGGCGTCTCTCATAATCATATGGTGGTTTTGGGACGTTAAACCCCACATATTAACGGGCCTCCCCCCCCCCCCGCCAAAAAAAAAAAACATTCTGGATACGCCCCTGCCCCTGAATAAGTTTTGTGCCCCCGAAGCAAAATCAGGATCGAAATGCGCGTTCAAAAGCTGTCGAAGTATTGACAGAAATAAAAGCTACATCGTTATCAACGAGAAAGTTTATTCAAAACGATTGTAGACAGACGAAGCGCCGCCTGCCTCGCTGGTTCCCACTTTTTTTTTTCCTCACGGCATACCGGTGACGTCACCCGTTTTCACTCGATCTTTCTCGTTGAGACGTAACCGGTAGCGGTGCAGCGGCAACTGGCTGCTCGTCGGTGTGGGTGATACCGGAGGATCCACGGCGTGTGTCTTGCTGCCCCACAGCCCCGGTGCGCGATGTCGCGACGCGTTCCGAACGACGAAGACCCGTTCACACGTGCGCGTCGCGAGACGCGTTCGTCGCGCCGCACTTCGCACGGCGACGTCCAGAGAAGTCCGAGAGGCAGGACCCGGACGGCGCCGGCGGCGGTCCTCTTACTCTCTCGCCGGCGTTCTGGAGCGGCGCTCGAGCCGACACAAGGTGCGTGTCTTGCGTGTCTCGCGTGTGTGCGGTGTATAGCGTTACGTAAGCATGCGGGATGGGGGGGGGGGGGTGCAGTGTCTTTAACATTTATGCTGTCTTTAACATTTATGCGGTCTTTAACATTCATGGTAACGTTAGTTGTCATGTTACTTGTTATTTATTTATTTATGTATTTATTCATCTATTTACTAATTTAGCCCCGCCGCGGTGGTCCAGTGGCTAAGGTACTCGGCTGCTGACCCGCAGGTTGTGGGATCGAATCCTGGCTGTGGCGGATGCATTTCCGATGGAGGCGGAAATGTTGTAGGCCCGTTTGCTCAGATTTGGGTGCACGTTAAAGAACCCCAGGTGATCGAAATTTCCGGAGCGCCCTGCACTACGGCGTCTCTCATAATCAAATGGTGGTTTTTGGGACGTTAAACCCCCACAAATCAATCAATAAATCAATCAATTGACTCTGCATCAGAGTGTGACACTTCAGCAGTAGCTCACAAGGGAAGGCATAACAAGGGATCAAGAGAGGGAGAAAGAGAAGTAAAGATTGTGAAAAAAAGTAAAAGATTGGAAGACTGTTAGAGAAGTTCGCGGATAAGGGGCCTCGATGGGTTGTCTAAAAGAGGACGTTGCTGACGAATCAACTGTCAACCACCTAATCCGCCGAGTGTCCCGGCATGCTGTCTCGTTTTGGCAAAGCGTGGTGTCGGGGCCCGTTGTTATACGCCGTGTGGGTGTCCCTATTTCAACTCGGAACTTGCACCTCGTGTTACGCGATGCTTTGCTAATTGCGATTGAGCCCGATCGTGGTCGAAATTTCAGGCAGTGACGGCTGCATCCCGCAGTGAAGAAAGTCAATCGCGTTCCATCCAAATCGGGACTGATTGTGATCGAAATTGTGCGTCATACTGACCGGACAGAAAAGAAGACTATAGGGCGGAGTGAAGTGCGACTACTCGGGTGGTGAACTTCCAACTCGTTTACTCATAGAAAGACGCAGCGATACGTAGCGAGCTATGACTTGCGCAGACGCTGTTACATTCACTAGCCAGCCTAGTGGGGCAGCTGATTATTTAAAAATAAAACACGTTTCTGATTGAAATAATCTATTAGAAATATCCCGAATACAGTAACCGCTCCACCCCCCCCCCCTCAAAGTATGATACGCTTCTAATGGCTCACATGATGTTCGGTCATGGCTTTTTCCCAGAATCTTGGCCCCCCGAAACCGCGCTCCACATGACGCTGTCTTTACAGTGCGCAAGCTGGTGCGCCGAATCGTCTTTCTAAAACTTTTTAAAGCTTCCCGTTCTTGTCGCACTTCCTTTCGGCCTCGTCTTTTTTATTTTATTTTATGTATTTATGCCATACCCACAGCGCCACATGGCATTACAGTGGGGGGGGGGGGGGAGAAGCAAAGAAAAATTTAAAGCCTCAATTGGTAGCAGTCGCTAGCATCATCAGGAAAACAAATAAATACATATACAAGAAGATCATGAGTGTACACTAATGTGCACCATAGTGAATCATTGTGCCAAAAAAAAACAAGATTGCAAGTAAACAAGAATACATCAATTAGTTTAACAATGAAGTGTATTATAGTGATAAAAGCATAATTACATGAACAAGAATGCACAATAAAGGAAAATACAAGTACAGGCATATAGCAGTCATCACTAGCAGTAACATGAGTGAACAGCAACTCTAATACAAGAATTATTTTAGCAGTGCAAAAAATATGTCATTGGACGATATAGTTGCGACAGACTTGTCTAATTATTTACAGTCCCGTATTGTTCTATGAAAAGAAGACTTGCTAAAGGAATATGTTTTGCAGGGAAATTACATAACCTTATTCTCATGGTCAACCCTATGTGAATAGTAATTAGGTGCCTTTATGTAAAGATGCCTATCAATGCCAACTTTTGAATGAAAGATGTTGTGGAAAAGACTTCAAGCGAAGTCTGCGTCTTCGACAATCTAGTGTATCCCCTTGCAATAATTCATTTCGCGAGCGTTGGACTGAACTTTCTGTCGAAACGTCCACAAACAAATCGAGTGGCCAAGTTCTGCACCCTTGCAAGTTTTTTCTGTGTCACATACTGTTGAGGGGTCCCAAACGACACACGCATAGTCAAGAACGGAACGCACATGTGTTTTATAAAGCAATTCCTTAGTCGACATATTAAAGTTCTTCGGGTTACTGGCGAAGGAACCCAATCACTTTCCCGGCCTTGCCTGTTACATAGTCAACATGTCGCTGCCAATTTAAGTTAGACGATGAGTACACTCCTAAGTATTCATTAACCTTACTTATAGTGACATTGTTAATTGTGTACGACGTCTGAGACTGTAATTTCTTACGAGTGAACTCCGTGTAAACTGTCTTATTCAAGTTCGACTGCATCTGCCATCGCGTACACCAATCACTGATTTTGGCCAAGTCTCTGTGAACGAACGCTTTGTCCCGCGAATCCGTAATTTCCCTATACAAAACACGGTCGTCTGCGAACTACCGTATGTGGTATTCTACGCCCTCAGTTACGTCGTTGACGTAAATCAAAAATAAAAGTGCTCCCAGTACCGCGACCCTTGGGGGACGCCCGATGTTACCTGCGATGCGCACGAACTGGCGCCATTAACGATTACAGTCGGCTGGCGTAATGTCAAATTATCAGCGACCCATGCGATGGCTTGTGAATTAATGCCATACATAGTCATTTTCCCAAGAAGTACACGGTGTGGGACAGTATCAAAGGCCTTCTTGAAGTGTGAAAAAATGCAGTCAATTGTTTTTTCTTTTGTCTAACGCGTATGCTATGTCGTGCGTAAGTTCTGTCATTCGGGTAGTACAAGAAAAAACCTCTTCGAAACGAGAATACTTGTTCATGTGTTCAATAATGGAGGTATTTTGTACTGTACCTTTTTTATTCTTTATTCTTTCGTAAATATTGTACCGCTAAAGTTGTATAATACCACTGTCCTCGACTCCGTAACAATGTATAACGAAACCACTCCTTAAACACGTACTATGATGTTTGTTGTTTATTTGTTTCTTATTAGTTTTCTTTTTTTTCTTTGTTTTGTGCTTGTCAAACCGCAATGCAAATACTTTGCAAACGCATGCGGAAACGCGTAGCATGTGTCATTTTTGTTTTTATTTTCAGTTTCGTAGCAGTGCACAGAGCTAACATGCCTTTTTCCTTTGTAAATGTGACCTTGTATGCATATTTCGATGCTCCCCCCCCCCTTATGTAATGCCCAACCCAGGGCCCTTAAGAGACAATAAATGATGATGATGATATATTAGGTGTTCAAAAATTTTACGTGCCACACTAGTCAACGATATTGGTCGGTAATTAGAGACGTCACTCCGTAGACCAGACTTATGTATTGGGACAATCATTGTTTTTTTTTTTTTCAATCTGAAGGAAGGCTGGCATCTAGAAGTGATTTATCAAATAGTACTATCGGCATCAAATGTAACGCGAACAGTGGAGCGCGTGGCACAAGCCTTATCAGTGGCATAGTGCGCGCCATCCACCAGTCATTGACACAGTCCTGTCCACACATACGATGTGGCAGCACTGCGCGATCCCTCTATAGTGCAATATTTGTGCTTGTGTTCCAGGTATGGTATTTGATAGGAACAAAATTTAAAAAAAATGCACAGGTTAAACTACTGCAGCCGAAGGCGAGTATTGTGGCACGGTTTGTCATCACGGAATGCCTGGCAAATTCTATTTTTAGTAGACAAAGATCAGTTCGTAATGCTGGTAACTTCACGCGGCTTCACTTCGTGCCGGTAAAGCGAAACGATTTGCGCGCTCTCTTCCGAAGAAACACTCGGCATTTCCAGTTAAAATGAAGCCTTTTCGGGCCCTTCTCTGAAAGAAGGGTGTAGGTAAAGCAGCGCTGGCAAACGAGATACGACGATCGTTTGAAAATCAACTGCAAACCGATTATATTTTTTTATCTTGCCAAGACACTAATTGCACTGCGACGCTGAAGTAAAAGCAAGAAATGGCGAAAGATATGATCAAAAACGCTTGGCACGCCCACGATGGCCACGTTTATCACCATACGAAAACTAGGCCAGAAACGGAGATAACACACTCTGTGTGTGGGGGGGGGGGGGATTGTGTAGTGCTGCCAAACTGGATGTGCGCGCCTGTCAATGGTGATGACTGGACGGCCAACACTATACTGTTTCTAGTGCTTGAAACACGCGTTCCGCTGTTCGAGTTCCATTTGACGCCGATAGTACCTTTAAAAAACTGTGCTATAGTGTTGGCGCACAAAGCTTAAGAAACGCGTTTGTGAGGCAATCTGGACCGCATCCTTTTGAGCTGTGTAATTTTTGCAAGAACGCTTGAATGCCGTGCGTGCTGACGTAAATATCCTCCATATTATCATTTCGTATTTGATTTCAGTGGTGATCACCATCTCCGGGTGCTATCAGCGGCGTAAAAACAGAAGTGAAATAACGATTTAGGCATTCAGCTTTATCATTGTTGTCATGGAAGACGTCGTCACCAGAAATAAGCGTTTGTATCGACACATTGTCTTTACCATTTCTTTTTACGTGTTTCCAGAACTATTTTGGTTTATCTTTGAAAAGGGATTGCAAGGATTCAGTGTAATCACGTTTTGCTTTAAAGGTGCACGTCTTAACTTCTAGTGTTACATTTTTCAGTCGTGACTTATTGATATCGGTCGGGGTATCACAAAAAGTATGGTAACATCTCAACCGTTTTTTGTGTGAGTCTGCGCAGTTCTTTCGTGAACCACGTGTTACTTTTCTCTTTCCTAGCCGTTAAGTGCCACCATGGAACGAACGCATCACGTAATTCAGTCATTTTGTTTTTCAAAATAATCCACAACTCACTGACGCGCAGTTCTTCCGCAAGGGTCTCATATACAACGAAGTAATTATCCAGAGACTCATTTATTTTTTCAACATTAGCTTTAGAATAATTGTATACGCGCCTTCGGTCGCACACTGATGTTTTAACGTAATATACATTAATTTCACACAGCACGGAATCGTGATCATGAATCCCTGGCAGGACGTAAGTAGCAGTTACGAAACTGGGTTGGTTTGTAAAAATTAAATCAAGGATATTATTTTCCCGTGTGGGCTGTAGTACCATTTGGTGTAGTGCATGCAGATTCGCGATAATAATCATCTCTTGAGCAGATGCTCCAGATGGCGATATCGTGGTTGAGTGCTCATGCCAGTGAATGTTTGGAAAGTTAAAATCCCCCCCGATAATCATGAAGTCCGAATGCACCTCATCAATGGCACTTGCAAGCTGTGACTTCACGTCTGCGGGAGAATCAGGTGCACGATAACAACTACACACAGTTAGTAGCTTCTTACTTGCCAGCTCGAGTTGACACCAGACAGCTTCACATGTTCCGACGACAACGTCAAGGTTGGAAGACACTACGTCAGTTTTAACTAAAATAAATACACCACCACCATGACCATTCCTATCTTTGCGGTAGCACGTATGGTCTACCGGAAACACCTCGTCATCACGTATTTCATCACTTAACCAAGATGCAGTTCCAAGCACCACAGATGGCTCGGACATCCGAAGAAATGCACAAAATTCATCCACTTTGTTTTTAATGCTTCTGCAGTTAATTGCGGTCAAGATTGATTGATATGTGGGGTTTAGCAGTTCCAAAGCCACCATATGATTATGAGAGACGCCGTAGTAGAAGGCTCCGGAAATTTTGACCACCTGGGGTTCTTTAACGTGCGCCTAAATCTGAGCACACGGGCCTACAGCGTTTCCGCCTCCATCGGAAATGCCGCAGCCAGGATTGGATCCCGCGACCCGCGGGTCAGCAGCCGAGTACCTTAGCCACTAGACCACCGCGGCGGGGGCTGCGGTCAGGATGTCGAAGAGTAAGCACCAACCAGGCTAAACTCGTGTTCTGCTGAAGCGATCAAAATTGACCCCGTGACGCCGGTATTACAGACTACTTCACATACAGTCAACCACAAGAGTTTGCGGACCACGCGAGCACGTGCCAAGCTGTTCGTCCGTGCCACCTAGCGGTACGCCATCTACCGTCGATCGCAGTGTAGGGCCAGGAATGGGTCTCATTGTTATTCAGTGGCCTTTCAATTTTTATACTGCCGCGCTGCCTATTGTTAATTCACAGTTGTCACGCAAAGTGTCGATCTGAAGTACGACCGTCACACTTCTACGTTGATAGCAGGATCAGAGACTACGGTGTGCCGGTGGGCAGATGCCCCATCGCGAGCAAGAAAGATTGTAACTGATAACAGCTGTGCTGAACGGCTGCTCTCGAGACAGAAGCAAGTATAGCCGCGGCTGGCACAAAGCGTGTCGCGTTAGAACGTCAAAGGCGAAAAATACTTTGCGTCCGTTTGGAAAAACGGACTGGCCATCGATTAAGGGAGGGCTGCGTCACGGGCTCTGCGCTCTTTCGAACATCGTTGACGCAGCGGAAACGTGCCGAAGAGGCTCGTTTTTTTTTTAATTTCGTATGTTTTGACGTGAATGGATAAAGTCAGAAAACGTCGTCGAACGCATCAACCCAACCATTTTATTACGCGAATGCGTCCGTGTATTGTTCGCGAAGTTCTTAAAGATTGAAAACGGCAAGGCCTGAACCCTATAGGGCGGCCGTGTAACGCTTCCACATAGTCGTATCGTTTCTTAAGGATACACAAAATGTCACTCGTTTCTTTTCAATTTGAATACATTACGTTGTTTCTTTTTGTGCCACTGGTTCTTGCTTTGTCTTCTCTTTTTTCTTTCTTTTTTGGCTAGGTGTTACGCCTGTTAATATGTATACTGATCCTGCACATGTATTATTTCTGCATTGGTTACCCCTGTTCATACTTATACCCTTCTTGCATATGTATTACATTTGTTGTATGTTTCCCACCCCTTATGTAAAACCTCCTCTAGGGGGTCTTTAAGATAATAAAGTGAAAGTGAAATATACTGCAGAGAACCCTGGCGCTAGTGCCTGTGGGAGCTGCAACTCACGGCGCTTAGATATCCTCCGCGATCGGAGGCTTTTCGGCTGCCTTTTACATAGCCTTCGTGATCGGCCCATTTTTGGCCGAGTGAGGATGGCATGTGGTGACGTCATTACGACGTCCCAGATATTGGAAACATGAGACGTCGCGATGACGTCGTAATGTCACGTCATCACCCGGTGTTGATTTTTTTTGCGTCACTCGTGTGGGACGCCGTCGCGGAACACTGGTCAGTTTTTGCGTTTGACGGGAATGCTTCGCCTTTATGATTTCCGATAACAAGTTTTGCGGGCGAAGCTCTTTGAGGTCGATCCTTACCCTGTCTGTCGGCGTGGCACGCTATCGATATCCATATCCATAAGGATATCCATATCAATATGGATGCCCGTATGAATATTCATATGGATATCCATATGAATGTCCATATCCATGTGGATATCCGTACCGATATGGACATTCTTATGGGTATGGGTATTCGGATGAATATCCGTATGGGCATCTCAACACTATATGCGCAATGTGATTATATACTATTCACACGTGTTCTCGTATCTTTGCGTGAAGAGTGGACAATATAAGGGGGTTAATGACCCCCCCAGAGCTTCGCCCACTCATCATCATTCACTTCGTGGATTTGCCGTGATTTTTTTTCTCTTTCTCTCACTATCTGTCGCTTTAATATATAGTTTTAGCTAGTTACAGAAATACGGTACGCCAATACGGTAAGGCAGTACGGCAGCGCTCTTCCTTTCTGGTGACAGTCGTGCCCCTCACATGTGTCTTGTCATCAATGCGTAGGCGGACCTGTAACATTGAGGCGGGACAACCCAACAGCAATGTGGTGGTGGTGGTAGTGGTTAGACGATGAGAAAAGGCACCTAATTTCTGCAACCCGGTCGGGAGCACGGCGCAGTGCCTGAACAGCAATGTTTGAGCAAGCTTTTGTGGTTGGGGCGCCTTTTTCTAGCACAATGCCAATGTCGGAGAAAAGAGGAGCGCTACCCTCGTGGTACCGTATTCGCGTACCGCATTTCCGCGATTTGCTTAATCTCTCCAAGTTTCCGTGCTTGCTTTCCGTCCCAAAACCACGACATGATTACAAGGGACGCCGTAGTGGGGGGCTTTGGAAATTTTGACCACGTATCGTTGTTTAACCCGTGCCTAAATCTACGGCACGGGTCTTCAGCACTTTGCCTTCTTCGAAATGCGGCCGCCGCGGACGGGATTTCATCCCGCGACTTCCGGGTTACTTAAGCTAGTGCCCTGACTTTTTCAGCGCAGGAGGGCCCGTTTCCACGATTAATTAACCAGTCGGGATGACCTGTAATTGAAAGGCAAAGGTTCCTCACGGGAACGCTTGAAAACTTGGGCGATTTGGAAACATTCTATGGGCCTTTATTCAGGTACGAACAGCGCCTCCAGTGAAGATCGCCGAACTCGTGACTGGGGGTCAGTGGTTCCCGAACTTGTTCGCCGTACATGAGTATAAAATCTCGGGGGCCAGGCATTTTTCGTGATAATTTGCAAATGTTGCTAACCAGTGACCCTCCCCCCCCCAAAAAAAAAACATGGCGTGCGTGACGTCACCGCACTGCGCATGTTATAGTCTCCTGAAAAGGCCCATTGGTAGACAAACTGTGAAGAGGTGTATGCGCTCCCATAAGTGATAGCACGCCTGCCATTTTTATGCGGAGAGATGGAATGAAGCATTTATTTGGTCCTTCAAAGTAGACAAAATGTGTATGGAATCATTAGTCAGAAAGTCAGACGTCGTTGCCAGTATCGCGGGGGCCTCTCGGGTCTTTGACTCCACGCTATAGAGGGAGATACCTTCCGACCTTTCTGTGACGTCACTGGGACACTGCGTACGCAGGCCTGCGGTGCGAAGTTCGATAGTTTAATATTACGCTTCTATAGTAATCGAGTGCTTGCTGCAAAATTTGTCATTGTGTTCTTCACGTAAATACAGGTCTGAATCGGGCCCGATCGAAATACAGATATTGTCGATCTGCTGGCAGTGTTCATTAAAAAACAATTCAATCGGGGTAGTCGGATGCTAACCCGACAAGTGGCTGGCCCGGCTGAATCCTGATTATTGTGGTGACAACGATCGTATCAAAACTGCTTTCTGCATGCCACCTGCTTTAGCATTGCCTCCGTGATCAGCCCACCTTTGAGCAAGCTATGAGGTCACGGCATGACGTCATCAAAACTTTATTTTGAGCGAGTTGGTTTATTGCAGTAATAGCGCGAAGGCAGACCCACAAGAGAGACGACACGGACACAAAAGCGCTTTTTATCAGCGCTTGTGTGTCGTCTCTCTTGTGGGTCTGCCTTCGCGCTATTACTCCCTCGCTCTACAATGTGACGTGATGATAACGTCATTAGTTTCGGCTATATGCGACATTCTCGGGACGTTATCACGTGATGAGACCTTTTTTGCATCACTCGTATTCAAGCCGCGGGACATTGGTCTACATGTGTCAATCAACTTTAGCCTTTCATGAGGCATCTGAAGTTTGCGCCTAGACAACTCCACTATAGACCCAGTGAAATACGCATATAGCCGACGGGATCATTTAGGAGGTTCCGATATTTATGTACGGACAATTATGTAAATTAAAACTGATTTCGCGTTCCTCTCCTCTCTGTTGAAACGGCGTAATAAAAGCTTGTTTTATATATCCATTTCAGGGACGTCGGGGCAGTCGAATTTGGTCCGTATGCGAAGCTCGACCATGGGACAGTCGGCCCCAAACCTTTCCCTCACTACAACGGTGAGTATTGCATGCATGCCCGTCTATATACTGCACGCAATTTCTTTTTTTTAAGTTCCTTAGTATTACAGAAAGCTGAATATGCGTAAATGGCACAAAAAAAAAAACGTCCATGAGTCTACTGTCTGAGGGGCTTTCTGGGAGAAGCTGCATCTAATAAAATAGAATAAGAGGAAGGAAAAGAAATAAGCGTAAAAGATGACAGTTATTAGAAAAACAAGGGAGAAATGAACTAAAAAAACATACGATCAGGTTCAAGTGAAGTAAACAAAAAAACTGTGTTTCCACGGAATAAAGTTTTTTCAAAAACACTTAGTTGATGCTTCAACAGGATTGCGCAATCCACAAAAAACAAAAAATAGGACGCGTTTGCAAAGCTTCCACGGTATGCGGCTGTGGCTCAGCGTGCCCGGTCTCTGTCGTCGCGGACTGAAAAGCTGCGGGTACGACTCCCATTGACGGAACTTTCTTCTTTGCTTTCTGATCATGAGCATTTTTGGCGTCATTTCCGGGACGGAAATACGTCACTAAAGTCTTTGTGGCCTTCGGCATAAAACACTTTCGTGTTAAAACATTTTTTTTTAAATCTGAGGCAATGCTGGTGTTCAAACTTCTGTTTCTCCTCAAAATGGACAACACTGTGCTTCGTGTGATGGTCTAGATGTTCCAGCGCATTCTAGTCGAGATGTACCATGTGTTAAACGTTTTAGTACTGGTACGTATGTACTAGTGATATTAATCACTGATAATATACCCTGAGCTTATCTGCCAACGTGCTGCAACGGTAAAGTGTATTATGCTGCTTCTTTGGCCGCTTGCTCTTGTGCATGTCATATAGACTATATTATGTTTAAATGTCGTACACGCATCTTCTCTGACTAAAACAATGGATTAGTGAGAACTCGCGTCATGTACTCCGCGTTTCCTTTATCGCTCTTCAAGTAAGCACCATTTTATCCTCACGCAAACACCGATGGACTTGATTATTATTAAACCTACCGCGAGCTCAAAGGTTGATCCTCATTCGCTACAACGCAGACGCAAATTAATCGATCATAAACGTTAGACTGTGGTGTTGCCTTTTGCTATATTGTCGTGATGTCTATAGTGGGCTTCAGTGTTTGCTCCCATTACGATTCCGTTCGGACTCACGAACGAAAACGCATGTAGCTTGGGGTGTAAGCGAGACGGGCCATTAATAACAGCATCGCGGGCGTAACTTTACCGTACTCGGTCGGATTCGAACCCGCAGGTCGCGGGTTTGAATCCCGGCTGCGGCGGCTGCATTTCCGATGGAGGCGGAAGTGTTGCAGGTCCGTGTGCTCAGATTTGGGTGCACGTTTTAAAGAACCCCAGGTGGTCGAAATTTCCGGAGCGCCCTCCACTACGGCGTCTCTCATAATCATCGCGTGGTTTTTCGGACGTTAAACCCCACATATCAATCGTAACTTTACCAGGCCTCGGAAACTCGGCGCTATAGTTTCGGTTTCAAAGAACATGCACGCTCGTAGAGGTTGCCGGGCACCCCAAGATACGGTTGAACGGAGTGCGTTTGATGTGAACGGTCGCATTTGTTGGTTTTCACGCGTTTTACAAATGAAAAAGAAAATCGATACCCTAGTAAAGAACGTCTCTTGTTTATCTGTTTTTTTTCCTATTCCTTATAAAGTGAATTTTAAATTGGACGAAGCGCGGGAAGTGATTGATTTGCGTTCGTATAGCGCTTGTCTCCGATTCTTCTCGCCCCTCGCTCGGCGATATTAGAAGTGGGATCGCGCTCAGTTATCTCGCTAGGTTGGCTAGCCAACCTAGGCCAAGATAATGACAGCAAGTTGCGGCGGGCAGAAAACGGAAGCCGCAGTGAGCCACACCGAACAAGTCCAACCATGCATTCGTCGAAGATGGCTTATAATCGGGCAACGCATGTTTTTCCGCAGATCTGCGGTGTGCTAACCCGGGGATTGAGAGCTGCATTGGAGAGCTGCATTTAGCGGTGGCGGGAAAAAAGTCCGTGTTAGAATCGTGCGAATACGGTATCCGCTATCTGTGAAACTCGACTTCCAGTATTACCAAGAACGCAACAACACTTTGCTTGTCGAAGCGGCCGGCGTCTGCACCATGAAAAAAAAAAATCTTATCTACCTATCATCGCTAGATTGATGGCTGCTCATCATAGGAAGGTCTCAAGGATCAGGTCGTTTCTTTGTTGGTATTGAAGTTTATTGACTTGACTTGTTTTGGCTACAGGGGGTACTGCGAACGTGTCGTATCTTGAGGGTTATCGATGGCGCAGTCTTCATTTCGCGTATTAACGCAGTTACCGTGGAATAAAAGTTGTCGTGCCAGAGTTTGATAGTGATCCTGGACTATTCATGCTATCCATTTAATTACGCTCTAGGCTGTTCGTGCTTCTAGACTGCTCGTGCTTACAGACTTAATCACGTTTATGATCTGCTCATGCTATAGATTGCTTGGGCTTTAGACTGTTTGTGCTACACATTTTTGGTGTTTGTTGTGGACGGTGCGGGCGATCGAATGACTGCCGTGTGGCTCCTGCTTGCCAGAGCTTTCTCTTGACAACCGTAACGTTCGCCGCACTGCACGGATTTAGCGAGACGGCGGGACAGAACTTACAGCGTTGGCCTCCGCAGCAGCAAGTAGCCCGACCACTCAGTCACCGCTTCTCCTTTGTTTCCTGGCGGGGACAGTGCGAAATACGTGTTCCAGGCGGCCGTGTCCAGGCTAAGCGCCCCTATGTTGGGAACTCGGGGTGTCGATCAATAGACGTGGTTGCATCGTTTCTTTCGTTGGTATTCACTGCCGGATGCCGTTCCCGTGTGTCGTCGGCTGTAACTTAAGTGCCAGAGGTTGCTAAGTAACTCCCGTGCAACAGCGTTCGTGAACTCCCCGCTTCTGTGCGAGAGGTCTTCAGTCTGTCTCCTTCATCTTCTTCTTCTCATTTATATATCTAGTTCTCATTTTTTTCGACGTTCAATATCACCTGGCCGTCCCTTGGCCGCTCTCTTCTCTGGTGCTTCAGTCGCCATCTTGCGCGGCGCATTCCTTCTGGTATGCAGAGATGCCCCCTAGTGTATTTTTGTACGCAGAGACGCCTCCTAGTGGTAGTATGGTGTAGTATGCACCGCACGCTTGTCTCAGAAAGCGTGTATGGTGGATCGCAGACAGGCGGACACACACGTACGGAGGACCAAAAGTACGAACGCCGAGGTTCGTATATTGTGTCTGACTCCGTGTCACGGGCGTAGAGTGAAATCATTTTCGGGGTATTGAGGGTGAGGGGGAGGGGTTCGTCCATATTTACTTTATGCATGGTTGAAACACCCCCCCCCCCCTGCCCTTTTCATCTTGCGTGCGCTTGTATCTGTGCGTGCAGAAGTGAAAAAGCATATGCAAGGAAAGGCGAAAAAGTATATGCATACTCGAACAAAATGGGAAAATTTCGGGGGGCGCAGCCCCTTATCCTCCTTCTACGCCCCTGCTTCCTATACTGTATGCGTGTGTCCGTGCGCCTGTTCACACCTCTACGTCCGCATAGTGCGATGTTTGATCTGTGATTCGGACAGATGTGCGTTATATAAGCGAGCACCGGTTCCTCTCCTTGCTTACATGCGTGGGGTCGGAAGGATTTGTGTCTAGGTAAGAGAGAGGGTGGGGGGGGGTGAAGGATTGAAGTTAATCACACGTCCTCACTTCGTGCTGCTGCTGTCGTGAAGTGCGATTAATTTTCTCGAACCTCACTTTAATTGACAGTCGGCAAACGTCTTTGTGCTGATCGGTCAATAAATCAAGAGAAACAACCAAAACAAGCCCCCCCCCCCCCACCCATAACATGGTGTTAATCAGGATCCTCGCTGCCAAGTGACAATACGTAGTGCTGTTCCACTCAGCCGTTCCAGTGACTACTCTCACTTTCTTTCTTTCTTTCTTTCTTTCTTTCTTTCTTTCTTTCTTTCTTTCTTTCTTTCTTTCTTTATACAGCGAAAGCTAACCTCGAGACCATGCTTTGTACCTAATAAATGCGCCGGTAGTTAATGCGGAGCCGGAAGTACATGATTAGTGCGCCATTCTGAACGGACCAAAAAGATGCGAATGATCTCCGCACGTGTGCAAGTTCCGCCGTTCGAACGTGGATGAAAGTGTTCGTATTGTTCAAGACTCGTAAACTACCCGTCGCTACCATGGTGCCTCTCAACGGTAGTCGTAGTATTGAGATATCTTGCGCGCGCACGCACACGCACAAACACACGCACACACACACGCGCGTGCACGAAGAGAGAGAGAGAGAAAAGGAGAGAGAGGGACAAAACGACCGAATAGTGTGCGACACACACACAGCAAGCTTTTCCTCACGCCTTTCTTCAGTCGATTGTTTCTGTCGCTTTTATTTTTTTCGCGTGGTATTCGTCGAAGACGAAGCATTATACCAACTCTCCAGAGTTCGCAGTCTTGGCCGTAGTGAAAGCTCATTGTATAATCTCTTGCATGTAGGATCTCGCCGAGAACTACGCAACGTGTGCACCTGACATTCTCACACCATACACTGGGCAAAGGTCACGAAGGCGAATTCAACTATTGTTAGGAGTCCAGCCCACGGCCACCACTGGCGTTATTTGCTTTTCTACACACAATCGGCTCTCATGGAGGGGCTTCGTGGAGCTCTCACGGAGGGACGCCATCTCCTGTCGCCGACAAGAGCTCTCGCAAGTGGTGCCCCGTCCTCGGACTTCTGTGACCGTGTTTCCTTCTTTCCTATCTCTCCTATCCCCTCATATGTCCTCGCTCGCTGTCCCAGCGCATCTCTCTCTCTCTCTCTCTCTCTTTCTCAATACCTTTAATCCTGTCCTTTTAATCCCTCCTCACCCCCATCTCTTGTGAGCTACTGTTGAGGTGTCGCACGCAGATGCAGACAGTTACGGGGCTCGCTTTTCTCTTCTTTTTCCCTCTTATAACTACCATCTGCTTTTCGACACGGAAACGTACGCGACGCTTGCAAAAAAAAAAAAAAAGTTCCGAAATGCATTGAATGCCAAGTTCGGGAAAAACAAGTTCGCCGGTGGCGTACGCGACGGGAAACGAGCCACTTGCCTCGACTCTCTATATACAAATGGGCAATCCTTTATCATTCGCGATAGGCGGGCCCTTTCCGTGTACTCAGATTTGGGTGCACGTTAAAGAACCTCAGGTGGTCTAAATTTCCGGAGCCCTCCACTACGGCGTCTCTCATAATCAAATGGTGGTTTTGGGACGTTAAACCCCACAAATCAATCAATCAATCAATCGATAGGTGGGCCTTTCGCAATTTTGCTCTTCTGAACGGAAATACACGCGACGCACTTCGTGGCGCAGGTGTGGGAGGCTCGCTGTGAAACCGAAAAAAAAAAACAGACAAAAAAAGTTTCGTTTCTATGGGGTATAGTTTCGCGTCGTTTTTTTTTTTTCTTTTCCAAAATAACTTGACAGAACTCTAACGCTTCGATTATAGTTTCATCTGGAATGGTTCGTATGTGGATCTACGTTTATCTTTTTCGTTTGAGCGAACACAATTTTTCTTTGAAGGAAACATTCCTACCTTAACTGTCGTTTTCGCAGAGGAACTCTATATTGAGGTAATAATGAGTTGTCGCTTTTAAATCTGATTCTAAAAAAAAAACTAACATAAAATATTGAGCTGGCTTAATTTCCAACTCGAGCGCAGGTTTTATTATTATGATTAACATACAATGCTTCGCAATTCATAGCATCCCTACACTCTAAGCCGAAATTTGGCAAAGAGTGACTAACTGCAGTCGTTAAACCAATGGACGAACGGTTCGTCCAACAGGGACTAAATGTGTGACAATGCGTGTCTTGCGCAAACGCCCGGCAATGAAGGGACCAACGGGGAGGGCAACTGCGCCGCGATCGCCTCCTGTCGATGCTGCACTGCAATGCTCGGCGTGGTCGGCGATCATGAAAACAAGTTAAATAGGCTATACGCCACTGTGAAAGCGAAGCACTATGAAACGAATAGAAGATGTTATGAGAGGAAAGTAGTACAACACGCTGTCAGTGCACACAGCAAGTGCCCTCGCGTTTCCACCATGCCGGCACGGGCGAGCCGAAGCCAAGTGAAAGTCTCCGCAAACACGGGCAATGCCGAGAACTCGCTTTAATGTGCTGAATAAGTTCGAACTACGGTGAACACTGACAATGCTAATAAAGGTAAGCTGTTCATCAGCGGTCGTGTACCCACGCAGTGACCACAAGTTGAAAGCGATATATAGGAAAAGTAGGCTTCGTACGTCATCGGTATCAAGCGGGCTGCCGGTGTGAGTGCATTGCCGGCACAAGCGAAGGAAACGTCGCGTACAAGTTCATAAAAATAGTAGCTCAGGCAAACTTATGTCTTTTTATCCATGCGACAATCGTTATCAAAGATCCAACGCGTAGGCGATCGCGGATACGACTAATCGTGCGGCCAGCGGTACACAGGTTGTTGATTGATATGTGGGGTTTAACGTCCCAAAACCACTCTATGATTATGAGAGACGCCGTAGTGGAGGGCTCCGGAAATTTAGACCACCTGGGGTTCTTTAACGTGCACCCAAATCTGAGCACACGGGCCTACAACATTTCCGCCTCCATCGGAAATCCAGCCGCCGCAGCCGGGATTTGAACCCGCGCCCTGCGGGTTAGGGTACACAGGTTGTGCCTTACCAGCACGATGTAAGGCACGATGTTGTGCCTTACCAGCACTGCGAACGCTGGTTCGGCCGACATGATCGAATACCAGCTGATAATTCGTATTCTTGGGCTGGAGGCATGTTGAAGATTAGATGGATCCATATTAAAAGATCGATGCGCATCGGTGCTACGAATAAGCCCATGTAAATTTTCGCGTTACGGTGTCATATTTATTGTTTTCTTAAGCCGAGTAAAAGTCGCCCACTGGCACTAGATGGGAGGTCAAAATACTGTGCTATATATACCCGAGAGTCTGTACTCTGTAGTACAGCGCGGACAGTCAGTGTTTGCGGTGTTTAACTTTGAAATAATAGTGCGTATGTATGTGTGTGTGTGTGTTGCATGAATAACATACTATGATCTTCAGTACTGATTAAATTGGAATAAACATAAAAATATACTGCACAAACGCAGTGTCGCCATTTTTTTTTTCCATTGGTCCAGACTGTTCAACTGTTAGTCCCACTGGAGCATTCTACTGGGGCCAACATTTAAACCAAGTGGAGTAAGTGCTTGGGGTAACAGTTAAGCCCTTGCAGTTACTCCCGCAGTTAGTCCAAAATTGGTTCAAAATCTGTGGCAGCGCATTTAGACCCCTAAAGGACCAATGGCATACCCCACTTTAGTCTTTTTCGGCTTAGAGTGTATACATAAATATTCTTTTACGAATTCGAGCAATCAACTGTACTACCTCTAATGTCTAAAAACATGCCGCGTGCATTCGACCGAGCATCCGAGGGGGAATAACGCTCCGATGGAGGCGGAAATGTTGTAGGCCCGTGTGCTCAGATTTGGGCGCACGTTAAAGAACCCCAGGTGGTCGAAATTTCCGGAGCCCTCCACTACGGCGTCTCTCATAATCATATGGTGGTTTTGTGACGTTAAACCCCACAAATCAATCAATCAGGTGGAATAACGCGTCCAATACTCGCAGGGTCGCAGGTCGCAGGTTCGAACATAGCAGGTTTGGATACAGCCGGTGGCAAGTTGTCTTTTCCTCCACTTTTCTTTCCTCGCATTTACATTTCAATTACTTCTCATATCACACGCTGTACTTGGGCATATCATTGTCTGTTACTTCTCATTGATACCGTGTCTAACGAAGAAGACGAGCCTTTAAATTTACTTCTTTCCCTCGACACGAGCGGTCGTTTTCTTTCTCTCCCGTTCCCTCCATTTTCTTTGTACGCTTCGCAGTTTCCTTACGCCTCGCTCGCGATGATCGCAGCAACTAACATGGTTCCGGCTGCTTTTGGTTGTCGTACGTGCTAGAGATCGGGACTGTGCGTTTTTTTTTTTTACGACGTCGTAATATATAAGAAGTAGGCAGGCTACCGGGATGCCTGTATGGTTGAGTAACGATTTTCCATTCGGTCTCCGCAGGCTTCGACATTGCTGCCCTCGAATCAACACCGAGCGATTCCCTCAAGGGTCTTCCGATCCGCTTACCGTGTGCTATAAGTTTCTATACCGCGTGCTATAAATTGCTATAAATCCGCCTACTGTGTTATGTAAACGCTTTAAGGAAAGGAAGAAGTACGAAAAACCTGACCAGAAGAGAGGGAAAATAAGACACGTGGCGCCTTATGCGTCTGCCGAAGACAACTTGCAGGTTAAATCCACGTTCCTTCTTTGTCTTTTCGATCACCGAAGGTCGCAGGATCGAATCCCGGCCGCTAAGGCCGCCTTGCGATATAGGCGAAATGCTAAAAATTTTGACCCATGTGCTTAGATTTAAGTGCATGGCAAAAAAAAAAAAACAACGCTAGATGGTTCCGAATTTCTAGAGTTCTCCACTACGGCGTTTCGAAAAGTCATATCCTGCTTTGGGGACGTAGAACGCCATCAATTATCTTTATTATTATTATGCTCTGTTGATTGTATTGATTGCCGGCGGCTGCGTTTTAGATGGAGGCGGAAATGGTGTAGGCCCGTGTGCTCAGATTTGGATGCACATTAAAAAAAAACCAGATGGTCGAAATTTCCGGAGCCCTCCACTACGGCGTCTCTCATAATCACGTGGTGGTTTTTGGACGTTAAATCCCGCGTATTATTTAAATCCCACATATCGATCAATTGTATTGACTGCATTAGCTGATCGGGTGGTCAGTGTCATATATAAACATAAGCTGATGCCCGAGCCACTATTACGTATGATTTTTTTATGCATGAGCACCCATTCATTCTGTATTGTGCGTTTCACTCTTTCATTACCATTTATTGAGTCATCGATTACGTTCAGTTGTTTCTGAATGTGGCAGTGGACAGCTTTGGACCCGGATATAATCACGCGCTATTACCACATAAAAGAAGCGGGAAACGTGTTTTAATGAAAAGCGGGAACCGACAAAAGCGGCAATATACAAGATCTGATAAAGTGTGAAAGGGAATGCCTGGATTCTAGGTGCACGTCACAGAACTCCCGTGTCCTCAAGTTTTAATGAGACGGCTTCCACTATACGTCGCGCCTCGTAATTATACTGCAGTTCCGGCATGAAAAGCCTCAAGGCCCGACCACATGTATGCCTTGAAGCCTGTCAGTGTGGTTTTGTTTTTGTTTTCTTTTTTTTGCTCGACGCCGCGTTTTTTCTCTATGGAGAGAGTGTGCGCGAAGCTTCCTCCTCTCTCTCTGCAATGGGAGAGGGTGTGGCACCGCGCGTCAGAAACCGTATGCGCTGATAATAGAGAGTTTTAGTACTGCGGAATGGTGCTACGTACGCATCATGCAAGCGCCTTGCGTTACGTGGCGTCGTTTGCCACTAATCGGCTTTTAGTACGCCGTAGTACCCGCGTACGTAACGAGCGTGAAGCGTGTTGCGCCATCTGGTAGATAAAAATAAAAGCACGTGTTGTTGACAGCCAATGTGAGCCAATCCAAGTGTTATAGCCAGATTATGGCCATATTTTAAGCCACAGAGCCGGTCTGTGCTTGCCTTCGATGCCGCCATTTTGCAAAACGAAGTCTCGCGCTGTCGCGAACTTGTTCGAGAGCGGCGCGATCAGCTCATACGTACGCACGCACGCATCTCATGCGTGCGTACGTAACGCGATACGTGCGCGTTGCGGTCTGCGCATGCGCACTACGCAGAACGTGGCGTCCTCACGTACGCAACGCCGCCACGTACGCAGCGTACGCAGTACTAAAACTCTCTAATGCTGCAACACCTACGTGCGGTCGGGCCTTTAGAATCCACGATTAAATACCATTCAGAACAGAAGACAGCGGCGCTACTATAACAGCACGTATTCTCGGGGGTGGGGGAAGGGTTGTAGTTTATATTTACCTGCAGTGCGACTATAGGACACGGATTCCCGCCTCTCTGTTGCCCTCGTATGCCGTTTTCATGACTGATGTACTACGACTCGTGGTTCAGTCGTCTCTCGCTTGAAATAGCTTCGCGCACATCTATAGTCAACTTCCCAATAATCTCAGTTTCGGGCGTATTTCTGGCCGCACGCAATCATTCAATAACTCGGTATTTCCGCACGCCATCGCACTACTGAATAACCTTGTAGTAGATACTCTTGCGCTAAGAACTCGCGCCATATTTAGTGAACAATTGTGGCTTCTACGTTCCGTTCACTTTGTATAACGATGTTTTTTTCTCTTTTCTTACTGATTACTACGACTGGTTATAGTGTTTATTTTTTTCCCATTTCAATTTGCGTATTTCAATGTACTCAATGTATGTTTCCCATTGAACGTAGTTTTATGTCTCGTTTATTACGACTTTTTTTACTCAATACGCCACTTCGACCTGTAAGGTAATAAGAGTGGATAGGAAAACAGACGCACTAGCCGTGTTGTTATCCCCTTTTCTTTTCTTTTTTTGTTTTCATTCGCGTGCATGTGTGTGCGCATTCCACTGCTTTATTCAGTTCCGCTTTGCGGTGTCCGATGTTTAGACCCGGCATTGTGCAGATATGGTTAACGTTTCCCAAGAGCCCTCGTCGACCAGAAACAAGCTTTTTCCCGTAGCTTGCAGATTGCGGACTTGTGCTGGGCGCTATAGTTTGCCGTTTTAGTTTGCCAGCCATGTTGCTTTATCTTTCTTCGTTGTCTACGTTCGACCCCATATTTCTTCGAGATCAGTTTTGCCTATCTGGTTATCGGAATGAGACCGCGCGCCTTGCTGAGCGTCGTACTTTTCACAGCAATAAAACGCGATGCTTAGACCTACTTCTCTCGCCCCTCTACCCTCTCTCCCTTTCTCCCTTCTTTCGTTCCATTTACTTTCATTTGTTTCACTTGGGCTGTTGCGGAATGTAAAACGTGTATCCTGCAAGCGTCTTTGTTTTCGCTTTGAGTTACTGTTTGTCGGCACAAATTCCTTGCATTTTGCATTTAGTTTTATTGCGTATCACCTTTTTAGGAAATGAGTAGCCGCAACGCGCAGCGCCAGGCCTGGGTACCTCTCTCTCTTTATCGGAAAAGCCGATGGATGCCTGGCAGAACATGGGGTTGTACCCATTACCTTAGTTTACCTTTGAGTTCCTGCAGACTACCTCCTCTCTCTGACGGGAGAGAGAGAAAAAAACACTTTTATTTGCGTAGGCCTAAAAGATCGTCCCCAGAACCGAACGGAGCTGGATGCTTCGCATGGAGGCCACGGCGCAACTGCAACTTTTTTGGGCTCGGAAACTGATTCGATAACGATTCGCTTGGCTGCACACTCGTCGCGGTGTCATAAGAAGCGTTGCAATATAAGGCGGGCCGCCTAGCATTGATACTCCGATGCGCAACCCTCTCACTCGTCTCACATTACACTCTCACTCGTCTCACTCTCTCACATTAGGTGCACGCTCCCCGTGTCTCTGCCTTGCTTTCGTTATTTGCTTTGCCACACGACAGTCGTGCTCCTCGGAGAAGGCAGCTTTCAGGTGCCGCTATGTCGTTTTCAGTTTGCTGTTTCTCTGTCCGTATTTTTTTCTTCTAGTTTGTATTGCGGTCCAACTACTGCGATCAGTGATCAAAGTAAGTAAGTCATAGGTAGTAAGAAAAGCTCAGACATTGCGGGTTCCACATAGGCAGTCGCGTTAGTAGGGAAGGGCCGAAAGGATTGAGTTTACGCTACGGGATAAGGTACTTTCGTTCCTAGATGTTATTTCAGAGCAACTGCTGCGATCAATGATCAAAGTAAGTAATTGGTAGAATTAAAAGGTCAGGCATTACGGGTTCCGTGTAGGCTTTCGTGGTAATGTTGGGGGGGGGGGAAGGGAGTAAAAAGGGAGAGCGTGTGTTACGTGATGGGACATTGCAGTGGAGCTCGACGGGGAAGTTGATCTAATTAGTACGTGGATCTGTGCGGGCTGGCTCTTTCACCGAGTGCTCAGGAGATGCGCGCGCACACAGAAGGGGGCGGTATTCCACTGGCAATCCATTACGTGCAGCCCCAGTACCGCTTGCCTCCCGGGATTCTGGCTATTCCGGTAGAGCATAGCTACAAGCACCCACTCCTTTAGGGGCTGCGGAGGTCGATCTGTATTACGGCAAGGGCTCGGATCGAGCATACGCTAGTTTGGTGGTTTGGTCGTTAACTTGAAGTATTACTTTACCTACTCTTAGAGCCGCGAAGCAAGTCACTAATGTGATCGCAGTGGCGTATTTCATGATTTTTTATTTATTTTTCAGTTTAGTCTAGCGGTAGCTTTTACTGCATAAGCGTGCGGATCGTGAGGATGTCTTGTGAAGTTGTGAAGTGGGGTGAAGGCCTCGTCAGGAGACATACGGGTCTCGTTTTGCGTTGCCTCGTGGACATATTTCATGTCACGTAACTATGTCCGAAATAAACTGAAACTGAAGTTTTGAGTACCGTTTTGCGGATCTTGGAACGCGGTGCCTTCTAGGCGGTGAGGGCGCCGGAACCCGGGAGAAAATGTTTGCGTTGCCTTTAGCGATTCACGGCATCAATACGTGCGATGCGTTTTTTGTTTGCTTGTTTGTACCAGGGTAATCGAGCTACGCTCTGGTGTGATCGATGGGATTGTAGGAGGCGCGAATTCTCCATCAAGGGCACGAAAACGCAGAACCGCAAACCACGAGACTGTTAAGAAGCCTCTGCTACTGTTTATGAATATATATGACTGACAGTAAATGTAGTATTTTTAGTAATAAAACATGAACAAGATACGTTTATCAAGCTTGAACTGTGTGGAAAGAAGGTCCACGTTATTGTGACTCTGCATTAGGTGCATCCCAAGTTATGCTAACTTATGGCGTCTGTCCTTTTTAAACCTTCTTTAAGCCGACACGACCACTGAAAACTCGCTTATTAAAAATTTCTGGCTCGTCTGCGTACACGTGTCGCCATCTACAGTATGGTAGTGACGACGACGTGAACAGCAGTAGTGTTGCTGCCATCTCGTGGTGTTGGATTCAACCACCGTGGAAACGAAAATAAGGGCGATTTTTCAAGTCAGTGATTCGAGATATATATAGTATAGGTCTGACATACTGGAAACTTCTGTGGCGTTAGAAGATCGATTAACGTTTCCAGCATCATTCCTTATATGTGCACGAATATATGACGACCAGGTTTTCTCCTACTCAAACACTCTGAGCAAAATCATGACGTGTATGCACTGGAAATGCTCGTTTTTTTTTTTCTTCTTTAACGCATAGTCTGTAACATGAAGGGCGCTGGAAAAAAGAATTCATAAGCGTTTTGAACGTTTCGAGCAAGCAGTAAAGACAGCTGGATCCTGATACCATGCAGCATTACCCTATCCACCAGTGCGCATGCTCGACTGAGTCCTGGTATTACGTAAACTCGTATGCAAAAAGCTTTCCATAACAGATTCATTATATTAGCTTTCCGTTCCGTAAATTGTGCATGACAGCTTTCCGATGGCCTGGTTTATACATACAGCTGTACCACTCACCTAGTTTCACACTTCTCTTTGGTTCTCTTTAATTTTTGCTGTACCCACCGTTGTCTTGCAATTTATATTGGTGAACGCCTTCGTACGGCTGGCAGTATATGTGTTTGGAAAATGCGTGTGTATGTTGTTTTTCATTGCCATTGTTCTCCTAGTTCTTGTTATTCTCCCAGTTTTTGTTGTACGGTTGCACCGCCGTTGCTGCTCACTTGAATTCTATACCTACGCCTTCCGAATTTCTTTATTGTGTTTCGTTCATGTACCTTGAATTTCTTGTTATTCAAGCTTTCTGCATATCGGGAAACATTCGCGTATTACATTTGTTTGAGTGTCAGTGACTAGACACGCTTTGTCACGATGTTGTGTTATTTTCTTTGTATTCCATGTTATTGATGACCGCCCTATTACTCTTTGAAGTTTGTACCCCCCTTACTCAATGCTCTCATTGAGCTTGTAAGGTATCATAAATAAATAAATAAATAAATAAATAAATAAATAAATAAATAAATAGAACACGCGCCCCAAACGTTCTGTGTGCAAGCAAGCAAGCAAGCGCGTGTGCATGTACGTGAGAGAGGGAGATTGATTGATGATTGTTATGTGGGGTTTAACGTCCTAAAACCACCATATGATCATGAGAGACGCAGCAGAGGAGGACTCCGGAAATTTCGACCACCTGGGGTTATTTAACCGCGACAGATGGAGAAAGAAAGAACATTCGAAACTCATGTTGAACATGCACAGCTTATAGTGCTGTCTGTTTTTTATTGTTTATTTGTGCATGTTGTACTAGAGTAATGCTGACGAGCGTCGCTCGTTTGCAACTTCACTCTGCTCGCGATACATACATGCATATACACAAGCATATATCTAATGCGCATACCGCTATAGCGTTGCACGTTTATGTGAATACACGCAGCTATGTTTGGTTTTATAAAAAAATTTCTTTAACGTACGGCATTTCAAATGCCTCCGCTAAGCCGACGTTAGGGGTTATTTGTCACTTAAGTGATAATTTTGGCATATTGACATTTCGGGAGAGGGGGCTCAAGGAATGCGCAGTGCACCTTTTTTTTCCCCCTCTGACGTCTGTGTACATCGCGAGGTGGGCCGATTTGTTGACTGAGAAAGGCCAAGCCGCGCGCCGTTCTTTAGTCCTAGGCATTTAGTCAGTTTTTAATGTTTAGTTCGTTTTATACTGTGTCGACGGTCGTCGAAGTGACTTTGAAAAGGGGAGAAGGAAGAAATAAGCGCGGTTCCGTTACTGTCCCTCTCGCCCCGCCGCGGTGGTCTAGTGGCTAAGGTACTCCGCTGCTGACCCGCAGGTCGCGGGTTTGAATCCCGGCTGCGGCGGCTGCATTTCAGATGGAGGCGGAAATGTTGTGGGCCCGTCTGCTCACATTTGGGTGCACGTTAAAGATCCCCAGGTGGTCGAAATTTCCGCAGCCCTCCACTATACGGCGTCTCTCATAATCATATGGTGGTTTTGGGACGTTTAACACCACATATCTATCAATTACTGCCCCTCTCAATGGAGGACACCTCCACAGTTCTGCTCAGGGGATGGGGGAATGGGAAATATAGAGACAGAAGAAAAGAGGTAAGAGAAGGTTAGAAATGTCTTTGAAGACACTCCAACGTACTTTCACACGTTTGTATGTGAGTGCGTTTTTTTATCCTTCTTTGGTGAGGCGGGAAATGGCGACTGATATGTGTTTTGGTGGCGCTGTAGTACTTAAACCCGTTGGCGTCTCAAATCGCTCCAAGGCTGCGTTATCGATTATTCATATTTTGCCTATTTTTGGTGCTGATGTGGCGATGTTTCTGTTAATAATGCGGATATTTTCTTACGAAGTATGTTTTTTTATTAGGTCAGACCATCGTCGTAAATTCTATTTCCTGAGATGAAATTCGGGAAAATGAAAAAAAAAACACAAACTTCCGCAGAAAAGTACGATGAAGACAACCTATGCGCTGAAAGAACTGTAATTTAGAAAAAAAAAGGTGGGGTGGGGGTGTAGTGAAGAGTGTATGAAACCTATTGCCATACTTACTAGTGGTGTACAAAAAAAAAAAAACATTTACGCATTTCCACGCTGTGAAAATATTAGATTGGTGAAACTAGCTGGGTTTTTTTTTTTGCATACGTACCAATGCTTAAAATTTTCTCTCTTGACGTTTACTAACGCTCAAGATTTTCTCTGTTGACGTTTACTAATTTTCAAAATTTTCTCTCTTGTCGCCTACTAAGCTTAAATTTTTTTCTCTCTCTTGACACGGTGATTTCTTTAGCAACGCCGTGAGTTGGCCCTCGGTACCTTGCTGGCCACTGGCTTGAGTCAATAGACGTGTGGACATGAACGGGAACTGCGACGACGACGCGAGCCCCCCCCCCCCCCCTTTTTTTTTATTGAAGACGTTAATTTCTGTAAAGTGTCTTTGCGCGTTGTTGTCGTTACATAAGGCTCATTCATTTCACCCTTAACTCGTGAACCAATTCATGATGGCGCGCTGCAATTCGGCGTTCGTTTCGCGAGTTCGGCACGTCGGCGTCCCCTGTACTCAGTTTCGAAAAAAAGAAAGTGCAGCCGTGGTCGTGCAAGGCTAGTTCACGAATTCCGTGCACCTACTCGCGACGTATAGTTCTCAGTTCATGCCGCACAACACGGCGGGAATTGCAGCAGACGGCAAAGCCGACTGCTTTCGATGATGGTATGTGGGGTTCAACGTCCCAAAACCACCGTATGATTACGAGAGACGCCGTAGTGGAGGGCTCCGGAAATTTCGACCACCTGGGGTTCTTTAACGTGCACCCAAATCTGAGCACACGGGACCTTGGCGTTTTCGCCTTCATCGGAAATGCAGCCGCCGGGATTCGATCTCACCACCTGCGATTCAGCAGCCGAGTATAGCCACTAGACCACCGCGGCGAGGCGACTGCATTCGGGTCTATTTAAAGGGGCCCTGCAACACTTTTTGAGCACGGTCAGAATATGCTACCGATCGGTAGTATATATAGAGGCTCCCGATAACACGCGAGCCAAATATTACAGCGCAGCACGCGGCCTGGAATTTACAATAAAATCTCAAAGCCAGCTAAAGATCGCTTTCAGTTGTCTAGACAAATGACGATAAAGGCTGAAAAGTCACAGCCATTGTATATCAGCCAATGATTGACTTCATCATGACGCTACTTCTCCACGTGCACCCGCTCGCGCAATCGCACTTTACTGAAAAGCCTCGTATTCGAACAACAAAAAAAAAGTGGTCAAGGTCACGAGGCATGCGTGACGCATTTTCTTTACCCGTGTCGTTCCTCGCTGCTTAGCTTCCAGTGCTTGCCCCGCCGCGGTGGTCTAGTGGCTAAGGTACTCGGCTGCTGACCCGCAGGGCGCGGGTTCGAATTCCGGCTGCGGCGGCTGCACTTCCGATGGAGGCGGAAATGTCGTAGGCCCGTGTGCTCAGATTTGGGTGCACGTTAAAGAACCCCAGGTGGTTGAAATTTCCGGAGCCCTCCACTACGGCGTCTCTCATAATCGTATGGTGGTTTTGGGACGTTAAACCCCACATAGCAATCAAGCTTCCAGTGCTTTTGTGGGGACGAGACAAGAGAGAATGGAATCGGAGCGTGCGACAAATCTTTGCGAACTCCGCTCGTATACTGGACGGATTCTCGAAATTTATGGTGGCGCTGAAATCGTAAGGCAATAAGCTCCTTTAGTGAACCCGTTCCACTGCTACTTGAAAAAGTGTTGGACGACCCTTTGACGGCGTCCGTCCTCCATCCAGCGAGTGCGCCTGTGAACGTTTTCCGCCAGTTGCGAATGCCGGTCAATAGGGAGTTTTTAGAATAGCGCACCGCGAGCCCTCGCGGTGCGGTCGCTTCCGCTGCGCGCATGCGTCGTGACGCGAGTCGGCGTTCGCGGACCGCACGCAGAAAATCCGAAATTGCGTGCGACGATCGCGGCCCGCATGCGACCCGCAAGCGCTGGTTTCGAGGCTATACGGTGTCGCTTCGACCGTGCGTTGCGGTTTGCAGCAGGACAAGCGCTATTCTAAAACTCGTATGGCGTCCGCAACGCCCGCAGCGCTTGCGAACGGTATTCCGAAACTCCCCTAAAGTGTAAGCTTCACGAATCGCAACCTCCGCGACCCTGGATACAGCCGACCGTAGCGTGTAGCGCTTTCGCGACGCCAGCACTGCCGTGTTCGTTTCGACGTCTTCGTTGCTGCCGCATTTGCTGAAACGTTCCCTTCAGGATGAAGGGCCGTTCCACGCGCTTCCCGCACAGCCGCAAGGCACGTGCCGACACCCCTACCGCACGCAACCGAAGTACAAATAAGCCAATTGGTGACGCTCTTTCACCCTCCGCAGCGTCGCCAATCGCCTTATTTGTCCCCCGCTTGCGTGCAGTAATGGTCCCGGTACGTGCTTTGCGGCTGTGCGGGAAGCGCGTGGAACGGCCCGAACGCGCCCAGGCGGCACCACCACGAAACCGGTGCAGGTAGTGTAGGGTGAATAGAATGGACCTATAGCATTCTAGTGGCAGGCGCCGCAAAATGATCAAGAAAGGTGACGCAAGCTAGCCACGTGATGCTCACTCTATAGCGGAGCATGAAAGTGCACTAAGCGTGTGATTTAATTTGCTTCCAGAGCGTGCTGTTGCGAAATGCGATGAGAATTTGAGAGCGTGTTATTTATTTATTTAGAAAATACTGCGGTCGCTGAAGACCAGGGCAGGTGGGAAACGTTACAATGAACAACGTATGCAAACATCGAGAAAAATTATTGCAATAAACAAACTTGCAAGAATACAAAATGGGTTATACAAGAAATGCAACAAAGATATAGCGACTTTTATATAAGAATAAATAATGGAAGTAACGAAGTGATGCCTTAAAGCACGAAGAAAAACAATATACACACATACGCACAGCCAAATTTATACATACAGAAACGCCTGAAATATTACAAGCACTGAAGACTAAAAATCTCGAGGAGTAATATTGCATGAGAACAAAGCACAGACATTATAAGAAGCTCTAGAAATATGAATTTTGTGGTGCAGCGTATACTAAAGCAATCTTGACGGGAACAAAGAAGTGTCTCTTCAGATGACCCGCGGGCGGCGCCGTCCTATAGTAATAAGGGGATTCGGGTGAAGGTGAAGTAGGGCAATTGAGGTCGAGTGTCGGACGAATGACGGTGCCGTGGCACACGCCGCAGAAACAAGGCGCAGATGTCGTTCAAATATATTCGCCACGGGCTGTTCTCTCACCGAGCGCGGTCAAACCGGGCTGTTGTCGAGAGAAGTTTGCGCAAACTCTCTTCGAGAGGTCCGCCTGGAAGCACAATTCGTGAAAACCTTTCTCTCTCTTTCTCTGCTTCTCTCTCTCGCTCTCTCTCTCTCTCTCTCTCTCTCTCTTGAAAGCAACAGTGTCAAGCCGTATTTCGAGCCTTCGCGGCATGCATACAGTGAACTGCCTGCGCTGTTGCACTGTAATTTTGTGGTGCAGAGCTTATGAAGACGTTACATCATCGAACGAAAGCCGAACAGGGGCAAATCTTCGTGACGGTATAGTGCGCGCCGTCCGCTCATCACCATGGACAAGCATACATGTATATGCGCAGAGTTGCCGAACAGGATGCGCGCGCCATCTGTTGTGATGAGCGCACACTATACCATCGCGAAGGCTTGCCGCTGTTTGGCTTTCGTTTGACGCTGATGGTATACAGCCGCCGTCTCCCGATACAGCCGTCATAGCTATGGGTGAGGAAATTAACTGGGAGGTTCGTTCACTCTGCAAGCCTGATTTCTGTGCGTGTAATACAGATTCGAACCGCTGCTTAGAAGATGCATTTATTATTATTATTATTATTATTATTATTATTATTATTATTATTATTATTATTATTATCTGTGAAAGTACATTGGGTATGGTCTGCTTGTATGTAATGTATGTTCTCGGACCCTTCTTTCTTTTCCTTTTAATTTCTGCCCGTAAACAAGCTATGGTGTCAATTATTCGTCTGCTCTATAGCAAAGACAAACAAAAATAATCACAGCATATTCATAATGATGACAAGTGGGGCGAAGCGTCCGTCAGTCGGTCCGTGCTTCCGTTCGTCCATCTGTCCGTCCGTCTGTCCGGGAGTCCGTCCGTCTATCTGTCTGTCTGTTCGTGCGTCCATCCGTCCGTACGTCCGCCCGTCTGTTGATCCGTCTGCTAGTCCGTCCGTCCGTGCGTGCGTGCGTGCGTGCGTGCGTGCGTGCGTCCATCTAGTGAACACTCCGAGTACCGCCTTATCCCATCTCGCATCCCCTGTGGCACATACCCGCTCTAGAGCGGGTATGTGCCACCGGTGGCTACGGACTGCTACATACATACAAGGGATGGACAGACCCACGCCTTAAGGAGCTTCGCCCCTAAAATAGTTTTATGACCGTGTAAACAAATCGCTGTAACTGGCTCTGTCGGATGCAGTCGCACAAATCTTCAGAGACTTGGACAGGCCCGTTTGTTTGTACTTTTTATGGTGGTGTACAATTATATAATAATAATAATAATAATAATAATAATAATAATAATAATAATAATAATAATTATTATTATTATTATTATTATTATTATTATTATTATTTTATTATTATTATTATTATTATTATTATATTATTAAGCGAAACTCTCATCATTGACCAGATTTCGGTACCGCCGCATTGTGTGAGATGTGTATTTGTACGCGCCGTTTTCCAGTCGACGGTGGGAGAGGAAAACAAATACGGTTTTCGCGTGCCAGTCGTCTTGGGCCAATGCTTAAAGTACTGCGCGACTCCTTGTTTTCGCAGTTTCGTGGCGACAGCGTCTTCACTGCAGCGAGACGTGTCCGCTGTCTTTTTGCGTATAGACATTGTCTCCTTTTTGAGGCGTCAGTGTGCGACGTCCCGACACGGAGGCGTTGGCATGTATGCATGTTTGATTGATTGGTTGATTGATATGTGGGGTTTAACGTCCCAAAACCACCATATGATTATGAGAGACGCCGTATATAGTGGAGGGCTCCGGAAATTTAGACCACCTGCGGTTCTTTAACGTGCACCCAAATCTGAGCACACGGGCCTACAGCATTCCCGCCTTCGTCGGAAATGCAGCCGCCACAGCCGGGATTCGAACCCGCGCCCTGCGGGTCAGCAGCCGAGTGCCTTAGCCACTAGACCACCGCGGCGGGGCGGCATGTATGCATGTCATGCACGTTGCAGGCGTGTATTCATAAGGTTCGCTACAGTTTCTTCGGACGTGAATCCTTTCGTAATGGTGCCGCTAGTACGTAAGACAAGCGCAACGAAGGAACTTTGTAAAAAATTTAAAATTAAAAAAAGAAAGACTGAACGCGGCTCGTTCCTATACCTATATTTGCCAACCTTTCCGCGGGGAGTCCGCTGCTTATTTTGTCTCGGGCGAAATTTTCTTCGCATACTAAGCCAGCTTAAAGGTAAGAAATCCAGAGGCTGGCTTTCCTTCCTTCCTTCTTTCTTTCTTTCTTT
Organism: Rhipicephalus annulatus; assembly: GCA_013436015.1. NCBI lineage: Eukaryota > Metazoa > Arthropoda > Arachnida > Ixodida > Ixodidae > Rhipicephalus > Rhipicephalus annulatus. The sequence goes on along the minus strand of WOVY01010902.1, from coordinate 397,858 downwards.
CTTTCTTTCTTTCTTTCTTTCTTTCTTTCTTTCTTTCTTTCTTTCTTTCTTTCTTTCTTTCAAGAATTAATGGAGTCTTTCTTTCTCCCTTTCTTTCTAAGAGTTGATGGAGAGTATCTTAGTAACCTGTGATTCGCTGATTACATTGCCTTGATGAGTAACTCAGGGGACGAATTCCAACTCATGATTACCGAACTTGACTCGGAAAGCATGAGAGTGGATCTCGAAATGAATATGCATAAAACTATAGCAATGCAAGTGCAGCAGTTTCGGAAGGAAACAGTGCTTCGCGATAGGTGGAGCGGCGCTGGAAGTTTTAGCGCTGTATGTCTGTACTTAGAACAGGCATTTACTGCGGAGCTGAACCATGAGAGTGAAACAACCAGAAGGAAAATTGGCGGCGCATCTGCGTGCTGCGGCTGACAAAGGTCGTCGAAAGACGACGGTCTTCTGTCTTGAGAGAGAACAAAACGTGTATTTGATGTTCTGCGCGAGAAAATTTGCGAATAGGCGCTGCGTGAAACATGAACGCCATCTAGCAGTAATTCGAAGAAACGGTGTTTTTTAGAACGCAAAGTCACTGGTAGGTGGCAGCACCATCACTCGTTTTTTTTAGTTGTTATATTGTCGCATTGCCAGCGCAACGTGATAAGCAGTGCTGTCTTTATAACTACGTATCTATGCATTTTGAAAATGAAGTAACACACTACCGAATGACCCCTTACTGGTGTTTTCGGTTTCTTGATTGACAATGTCAGCTAGTATGAACGCAAAAAACAGATAGAGGTGGTTGGTCGCTTAGGAAGGGGTTAAACTTTCGCCATTATACTGAATCGGGTAACAGCAGCAGAAAATCACACAGATAGATAGGCAGACAGACCAAAATTTCTGCGTGGAAGTATCCCAAGAAAGACTCTTTAATAAGGAGGATGGGGTCGATCGCATTCGGCAAGCATTCTCAAATCAGGAATAGTAGTCTATCAATAACCTTCAAGAGAAAGAATATATCGGCTGCATCTTACCGGCACCTACGGAGCAGAAACCTGGAGGCTTACAAAGACGGTTCAGCTTAAATTGAGGACGACGCAGCGGACGATGTAAAGGAAAAAAAATGATAGGTGTAACGCTAAAAGACAAGAATAGAGCAGAGTGGGTCAGGGAATGAACCGGGGCTAAGGATGTCGTAGTTGAAATCAAGAAGAAGAAATGGACATGGGTCGGGCACGTAGTGCGTAAACAGTATAACCGTTGGTCATTGAGGGTAAGTGAGTGGATTCCCAGAGGAAAGCAAACGCACAATCGAAGGGGAGCCGGACATTTAGGTGGGCCGACGAGATTGAAAATTTCGCAGGTATGTATAACTTGGCAGCACAAAGCAGAAGACCGGGTTGCTTGGCGGATCACGGAGAGGCCTTTGCCCTGCGGTGGGCGCAGTCAGGCTGATGATGATGGGCACTCGCCAGTCAAAGCTCACATTGGCTATTATCACTGTTATAACAGCTATCGTTGCCTTCCTCTAATCAGTCGAGTATGCTTTCTACCAGTTATATTGCAGCTGCTTTTTTTTATTGTTTTCTACGTCGATCGTCAGCCTATACTTAGGTGCTGTGAGAGTGTCGAATATGATGTCAGGCTCGACTTTCGTGAAACGGGATAATAGCGAAATTAAGGACTCGGGCGGGCCCTTTATTACGGAACTACCTTTAGCTTTGCCGTAGCTCTGATGACACACTCCCACAGTTACTTCTGGCAGTCATCATTTTGCTCGAGCGTGGTTTCTTCCCATTGAAATATGTTTCTGTTGGTCTTTGTAATTATCATGAGTGTTCCCCCAAGTTACGGAGCATTCAAAGGGGCGATATGAGGAACGTTCCTTTCCGAAAGCATTCCCACGTCTCTATCTATCTATCTATCTATCTATCTATCTATCTATCTATCTATCTATCTATCTATCTATCTATCTATCTATCTATCTATCTATCTATCTATCTATCTATCTATCTATCTATCTATCTATCTATCTATCTATCTATCTATCGCTCCCTCTCATTTTTGCGCTTGTAGGGTACAGAGGCGTCGAAAACGTCCCGATAACCGATTCGGTACCGCAAGTTCTTGCGACTGAGGCTCTATGCCGTCGCAGCAGTGCGAATGTGAGAGGTCGCAGTCTTACAGTCAGCTGACCATTCGAAAAAAGGCGAAAGTAAGGGCTTGTTTCTTTCTGTTAGCTGCAGCCTTAATAAGAACCAACACGCAGCAAGCCAAAAAAAAGCTTAATGGGACTTTATCTGTAGTAATCGAGATATAAATTTGAGGAAATATAACGTGTGCGTAAGGACAACTTGCCGCCGGCATGTACCGAACCTGCAACCTTCGGACAACGCGTCCGCTGTAGCTTAAATTAGTAGAGCGTCGGAAAGGGGGGTGTACCCCTTTGAAATCGGGGGCACCCCCTTTAAATGAATTTGACTGGGTGCACCCCCTTGAAATGGACATTTCTTACTCTTTATAGATCTTTTCACTCAACTCTTCCTTGGCGCCGCTTTGGCCTTCTCTGGGCTGTCGTTAGTGTGAGTGACACCCCCTAGAAATGCACTGCCGACTCCGTGACGCCGGCTTTTGTACTCTCGTGCAACAGCCCAGAAAGGAGGAAATCCTTCTCTTCGTAAAAAAGGTTCATATCATGGCGAAGAAAATTTCAGGAGAAGAGAGGGTAGGGGGCACGGTTACGGTGTGCCACCCCTGGTTTCGCCTCTGCCCCTCACCCTCTTCCAACTTGTCCCCCCCCCCACTAGTTTGAACAAGAAGGGAATTGTTTATTCACTTTCAGAAAGGAAAGGCCATAGCGTTCGGTGTTCCAGTCTAGCACCCACGTAAACTCCATAGTGTACGCGGTGACTACAAGCGCTCGTGTCCGGCCGCCACCACCGTGGTGGCGCTGCTGTTGTCCCCGGGCGTCCAGTACTGGTCGAGCAAGAGGAGCGCGGGTTTCGGCAGCGCGGGTCCGATGAGCGGGTTGATCTGCGACAGGTAGGTGCACAGCCAGCAGAGGTAGAGGCACGCCGCGCTGCACACCAGCATGCACCGGATCACGCCGCGGTTCTCGCTGCGAGGCACGAAGCACGGCGACAGCACCGCCACGCCCAGCCAGAAGGCCGACATGGAGGCCACCAGGCGCTCGTCCATAGGCATCGCCAAGTCTGTTCCGGAGGGTTGCCGAATTCGGCCGCTAAGGGGGACGCCACTTGCGAGGGGCCTAGGGACGAGAAGGGCAATGCTATGTCAACACAGTGTCGAACGCTTTCGATGCCTCGAGCAAGGCATCAAATTGGGCGAGTTTGTAAATGCTTTACTGGGGAAACAGCGAAAGAAGAAGCGAGGACGCAGGAACGCAGTACACTAGACTCGCGCTAGTCCAGTGTACTGCGTTTCTGCGTCCTCGCCCTTATGTGCGCCGTCTTTCTCCACTTAGATGCGTATTCGTATTCGATTAGGCAGAACCGCACTTCACCATCATCATCATCATCATCAGCCTGACTACGTCCACTGCAAGACAAAGGCCTCTCCCATGTTCCGCCAGTTAACTCGGTCCTGTGCTTGCTGCTGCCAGTTGATACCCGCAAACTTCTTAATCTCATCTGCCCACCTAACCTTCTGTTTCCCCCTAACCCGCTTGCCGTCTCTGGAAATCCAGTTAGTTACCCTTAATGACCAGCCGTTATCCTGTCTACGCGCTACATGTCCGGCCCATGTCCACCCCCCGTTTGTTCCCTAATCCACTCTGCTCTCTTCTTGTCTCCGCTCTCTTCTGTCACTTCATGACTCATCAAATACGAAAAGTTTCAGTCGCCGGCAACACGACTTGTGCAGAAAAGTATGTGACGACATCACTCTGACGTCACAGATGTCAGAAATTGTGATGCCATACTGAAGTCATTGTGGCGTAACGTTACGTCCTGTTATGACCATCGGCGGGCCGATCCCGGAGCCACACAACAGCAGGAACCGTGTGATGCCTCCGAGGTCCAGAAAGGCCTTCGCGACCAGGGGGTATTCGTCGATTGAACCGACTGAGGAAAAAAAAAGAACACGACTTCTACCATTGCGTCATCTCAGCCTTATGCGTCAGGAACCGATTGAGTTTGTTTTTAAACCAGTGTTCGGGGTACATAAGCTTCCTTTTACGTAGACAACTTGTCACAATGCGCTGCTGCTTTGTACTTTTTCGATGAAATCATATGTGTAGCTACACATATGATTTCATCGTATCAGGTCTAGACCTGTTCATGTATTGCATTCTGTCTGTCTGTCTGTGTCTGTCTGTCTGTCTGTCTGTCTGTCTGTGTCTGTCTGTCTGTGTCTGTCTGTCTGTGTCTGTCTGTCTGTCTGTCTCTCTGTCTGTGTCTGTCTGTCTGTCCGTCCGTTTGTCCGTCTGTATGTCCGTCTGTCTGTCCGTTTGTTTGTCCGTCTGTATATCCGTCCGTCTGTCTGTGTCTGTCTGTCTGTCCGTCTGTGTCTGTCTGTCTGTGTCTGTCTGTCCGCCTGCGTCTGTCTGTCTGTCTGTGTCCGTCCGTCCGTCCGCATGTCTGTCCGTCCGTCCGTCTGTCTGTCTGTCTGTCTGTCTGTGCGCAGCATATATGTCCGAGCACAAGTATGAATTTGTGGCTTCGCGTATATGTCTATACATATGCTATACAGTCCAGTGTTAGTCCAGCTGATGCTGCAGTGACCCATCGGTTCCAAAATAAGTTTTTAGCATTCGCTTTGTACAACGTATCTGTTTGTAGATTCGCTAACACACATTTAATGCTGTTCGAATTGTGATGTAACCCCCCCTCCCCTCCCTCACATGTTCCAATCGGAACCTGTGAGGACTTGAATAATAAATAAACCTGTATCTACATGATGGTTCCTGCATATCGTTAGTAGTTACCCTTATTGTAATAACTAGTTTTACGACCTTCTTTGCCCATGATTCCATGCATACCAACGAATTTACACTCGTGAAAATGTGTGACAAGCACTTCATGGTTAGTTTAGTAGCCGAGATGTCAACGTCAGGATATCGCTAGCCGAATATAAGAACAACTAGACACGTTTTCGCGGGAGGCACCACCGCAGTGGTTAAAATGTTCTAAACGAAAGATCATTTGCTGCAAACCAAACTGTCAGGCCAATGCTAAGCGCATGGCGCGTAACCGTTTTAACGTGATCCAGTTCGCGAATAAGCAGTGTTTCGCACATTTCGTAACGTTTCTGTTTCATTTTCCATTCGCATCACACATCGAGGCCGTTTTTTCCGTCCGAGCCACGCCCGAGCTAATGACGGAGGGCCTATACGAGAATGCGAAATGCGGTTGAATGTATAAAAATATGGTAATTTAGTCTTTCCTTCGACAACTGCGAAACAAGTCTATCTATATTCGACGTTCTTAAAGATTAATGCGGTGCATATTGGCTTCAGCGTCTATGATGACTCCGAGTATGGTAATTGAACATTGTGATAATGTTTCAACCAATATATACTTAGTAACGTTGGGTTCAACTAGCATACGGGTGAACTGATGGTTGATGGTTTTGTCTTTCCGGCAAGGACCAAATACCAAATAAGTATATATCATGTTATATATCACTATATATAACAACAGATTTACAATTTGTATATCATGGTATTTATACCATGTTCCAGCAAGTTTTCGACAGTATGCAGTCATCACGGGACTCGCATGCATGGGAGAATTCTGCGAACATAGAAATTGGGAATAACAATAAGCAGTGTTTTACAGTATTACCTTACAACACCACACTTTAGTCTTTTTGCTAATTATGTACAGTATAATACTGTAATGCCTTATGTGGTGACCAGTCAGTTGGCATGGGAATTATGGCCAATTAATAGACTAATTTTCTACGGTGTTACATTTACAGTGTCGTCATGCAGCCACCATGGCGACTGGGGTAACGTTTTGTTGTTGCATAGTATTGTCCTATAATACTGCACTTAGATCGGTATGAAGAAAGTTGCTAATTATGTACAGTAACGCAGCAGCACCTTACGGGATGGCCCATCAGCTAGTATGAGAATGGTTGGTAATGCTACGTTGATCTACAATACTAGCCTTCAGCCAGCATGAGCGCAATCGGTAGCGTAGTAATAGGTAATATAGCATCATTGGTAATATCACAACAGCGAAGCAAATCCGTCAATCAACTTATATTCAGCTTTATACGAATATTGACGATTTGCAATCTGGCGCCAGTGTCGACGATAACTCCGGTTACGGCCTTTCAACCGCCATGGCAATGACTGTTAATTGATACCCTACTTTTTCTTCAATATTAACCTTCGATGTTGTCACTTCGGACACCGTAAGAAATTGGGGTAACGTAATAGTTTTTTGTAGTGTTACCCATCGGCTTGCGTGGGAATGTTCGGTGATACTATATTGTTCCTCAGTATACTTCAGCCGGCATGAGAATGACGGGTAATATAGAGTGCCGCTGTATTACCTATTGGTTAAATACTTGAATACTTGAAGACAAGAATGGATCGTGTATTTATTCAGGCGCTACAGCAGATATTTTTTTATCTTGCAGAAAGGCACGTCCCCTTGTCGGAACGTCCACTGCAGCAACGCTCCGATTTCGCGAGTTTTGAATTTCTTGAAGCTTTTTACTTCCCTTAAGCTTCTCCCTCATTTACGAAACCAAACTCACGTGGATATCACTTCTTGCAATACCAACGACGTTTTCGCTAACTTTCAGTCCAAAGACTGAATTCTGTGCTAATTTGTGGTTATTTTTAAAACCTTGTCTGGCAATGAATAGGACTCGGCACGGAACCCCAGCTGAAACGATAACCGGCACTAAATATTGTTTTCCGAGTCCTCTGCTACAAAGAATGTTTCTAGCAATTTACCCAGACTCGATATGTAAAGCCTATAAGACAGTAGCGGCCTACCTAAGTCGCATGTTATGGGAGGGGAGAGCGGGGTCCCAAGAAACAGACTCCCCCAAAACTTTTCCACGAGCGATGTCGTACAACACTGCTGCAATTTAGAAGACCAAACCTGGGAAGCACCCAAGTGCTCTTCCTACCAATCCTTCATCTGAGTGGTCTGTCCAGGACCAGCAACTATCTGGATCTCGCAATAAAGCTGTTTCGTTCGTTCATTTTCTGGCAACAAGGCAATCGCTGCGGTTCAACTCATGACGCTCCGTTCACGTGCATTCGAAATCCGCGCCGGCGGCGCGTTTTTTTTTTTTTCCCGGCTGCATCGCATCTTTAGCTCCAGATGGCGCCACCATCCTTGAGCGCAGTTTCAAGCGGGAGCAGATGCGGTGGATCGAATGTTGCGTGTTGCCCCTCAGTGTTACAGCTGGTAGGTGCTCTGTGGTGTTACCGGACAACGCACTGTGGTGTTATTCGTGTTACCGGTGACGCAACGGCGACTCGTTACACTGTGGGGGGGGAATAATGTCAACTTCCGAGAGACGAAAAAAAAAAAAAATCATCGCGTCGCCGTTTTAGTTCCGTTCGCAGTACTTTGACTGGCGACGCTGCAAGCATCTGTGTCGCGCTATAAAGAGACAAAAAAGGAAAAAGAAAAGAAAATGAGTCTTGCGAAAGCGGTCGATAGCCGGCTGCGGTGACATGCTGGCGGCGGCGGCGAAAGAGGCGGCGCTCCAGTTGGTCACGTTCGATGCTCGTAAAAGACGTCTCTCTATACTGGCCATAATTATTCACCGCACACGATAGCAGCACGAGCAACGTACGTGGCTTACCGGTTCCACAGCACCGCAGGCTGGCTCGGAGAAGAGAGACAACTCGGAGAACGACGATGCCAGAGAGCGTCGCGTCACTAGATGATGATGGCGACGTTCCTTTGATGATTGGCACCTACCCCACTCTGGCGCGATCGGCCAGGAGTCGGGTGGATCATACTTTCGGGGGTGGTTTAGTGGTATCAAGGTCCTTTAATACTCAAACATTTGGTAGTAGAAGTAGCGGTGGTGGTAGTCGTTAGAAGAGGAAAAAAGGCACCTAATTTCATCAGCCCGGTAGGGAGCACGGCGCAGTGCCTGTTGTAGTAGTATTGGGAATATAACTCGGTCAGTACTCGACGCGTTCAGTGCATTACTGCTTTGTTAAAGTAGCGGAAGGTGTTTTTATGCGCTCAAATGTGCTATTGCTTAATTTTTTTTGTCTTTTTACAACGCTGTCGAGTAGAAATTCACTTCGTCGTCTTCTGGTACAAGCTTTCTTACTTCATCTTCCTTAACGTTTTTTTTTTCTCCGTGTCCTTATTGGTAACTATCTTAATAAACCCAACCTCTCACCTAACTGAACACGTTACTTTGATCTTTCTGTACCCGTATATTCTACATGAAAAATATGGTTTTGATTTATCGATTTGCTATTAATTTGCAGTATTTATTGCTATTATTTGAAATGAGAGTTTTTCTTATATGTACACATTTTGTGGGGTTCCATAACTTCCTGCATAATTTCGTAAAGTTAGTAGTCTATATATTTTAAATTTTGTATAAATTTATAAAACCACTCAATTTTTGGCTTGTTTCCAACAGTGGATGTGAGCCACAGTTATAATGGGTTAACAGGCAATAGATTATTCAGCACATGTAACAGCGCGCAGAACTTGGAAAAGACACTGTGTACGGGACGCAGCGCTCGTTGTACAGTGTCTCAGTCGTTGTCCTTTCCAGTTCAGCGCGCCGTTACATGCGTTGCAGTGAACCAACTATAGCCTACCGAGCAATCATTCTTAAACATGGGAAATTCGGGATCTGCTACGACGCGTGACATTTTCGAGATCCTCGGATAATCGTGAGGCTGTTTCAAGGACCGTCGGGATGGCGTAGGATGGACAGGTCACCTGGAAGAACGGAGGTGTCACCTGGAAGAATGAAGGTGCGATCTTGTCGTTACTTATTCGAAGCAGGAGTTACGCGAAATGAGATTTCGTGGGTTTGATTTCAGACTACGGCTGACGCATTTTAACGGCGTGCAAACACAGAAACACGCGTCGTGCTTATCGTACACGTCAATTAATGAGCGCGCGTTGACGAACCCCTGCGTAATCAGAACTAACCCGGAGTCACCCACTGCGACTTCCTAGCCACATAATTATTTTGACGCGCAAAACCACCGCAGTTTTATTTCCGGAGATCGCAGTCTCACATATAACGGACACACTCCAACACTCTGTGTACAGCTTAGTGCGAAAGCCCTGTAATTCAAAACATTTCGCCCTTGAACGCCTACAACTATAACCGTTTGTCGCACCATTCGCCTATATAACGAACTCTGGCGCAGCAATTCGTCCCACGCGTCGAAGAAAGAGTACTCCAGCATATTATTCGTTCCTCTGGTTCAGTGACGTCAAGATATTCGTCATTCCTCTGATTCAGTGACGTCAACACAATCGTCATTCCTGCGGTTCAGTGACGTCAAGATATTCGTCATTCCTCTGATTCAGTGACGGCAACACATTCGTCATTCTTCTGGTTCAGTGACGTCAGTGTTCTACTGCGAAGGGTTAAAACGTCCCGTTGTCGATAGTTCCGTACTTTGATTTATTTCGCTATCGTGCGTGCTCGTTTGGGTATGCGCGTTTGTGCTGGAACAAAGAGTTTGTATACTGAGGCCTCATGACGAGCGTAAAAAAACGTTTTCCATGCTCTTTTATACTTGTATTGTTTTATCCGATTTTTTTTTTCTGCAGTTCCGCAGCTGAGTCTATACTCGTATCGTTTCGTGTGCGTCACATGCGGCGTCCCGCGTTGGCGCCTATAGCGCGAACACTTGTGAGACGCACGCCGTATCGGCGCTTCGCTAATCAGTTCGCTATCACGATTCCGCTGTGCGAGGACATCTAAAAATAAGTCCGGGCGGCGCAAAAAAAGCTATATAGACGACCACATCCAGCTGATGGCGCTCACATGCTGATTCTCTCCCGCTCGAGTGCAGACGTCCGCAAGATCGGAGAGAATGAAAGAAAAAAAAAGGAAAAAAAAACCATCAGCACGTTGCCGTATATCTATCTATACTCACTCGCGGCGACTGCCGTGATGTGCGCCCTCTCACGGGCGGGCGTGATTGATAAGCGCCATATACAAGCGCTTTACATCTGCGCCTGCGTCGATTGTGCCATTGTGTGCGCTCAGGCGTCGCAGCTGCTGTATAGAGAAGCCCACGGTCCCGCTGCTGCTGGAATTTATGTATTCGCGTTCGCGCGTATATATATACGACACACCCGCGTATATAGGATCGAGCGCGCGCGCGTCTCCTCCGGAAGTGGTGTGTTACACACGTGGCTCGCGTAGTTCGCGGCGCAAAAGTTGTCGGGACCGTAGAGTTTCCCGCAATACTTACTAGAGGGAACTCTGGCGCTATAGTGTCTATGGGAGTTGCCATAGAGTTTCCCGCAATACTTACTAGAGGGAACTCTGGCGCTAGTGTCTATGGGAGTTGCCATAGAGTTTCCCGAAATACTTACTAGGGGGAACTCTGGCGCTATAGTGTCTATGGGAGTTGCCATAGAGTTTCCCGAAATACTTACTAGGGGGAACTCTGGCGCTATAGTGTCTATGGGAGTTGCCATAGAGTTTCCCGCAATACTTACTAGAGGGAACTCTGGTGCTAGTGTCTGTGGGAGCTGCCATAGAGTTTCCCACAATACTTACTAGGGGGAACTCTGGCGCTAGTGTCTACGGGAGTTGCCATAGAGTTTCCCACAATACTTACTATAGAGGGAACTCTGGCGCTAGTGTCTATGGGAGTTGCCATAGAGTTTCCCGCAATACTTACTAGGGGGAACTCTGGCGCTAGTGTCTACGGGAGTTGCCATAGAGTTTCCCGCAATACTTACTAGGGGGAACTCTGGCGCTAGTGTCTATGGGAGTTGCCATAGAGTTTCCCGCAATACTTACTAGAGGGAACTCTGGCGCTATAGTGTCTATGGGAGTTGCCATAGAGTTTCCCGCAATACTTACTAGAGGGAACTCTGGCGCTATAGTGTCTATGGGAGTTGCCATAGAGTTTCCCGCAATACTTACTAGGGGGAACTCTGGCGCTATTGTGTCTATGGGAGTTGCCATAGAGTTTCCCGAAATACTTACTAGGGGGAACTCTGGCGCTAGTGTCTATGGGAGTTGCCATAGAGTTTCCCGCAATACTTACTAGAGGGAACTCTGGTGCTAGTGTCTGTGGGAGCTGCCATAGAGTTTCCCACAATACTTACTAGGGGGAACTCTGGCGCTAGTGTCTATGGGAGCTGCCATAGAGTTTCCCGCAATACTTACTAGAGGGAACTCTGGTGCTAGTGTCTGTGGGAGCTGCCATAGAGTTTCCCACAATACTTACTAGGGGGAACTCTGGCGCTAGTGTCTACGGGAGTTGCCATAGAGTTTCCCACAATACTTACTATAGAGGGAACTCTGGCGCTAGTGTCTATGGGAGTTGCCATAGAGTTTCCCGCAATACTTACTAGGGGGAACTCTGGCGCTAGTGTCTACGGGAGTTGCCATAGAGTTTCCCACAATACTTACTATAGAGAGAACTCTGGCGCTAGTGTCTACGGGAGTTGCCATAGAGTTTCCCGCAATACTTACTATAGAGGGAACTCTGGCGCTAGTGTCTATGGGAGTTGCCATAGAGTTTCCCACAATACTTACTATAGAGGGAACTCTGGCGCTAGTGTCTACGGGAGTTGCCATAGAGTTTCCCGCAATACTTACTATAGAGGGAACTCTGGCGCTAGTGTCTATGGGAGTTGCCATAGAGTTTCCCACAATACTTACTAGGGGGAACTCTGGCGCTAGTGTCTACGGGAGTTGCCATAGAGTTTCCCACAATACTTACTATACAGGGAACTCTGGCGCTAGTGTCTATGGGAGTTGCCATAGAGTTTCCCGCAATACTTACTATAGAGGGAACTCTGGCGCTAGTGTCTATGGGAGTTGCCATAGAGTTTCCCGCAATACTTACTAGAGGGAACTCTGGCGCTAGTGTCTACGGGAGTTGCCATAGAGTTTCCCGCAATACTTACTATAGAGGGAACTCTGGCGCTAGTGTCTATGGGAGTTGCCATAGAGTTTCCCACAATACTTACTATAGAGGGAACTCTGGCGCTAGTGTCTACGGGAGTTGCCATAGAGTTTCCCGCAATACTTACTATAGAGGGAACTCTGGCGCTAGTGTCTATGGGAGTTGCCATAGAGTTTCCCACAATACTTACTAGGGGAACTCTGGCGCTAGTGTCTACGGGAGTTGCCATAGAGTTTCCCGCAATACTTACTAGAGGGAACTCTGGCGCTAGTGTCTATGGGAGTTGCCATAGAGATTCCCACAATACTTACTATAGAGGGAACTCTGGCGCTAGTGTCTATGGGAGTTGCCATAGAGTTTCCCACAATACTTACTAGAGGGAACTCTGGCACTAGTGTCTGTGGGAGGTGCCATAGAGTTTCCCGCAATACTTACTAGAGGGAACTCTGGCGCTAGTGTCTATGGGAGTTGCCATAGAGTTTCCCACAATACTTACTTGAGGGAACTCTGGCGCTCATGTCTATGGGAGCTGCGCCTGGCCACCTTAACCTTTTAGTCTTACCGATTCGAATCGGGTCACGAAGGTGACAACGATCCGTTCCTTTATTGGATACAAAACCAAAACACGACAATAAACGAAGCCACAAGGGCGTTAGAAGCACGCAAGCACGAAGACGTATAGGCAAATGTGTGCACTTGTGGCTGAACGAACGCAGCGCCAGAATCCCCTCTGCTTAATTTTTAGGAAACTCTGTGGTATAGAACATAGAGTTTCCCACAATACTTACTAGAGGGAACTCTGGCGCTAGTGTCTACGGGAGCTGCAGCGCACGATGCTTCAGTGAGCATGGGAATGATGGGTAGTATACACACATTTGTCTACTTTTCGTACTTCTGGCCTGCTTCTGGCTCCGTGTGTGTTCGTGTGGCTTGGAAGTTGTTTTTTTCGTGAAAACATAAATTAGCGAATATTCACCGTTTGCGCTTCACAACCTTATTCTTTTAAGCTCACTATTTTGAATCAAGTCACTAAGTTCAAAAGGGTTCGTTCTTTCTATCAAAACGAAACCGTAACCAGCAATAAACGAAGCCGCAAGTACGATTCGCCACCCGCAAGTACGAAGACTAGGCAAATGTGTGTACTACCCATCATTCCCATGGTCGCTGAACGATCGCAGCGCCACAGTGCCCTCTAGTTAATTTTGGGAGACTCTATGGTCGGGACTACAGTCGATTACAGTTGTTCTGGTGCAATATACGGTTGGAAACAATAGGTGCGTGCGGGGCTCTCCGTTCTGCGCTCCTCTCTCTCTTTTTTCTTATTCCTCCTTCTCCCATTTCTCGTCACGGAAATGACGTTGAAAAAATGCACGTGGTGGTAACCTCCCAGACTCGTCCCTTTTGTTTGCCTACATCGTGTATTTCTCCATTAAGAGGAGAAGGGGAGCAAGATTCACCGCAGCCTCCACCCGCTTTTGTTAGTTGTGTAATAATAATAATAATAATAATAATAATAATAATAATAATAATAATAATAATAATAATAATGGTAATAATATTAATAATGATAACTTCGCAATAGACACTAAAGTGACAGTGAGGTGATAACGTGCTTCTCACAAGCGTTTTTAATTGGTCCTGCGAGTTTCCATAGATGTTTCTTTTTCCCTCATCAACTGACCTTCCTTTTGAAATGTCTTTTTTTTGCATGAATGAGAAATGCGATGAGCTCCGATAGTATCGTGAGTCATAGAATCATGTGAGTCATAACGGGTGTCATGTAAGTGATATGTGATCGGCAGAATATTGAAGTAAGGTTACGGTTGACTGGATGAGAAGATGATGGCAAGGGATAGGCTGCCTATGGGAAAGCTATATTTAATGGGTACGTTAGCATATTATAGAGCTAAATTGTGTCGTGCGACGTACGGTATACTGTTATTTGTTATGAATCGAAGTCATTTTTAAAGACCAGCTTCTATTTGACACGAAGATGCGGGCAATAATTTTTTAGGCCATTTAAGATACGCCTTATTGTGCAGGTACACTTTTCTGTCTCTTTCTCCCGGCAAAGTTTATTACGCACTCACGCACTTCCGTCAAAGCAGCAGTAAGATAACTTTCAATTAGATTTTTTTTTCTCGTGATAGCATCCGTAACAACTGGAACATTTATTTTCACGACCAAGTTTTGCTATCATCGCGCGAAAGGCAGAACGCGCCCGTGGCCTCTAAAACATGGCGCCCGTGACGAGTTTCTGGCTCTGCGATCGCTTCCGGCGCATTGAACGAGCGAAAGCAAAGCCTTCGAGATCTGCATCGCCGAAGGGACAAAGGCTGGGGTACTCTGTTTGTGCCATCTCTGTTGCTCATGCACGCCTATAGCGCCGTCAAAGAAAACGTGTGCAGCACTTCCAATTGCTATTACCATATTCATGAACAAGGTCCATGTCAGCAAACGCTCTCTCTCTCATGTTAATGCGTCACTATGGGGTCAACGACACCAGGGTTCCGAATTTCGTGCGTCGCATTAGGATTAAATTATAACATCCTGAAAGCCTTTCCCAACGCTCGCTAACTGCCGAACTTTCACAAAATCACACGCAGAGCGGCCGACGTGCCGGACTCTTGAAATGGCTTGAAACGCCGTCCCCGAATTCGATACCCTGGATAAGTAAAGGTCGTTCATAAATATCATTGTTCTATAGTTACATTTATAAAACGTTGTGATAAACATTTCGTATGCGACGTCTTTCTACACAACAGAATTGCCTTCGAGATTTGCAGCTGATATTCAAAAAAAAAAAAAAAGAAACGTCGCTGAGACGCGTGTAAGTGCGGATGATGTTATATTTCGGACCTCTAGCATAATCTCCTTGACGCGTTTCCGGCTCCGGAATGAGTTCCGGTGCATACTACGAGGAAGAGCATTGCCTCCGAGATGTATTGCTCTTGCTTAGAAAATCGTCACTGTATGGGTGTGGGCACTGCTTATGGAGAGTTACGTATGATTACCGCAGTATACCTTGGCTTTCGAATCTCTCTCTCCACGTTAAAGAACCCCAGGTGGTCGAAATTTCCGGAGCCCTCCACTACGGCGTCTCTCATAATCATATGGTGGTTTTGAGACGTTAAACCCCACATAACATCATAATCATCTCTCTCTCTCTTTTCTATCTCTCCAATCGTGTGAGGGTCTAGAGAGGTCACAAGGGGTGCTGCCCCCCCCCCCCCCCATTTTCCAAATTCTCGCTTGTAGCGTTTTCGCCTCTGTAAGAGAATGCCTCTGTCCCTTTTCTTAATACTCAAACTAAATAGCGTTAAAGCAATGCAAGTCAAAAAGAAACCCCCTCCCTTTCGCTTACCCCAGCATTAAGATATCATGCCGCCGCTCCTGTATGCGTCACAGTCATGATTCGCGGTATTGATATGCTCTCGACTCCTTGCGTATCTAAATAAAAGCAAGAAGTAGATCGACAAGATGATGCGCAGTTCTGTCCGCGGCATGGTCCGCGGTTTCCTTTCCGCCGAAAAGCGGCTGCCACTGGCGTCATAAACGCTTTCGCTGCCGACACATAAAAAAAAGAGAGAGAGAGAGAGAGAGAGAGAGAGGCTTCGTCGGGCCGGGCCGAGAATACAGCGAAAACGGTGACGCGTCATAAGTCGTCGTGTCATCGCGCTTTTCTCTCTCTTTCTCCCTCCTCCCGTCGTTTCCGGAAGTTGCGCGTGACTTTGTGACCGTGGGCGTGGACAATGACTTTACGCGGTATGCGCAAACAGAGAGGAAAACAGCCCAAAGCGGCGTCGTGTACGTGTGTGTTTACATAATGAAAGGGCGGCCGGCCTCTCTTCATTTATTTAAGGGAGCACGCCGAGTATACCGGACGGCTATTACACGAGCCGCACCCTACCTGGCTTAGCCAGAACGGTTCTGCCTCACACCGTGGTAATAGCTACAAAGAATAGGGAATGGAAGACACTGTTCTTTTAAAAAAAATGAAAAGCGAATTTTAAAGGTCGGTCAAGCTTGCCCCCAAAAAATGCATACCTCCCAGCCCCCTCTCCGCCCTCCCACTAAGTCCGACGCTGAGCCCGATGGTGTTGCTACTCGCTAATCTGCGTGTTCGTGCGCTTCCGTCGCATCTTGAAAATCGCTGTCGGCGAAAATGAAGAATTTCCTAAAGCAAACACTCCGTGGGAGCTTAATTTACCGTAATTTAGGCAGCAGCACAAAGGTGGTGAACGCAAGACGAGAAACAGCGTGAACCGACTTATCCCACGTGATCACCCACACCAGGTGTTATGCATAATTCTGAGGAACAGTTTTAGAAAAACCGTGAGCTCTAGGAGGTTGTGTATAAGCGGTAGTCACGTGTTCAACTAATTGTCAACAAGATGCACTTTATTTTAGGTAACCCTTTTATTGTAGTTGGACAGCGTGAAATTTTGCAACGAACCCCATAATCCTAGGTAATCTTGTCCTGAAACCTGCCTAGGCTGTTCTTGTATAGCGTGAGCTGCATTGGCCGAGGTTCAGCAGTTTCGCGTGGCTTAAAGTGAGCAGTTCTGCGCAAGCGCGAGAAGTGATGTCACACTGCGCACAGCTGGTGCGCCGAAGGCCTGGACGTTTCTAGAGTGTCGTTTGACTCGCATGAGATCGCTCGCTCGATAGTCCCTTCATCCGGCCATCTAACTATTAGTTCGTTATTCCATCCGTCCATAGCTCACGCTACGTATATCCTGGCAGAGCTGAGCTAAGATACTAATTATTTTCCCGAGACGCGAAACATGCCAACAAAAAATAATAATAAAAACTTGAACCATCTCTTAAGGGAACCATGTGTAGACGTTGACGCTGGCGCCCATTAAGTTGAAAGCCAAGGAGCCCTTGACTAAATTCCGAACGCCCGATCCAGTGCCTACATATACGGGGTGGCCAGTGAGCGGTTGGGCAGCGTGAGCAGCTGTTTTTTGTTTTACTAGACGACGTTGCCTGCGTCGGCCTTGCGAGGTGAGAAAGGGGCAGGGGAGCTACAGTTTTTCGGCTGTCACCCTGGGCCGGCACGAGACGCGAGTATGCGCAGTGGAGGTGCACGGAGGGACAGCGTTACACAGGCACGTCAAAGAGCTGCTTCGCATCTAATAATTGGTCCCGAACTAACATCTGTGGTCCGAAAAAAATCACAGCATATCTACGGAGGGAATGTTGATCAGTGGGCGAAGCTCCGGAGGTTCCTTCTGTCCGTCCATTCGTCTGTCTAACGAAACATTTCGAACGATGCAAGCGGCATCTAGTGAACGCTTCGCGTACTAGAGGTGGCTACGACAGAAAACTATGGCGGACAAGCCTACGCCTTAAGGAGCTTTGTCCTCAAAACGAGATCTGCAAAAGGTAGTAGGTAAGGCCAAACTCGAGTGGTTTTCTTCACGCTATCGCTTTACCCAACGTATCGCAACACTTTATCCGCAATTCACGATGCTAACATGAATGCTAACCAAGGCTGCCATTGTGCTTATAAATACTGTAAGCCAGTACACCAGCAACAGATCGTATTTCATGGCACTGCGGACGTAAGCTCGTATATTGAACGCACACTGAATTGAATCAACCAATCATGTCAGGCAGATAAATTGAGCTGTTTAAACCAAACTTCACCATCGTGTATTAACTCATGGCAAAAAAAAATGAAGTGAAAGCCTCAATTTTAAACTTCGCGCGAATGCTCCTCATGCGACGTCAGGAATTTCAAAATTTTTTTCTTTGTATTTCGGCGGCGCAGGATCTGTGAAATACTCTGAAACTTGATACGTGGACTCTCTGGACACCGCAGTGGACAATGTACTTTATATTTACCGATTAGTAACTACATAGGCTACGTTTTGCGTGCTTACACTCTTAACAAGCGTCTTCTAGAGCGCGGTCATTTTTGCATCGTAATATCGTGAATGAACAGCAAAAAGCTCGTTCTTCTCGCCTCGGCTAGTCTTTTACCCTTTTACCTGTCTCTTTACCACACCATATATGATATACTAAACAGGACATTGCTTGCTCCCTTTGTTATCTCTTCTTTAGTATGTGTCTTCTCTATTTTTTTTTCTCTCTAAGCCTGTAGGCGAACCTGGGCAACAACAGCTGTGCCGCAAAAATTGGGCGATTCCCACTGCTCGGGCACGAACTTTTGGGGGCCGCAAGTTTCAGCTTTTTTTCGCCATCTGTACCAGCGGCTTAGCCAAAAGGAAGGAGGGGTCAACCGCCCTGCCCGAACATTTTCAATTTTGCTTGCACATACATACATACATACATACATACATACATACATACATACATACATACATACATACATACATACATACATACATACATACAAACGCACGAAACCCCCCCCCCCCTCCCCGAAAAAAATGGCTACGCCCGTCATCTGTACCGAGTGCTTAGGCGGTGATTGAGCGCGCGCTGGTTTCATGTTGATAACCAGTTTCTTTCTACGAGATTCAGCAGACCTCTAATGCTCTCTGGTAAAGCTCTCTCATGGGGAAACGCGCGTTCCGTTGTGCATCCATGCATTCTGCGATGTAGCGGCCGCGCATTTTTGGCGTCTTCAACGGTCGAGAGATCTCGAAAAGGAATTCGCGGGAATCGTTAAGATGCGTTCGATTGCTTTTTATACCGTGATTCGTTCATATTTTCAGCCGCGAGGTTTGCCTTTCGGCCGCGTATTCCGCGAAACATTGGGCTTGTAAGCCGCGTACGAAAATGTATGCTGCGTTTCGTGACGCCATCAGTGACTGAACTCGGCGTATTTTTGCTGCGCGCTGTTTGTTGTGGCTCGCGCGACGCTTCTCTCTCTCTACAGTGAGCACTTGGCACTCGCTTCGTCGCGTGAAACAAGCGTGGGGAGTGGAGATGCGAGAAGCGGCGATTCGGAGTGATCTTAGACGTAGTCGTAACACTCTCCACCGTCTCCGCGCTTGAAAAACTTCATACTTTCAAGTGCGAGTGGTTTTGAGTTTACCGATATTTGCGCCATCTAGCAACAAGAATATAATTTATGAAAACACATGGAGGTTGTGATTTGAAAAGTTACAGTAACAGTTTTTATTTTCAAACATAGATGGCGCAGCGATCGGCAAGAAAAAAATATTGCGAGAGTTCTATTGTCGGTGTTGTTGCTGTACTACACTCGTCGGAGGTTCGGCGCAGCCTTGCGAATGAAAGAGAAAAAAAAAAAACGCGAAAGCTGTTGTGTGAGGAGGTTGTAGCCTCCTCTCTCTGGAATTTATGTTTCCACAGCTCTTTCTCAAAAGCGTCTCGTTTCCTCCTTTCATTACCCTCGTTGCCAGTGCGACGAGGGTTGCGACGGGGAAGCCGACGTCGCTGGTGCGGCGGTCGGGATCGCCGATCAACGGCCGCGTGGCTTGGTCTGTGTGCGTGTGTGCACGCGGTCCCGTGGTCGAAGTGGTGCTGACTAGTAGCGAGTACCTTTGAGACTGGTGTATTTTCGTGAGTGTGTGTGTTGCGCACCGGACTACACCGCCGACGCCTGTGTGACGGGTTTTTTTCTTTCGATACGCTCGCCGATCGAGGAAGGATAACTTGAACAAAAAAACGACCCTCGAGCGATCGAGGAACCATGACGGCGCACGCGACTTCTGGAAGAGCCGGGAAGACCGCACAGATGCCGTCGTCGGGCAAGACCGATCGCCACCGGTCGCATCCTGCTGGGTCCACGAGGCGCCGTCACTGCGACACTAGCGCGAAGTCGACGGAGTTCGTTTCGCTGAAGTGTCCGCTACATTGACCCAGTCGGCGTAAGCTCCCTTCAAGCTAAGAAAAACTGCCCTTCCCTCCGCCAACTGTCTGAATTCCCACCGCAACCAGCGTCATCTCTTTACGGATAGGAAAGTGAGGTTACCACTGCGCAACCCCTGCGACCAACCCCGATACCTTCCTTCTGTTTGGTGCGAGCATGGCGCGCGTTTGATTCTAGCTAAACGGCGCTCGTTTATTTTTTCGATTTGCGCGTTGGCGATACGGCTATTTGTGTAGATAGCTTGTTTAGCCTTCTGTTTTCTCTTCTCTGGAACATCCGCACTTTTTTATCCGGTTTGGAGCCAGTCGGTTCCTAAAATCTCTTCTCGGCATCGACAATCTAGCGCTCGATTTTTATTTTTGTCTGGACAACCGGCGTTCGTTCAGCCTTTCCGGTCGCGTCAAACGTCGTCAAACAGCGACAAAAGAGTGTGCGAAAAGAAAGACAGGAAAAAAAAAATTGGACGAGAAGCGCACAGTCTGTTCTGGTTTGCAGACCTGTCATCAGAGTCCGTCGGTCGGGTTCTCTTTTTTTCCCGCTGCAAAATCGGTCGTTAGTGGAGGCGTGGTCGCAAATACACGCGTGTGACGCACTTCTTCGGCGGGGCTATTTACAAGTGGCCAAAAAGTCGCGGTGAGAGCAATTTTCTTTTTTTTTCCCCGCTAATTGTGCCAACTCGACGGACGCCGCTCGTATAAACGTGCGCGGAGAACGTGTTTCCACGGGTGCGTAAACTCTTCTCAGTGAAACAGCGACCTTGCCTATCTCGATTGGCCGGACTAATTGGCTTGGGAAACTAGCCACCGTGGTGTACATTTTTTTTTCTTTTTAATGCCGGAATAATTGCAAAGCATAAACTCCGCGCGCTTTTTTTTTTTTTTCCTCTCTGGCTTTCGCAAAACCGCTCGTGCTAAACTACGAGACCTCCTCAAAGCACAATCTTCGCCGCATCGGGCGCACTCAGCGCTGACCCGCTATCTCGAGAGCTTACGAGAACGCAGCAGTAGCTGGAAAAAAAAAATGAAAGCACGAAGCAAACCCCCCCCCCCCCGCCCCCCTTCCTCTCGAGAAGAAACTCTATAAGAGTAGTAGGGCCGTGTGAGGCTATCGGTTTCGTTCGCACGTGGTAACACGTTAATAAGAATAACCCCGGCTCAAACCCTAAGACTGCCTGCCGTCGCTGCGTCGGCCACACGTACGTCATACGCCAGACAGATCGATACGCGCTAAACCACCACAGCTACGCGAGCGAGTGTTACTCCGTGCTACGCCTCGGCTATCAATATACTTTTGTTTTTTGTTACTCGGGGGCACACCTACGTTTAAGGGGTCCCGGCGGTGGCGTTTCTCGTTGGAAACGGCCCAGACGTCGCACTCCACGTCGGACCTTTTGCCATCGTTCTTTCGTGTCTTCGATGTCGATTCGATCGATTCACCCGTTGTACGCTTTCTTCTGTAGCTTCCCCCCGTTTGATATAGACTGCGGAAGGAAACCGGGCAACGTTTTATAACGACTTCCACGTTCCCTGTACGATTCTGTCGCTGTTTTACGTATTCGCATTGATTCTGGGTCCGCCTAGAGGTCCAGGTCTTGCGCCGCGGTTTTCGGTTGTAGACGTGACAATCCTGACGTAACGGGACGACAGTTAGGACGGCTTCAAACTGGTCCATGCATCGCACGCCACTGCCTCATTCTGCAAATGTTGTGGATTTGTCGCGGGTTTAACCCGAAAGGAAAAACTTAGTTTCGGATCGGTGTGCTGTGTTCGAGTGGTGCAAAGTCTGTGCGGCGGTTCCCGTCGAATCACGTGTGCTTCGGCGACGGACTGTTGTCTTTCGTTGAACTCGGAATCGAAGGGCTGCCGATGCTTCCTGCTGTTCCATGCACTCCAAACGCCATGTCTAGATCACCGTCGAGACAGCGAAACGCCAGTAACGCTGACGGCGCCGCAACGTCAAAAGTGAAGTGGGGACAGCCTGCTCCCAGCTGCAACATCGATAACAACGAAAGTGCTTAGTTATTCGAAAAAAAAAAAAAAAAACATCCGTTAGTCGTTAAGCCGGGAAGCGTGTGACGCTGCATCTGCGGTGCGAGACTTAAAAGTCAACGAACTAGCCAATCACACATACCTCCGGTTGAGTCGGGCGACAATAGAGAGACTACGTGCACCTCCTTCGTACGTCGATGCGTTGATTATTATGAACTCTTTCTGCTATTGTCTCGCGTCTCTCCAATACTTTTGAAAATGTCAATCAATCTGTGATTTCCGGCAGCTATCGTCAGTGTTTTTTTTTTGTTTTTTTCCGATATGCAGATAGAGAGCGATGTGTCGAACGAACGAAACTATGGAAATACCGAAGTTGTTAGTGTGAACGTCTGCTGCATCATCGAATACTCGTCGGCTCTCGAAATTTTTTTCCGCCACTATGTGAGTTGCCCGGACGCCTGCGCATTGCGTCGAGTGCTCTGAAACGCCTCGCAAAAAAAGAAAAAAAATTGAAAAGACTTTTTGCAACCGTCGTGGTGTCAAGAAATCCTGTTACCCTGTCAAGACTACACGGACTCCTAGAAAATCGCGCACAGAGTAGCCCGCTTATCATCCTCCCAGTTTTATGGGAGCGTTTGGCGCTTAGTGAACCCGAAATCCCCGCCGTCCCTTCACTACGGTATATGGCAGCGAGGTTCCTGTCGGAGCCGAGCGAAGAACACTTTGACTGTGAAGCCGCCGAAGGTGAAACGAATTCGTGACGACGTGTTGGCGAAAAGGATAGAAAGAAAAAAAAAACGTCTGGTCATGCGAGGCGTTTGTAATGATGGCTCCTCTGCGCGAGGAAGAAGCGTGACACCGCAGACCGGGCAGAAGCGCTGAGGGAGAGCAGAAGCGTAGTAACGTTGAGCAGAAGTAACAGAAGTGTGGCGTCCTGTGCGCCGACGTGCGTGTAATGGAGAAGACTTCTTCGAAAGACGTCGTCGGTCCGACGACCTCCTCGCGTCCCGGAGGTCTGCTGCCGTCTCCGACGTTGCCGTGCGTCTCGGCGTCTTCGACCACGGCGGACGACGACTCGAGCGGCAGCTGCGGCAGCACGGGCAGCGGCATTTGCCGCAGCGCGAGCGAGTCTCTGCTTCGCAAGCGTAGCCTCACGCTCGCCCTGCCGCTCAACCTGTCCTCCGTCATTCAGCTCAAGGTGAGCTTTCGTGTGTTCGTAATGCGAGGCGTTGTCTTAACTTTCCTCCTAAAACACGTGAATGATATCTCTGCGCTCCACTTGAAGCATCCGTGTGTTTCGGTGCGCGCACGCTGGTTGTATGTGTGTGTGTGTGGGGGGGGGGGGGTCGGTTTTGGCAGGAAAAAGTGCATAACTACCATCTAGCGCATAGTATCATAGTATGTACTTTAATTTGCGCATGATTACTCGCTAAGAACATCCTTTTGAGCCTGTATGTTTGTGTGTGTGTGCGATATGTACACACACACACACACGCACGCATGCATGCACACTCAAATAAACACACAGGCGTTCACAAGGGGGGGGGGTAGGTGCCCCCCCCCCTCTGGTTACCTAAGAGGGGGAGCCCATGTATTGAATCAGACAAGTGTGTCGAATCCCACCTCAAGGGGAACCCTGCAGATGCCTACGCACTCACATACACATTCCACCACAAATCTTAATTGTACAAATGCCATTTTTTATTAGTGTGAGGGTACGCAAAAAGACGAACCTTGCTACTTTTTTTTTTTTGCATTGTCAGAGCTGTAATAATAAAACATGAAGCACTGCCATTGTGATTTTGTGACATGGCAATCCACAGACTTGAGAAATGCTACCTACTCTTGGGATACATTAGTCAGATCACCAACCTTTGAAACTTGCGAGCTTTTTTTTTTTTTTTTTCTAGATGCGAGCACACTTTTGCGACATGCCGTTCTGCCAGCGTACAAATCGCCTCAACATAACTAGGCTTTTTTATGCTTGGAAACTCAATTGATGTGCCAAAGGAAATTTCTTCGAGAACACGTCCGATGTACGTGAAAAAATCTAGCTCGCCCAATCGTTTCAAAACATTTGTCACACTCATCCGGTCAAGCTAAAGTCCGGTAACATGACCTGTACTCCAGAACTGCAATATGGGTAGTTATGCAGAGCAAGGCTTTTTGCCAGTTTTGACACGTAGTGAATGTGGACTCCGTGTTTCAAGATTTATTAGCATCAAAGTGCACACAAAAGGGGTGGATGAGGGAAATTTATGAAAAAATGTTTTGAGCTCGGTGCAATACGTAACAAGGCAAAGATGATTTCTTGGAAACGAAAATTCACTCCACTTTTCCCCTATTTTCTTCAGAATTCTTATTGTGTCCGAAAAAAATCATTTCAAGATACCCTGCCATGACATGTAGGAACAAACATCATGAATTCATGGTGATAATGCTGCCATTGTTGTGCATTGCCACCTTTGCGTGTATTGTTGTGCATTTGGGGTCTTACTGTCATAGCGATGCGGGGGTGGTCATTCCATTTCTGCAATGACCGCTTCATCATCTTATTGTCACGTTTTCCTTGCCATACATTTGTCATCATTCCAGAATTATGATCACTGTATTCATTGTTTGGGAAGTGTGGTGAGGAATATATTTGCAGAACAGTGATGTCATAGGAAGATGCTTTGTTTGCTTGCACAGGTTGTATATTCCTCGAAGAACTCTTACATGTGTTTTCTTGGCAACACATTGACGTCCCATTGGAAACGAATGCCTTTCTTTTTTTTAATCTTGGATCCAAACCACAGCTTAACTCTTGTCTTTTGGCACGACTCGCAACTTATTGTGCTTTTTTCCACTCAGAAAACTTCTACTTACCGTAAAACTCAAAAGATTGTTTAATTTTGAAATGACGATAAACAGAATTTATTTGTACTCAATGTAGCTTAACAAGCAATACTGACTAGGGTGCTCTACGTCTGCTTGTTAAGTGAGATTAATTCCCAATTGCACTGTCTGTGCAATGAAAAGAAAAAAAAATGCAAAAAATGGAAGCATCAAATTTTAGGTCCACAGTTAACGACAGAATGTGGTTCAAGTACTGTCAAGCGTTTCATAGCTTGAGTGATGCTTGGGCTCAATTAGCTCCGAGCTCATACTGTTGGATGCAAACCATTGTAGTTGACGCCACCAATTTGCACACTTTGGTGTCTATTGGATGCATGCACAACATCAGGTCTTCATTATTTGCCCTCAGGTTTTACATACATCCAGTGTGCTTAGTTCTTGTGGTCTTGATGTTAGCATTTACTTTGGGCACTTACACTATGTAAAAAGTATGACCTTGAAGTTAGGATTCAGTCAGCTTTGAATGAGTTCTCTGAGGGAACGGGGTGTAGAAATCACTTTTAGTCAAATGCCGTTGTCCTGTGTGCCAAGGTTTAGCACTTCTTGCTGACTTTTCAGTCTCCCTAGCCTCTTCCTTTAATCTAGCACACCAGCGTGTATTTATAGATGTCCACTCAACCTACGTAGCTGAATTTCGTTTTATTTAGTGATACTTGGAGAGGTTTAGCTCCATATTCCTCAAATAAGTCTATTCAGCTGGCAATGCGGAGGTCATACCTTGCGCCTGTGTCAGTGCCGGAAAACTCGCAACTCTCATCACGCTTTGGTCACGCCTGTAGCCCACGTGCATGACAAAAGTGTGAGGAAAGCGAATTTGCCAAGACTTGGTCTGTTTGTTCTTTCTTGTGCTGGCAGCCGTCAGAGAAGGTGCACTTGGCACATGCATGTGGTCACGCGGTGGCAAAGGAGGCATCGACTGCCAAAAAATGTGCTGCTTGCATCACTTTGTCTGTGTGCTCTCTTCTCTCTCTCTTCCCTCTCTGCACGTCGGTTTTTTTTGTTCTGTCCCTCCATCTTCAGCCTTATCCGTGTGCAAGTTTTTCTCGTGACTGCTAGGTTCTGCCTAAGGTTTCGTCGAAGCAAGGTACTCTCAGAACTTCACAATGCAGTGCATCGAACTTTTTCTCTCTCTCTCTTTTTCTTTGAAGATTAAAAAGTTGGATTGGTAAACTAGATACCTTAAAAAAAAAAGTCACTCTTCTAATAATAGACACACACCAAAGCTGTTCAAGAAGAAGTAAAAGTGTTAAAGCAGAAATTGCCACTCATCTTACACTATATCACATTCCATATATCAGGTGCACTGCTATATGGTAGCCAGCGAGAGTTCTTGCAGTAGATGTGCTTGCTGCAAACAATACCTCAGGGATTTTACCACCCGTAGTCTCATTTTTCTTTTTTGTTTATAGATTGAGTAATTAATGAAGATGCTTTGTCTCTCAGGCATAAACGAATGCCATTATTTATGCCTGTTGTCACTAGGTCATTCTGGATCGCTTAGCATCTCTTTGTTTTTACCATACCGTGGCCTCGGGTATTACTTCCAGTAGTGTGTATCTGGAGCCAGTCAGAGAGGCCAGGTTGACAATGGCCAAAACCAAGGGCAAGGTGCGTGGACTACACATCTTTTTCGCCGAACTTCTCGCATGACTTCCACAGTATTGCATTGAATCTATGAAACAAAGAATACTTACGAAGCCTCAGAAGAAACCAATGCCGGATTATATGAAAAAAAAAAACACCGATGTTGAGAAAAACTCGATCTGGGATCCACAAGTTGATACCTGTGACTTACTGCAACAGATTTGTACTAGCTCGTCTGACACACTGGCAAGTTCAGAGATTTTTGGCAGACATGCTCTGTTGTGCACACACAATGTGTCCTCGTTCTTATGTTTTTTCCGCACATTTTAAGCGTTGCTCAGTTTCCCACGATGACAGCTCTTCTAGGGCACTCGCTCTTCCGTCTGCTCTGGCCCATAGGCTAGTATATCATGGACGAAGGAGGCCTGATTGACTGGCAAACTCATTTACCGGTCGTGTCTTTGTTCCTATACTCGCCCTTGACAGTTGAATAGATTGCGGGGGTAGACAGTGGCTATCTTGTCGCCATTCATCTCTGACAAAGCCTGCAAAACAAAGCCTTGATAAGGAAAAACTGCATTAAAGTCAGTAACGGTGCCGAGTTTTTTTCGCTGCCTAAACAAAGTGCGATTTTTACGAAATGCTTGCAAACCAGTTTGACTCACCAGGGAATGTAGTCACTTTCTTATCCACTCCACGTCAACGTTGTTGGGTGGAAGAAAAGCGGTGACTTTTTTTGACAAAAGGTTAAAGCACTGCTTCCAAAAGGAAAAAGTAGTAATTTATTAGTGGCCAAGGACTTCAGGTCGTGGTTGTTCTCGAACAGCAGGGACGAGATAGCATCACCCGTTCACGGACTTGAGTCCAATGACTTGACACTGTGATGACTTCAGGAAAACGGCAATGAGGAAGTACATTCATGCAAATTGCCTATTGAGCCTAAATTGATCAGCTCTTCAACAGAACAGCACGTGAAAGCTGCTATATTAGTGTAGGCATTGTGTGTTGGCCGTCTCGGTGGCCTAACTTGCCATTTTAAGATGTGCCGCATGCCACATGATTTAATGCATCTTCTCGATAAATAATAGTGCTACAATTCGTCAGAAACTTAGCTATGTTTGTAAACAGCTCTAGGTACGGCCCCTCGTTTCATGCTTGGAAGATGTGCAAAATTTGAATCTACACTAATAAGATAGATTTCTGTTCAAGCAGCGCGGCTAAGTCGCATCTTTTTAACCAGTGACAACACAACATAGAGATTTGGTCTGCTTTAGATCTATTTTTAGATGCTGTCTACAAAATTCTGTCATTGTTTCATTTTTGAGGTATGTATAAACTTGATTCTTGAAATAGCTGATAATTTTTACAACATGCAATGGTTCTTTAAGAAAATTGACTGTTAAAAGAATAATAGGCTACCGGCATTATGCTTTAACTTTTATTTAGTGCAACGAACATAACTTATATTTATATATTTTTTTGAAGTTTATGCAGACAGTCATGGTCTGGGATGAAAGGGCTAAAGGCAGATGCAACTGCCTGACAAAGGCCCCCCTACCATATTGATGGAGCAGGTCTATACTGGGGCTTTCTAACTAAAACTGCCTTTATACATTACTTCAATTTTTTTTCCTCTCTTCTGTGCGGAAATTTAAATATTTTGTGAGATGCTGATGGTTTTCAAACCTTGCCTCTTTGTTTGTTTTGTTGAAATTGAATACCATCAACCCTGCATTTTAACTAAAATTAGTGGGGAAAATGCATGCCATTGCATTGCCACAGTTTTTTATTTTTTTTACAAGACTAATTTTAATACTACAGCTTTTTTAATATAATACCTTCGTGGGCAATCCACACTCATATTTCCACATTTTTAATTTGTGTGTGCACGTGCCTGTATGTGTGTGTATAATGTATTACATGTTTGTACAGCAATATTTCTGGTCATCTAATACAACATATTCAGTCATGGCTCATGAGCAGAAAAGACTTTTTCAGTGCGGGACAGGCTGATACATATGAATGAGATAGTTAGATTTCTTAGCTACAACAGATTTCTAAGGAGAGCTTTCAGTATGTGGTACATACTGCTTCTAAATGTGCAAATTTATCACGATGTGGCTGCCGCAGTATAGCCTTCGTTGCTCTTGTGCTGCTAAACATTACAAAACTAACATTCCCTTTGGCACAGTGGCTATTGTTTTTGATCACAATGTTGTGTAAATTCTGCCACCTATGCGGTTTAGGAAGTGGAGAGTGACAACCCTTGCGGCACGGCTGCTTGGGACTTTAGCAAGCCGCCGCCGCTGTACTTCCCGATACTGCACTTTTGTTTCCTGTCGGAGCTGCTGCTTTGACAGCTCAATAAATGCACTGCACTAACCTCTACCTAATGTCGGTGAACCTACACGCACCTGTTGCAGTGAGATTCCGTGATTGGCACGTGGCAAAATGCATTCTACTCAGGCTTATCACTTGTGGCAGAGCTTGCTGGGGTTAGTCCGGTGATAAGCTTCGGGTTTTCCATAACTAGGTAGAAGACTCTGGTGTGTTCTGATGTTCATAATTTTCGAACACTAACTTGAATTCAGTAAGAGTTAATCGCAACATATGAATAAATACCAGCTCTGCCCAGAGCAGTGCGTTCATCCCTTACCTGTGTAAGGGGGTCATGCAAACTGGTTTCCTTTCTAATCATAAATATTCTACCTGTGCTAATGTAAATACCATGCATACAAAGAACTGAAGGTTCATTGCTCCAACCTAAAATATGATCTCTGGCCAAATAGTGACGTCAAAATTTCTTATGAAGTTTGCTTGGACATTCAACTGGGACATTGAACCAGTAATGTGGATTCATTGCTTACACGAACTAGCATGATGACCTTTACAGAAAATGCTGGCATTGCACAGCAGTACTTTTATTTGTTCTTGATCGTTTTACGGTTTAAGCATTTAAATTTTATTTAATTATGTGTGAAATAAAGGCAATAATATTGCATACGTTAATATTAATTTGTACCAACCTCTCTACAATTCAGCTGTAATTTTCTAGCTCTTTTTTAGGCTGTCTTATTCATGTTTCTGGGCATGATTTTCAAAGCAAGGACATTCGGAAGGATGGCTCAGGAGTTCAAATCGCAGTTCATTTACGGAGTGGCTATCAAGGGTTCCACAGGGCTCATAGCTCAGAAATAACATTCTCATAAAAACAGCTCATATTTACACTTTGAAGTGGGGTCCATTGTCATCATGATGTGGTGTTCTGCCATTGCTGCTCGCTGGTTTGTTTGTGTGGGCACGTGCATATTCGTTACGAACTTGGGTCGAGAACTCACATTGCCAAACCAGCTTGACTAGCATCACGCTGTCTTTTGCAAACTCATTAAATGAAATGGCGCCTCTATTTTGAAATCTGCATCAGAACAGTTGGAGCCAAGAAGGGCACTGACTTCTCTTTAACGAGAAGCAGGAACTCAACATTCCGATTGACAAAGGTCAACTGTATGCACGACAACAGCTTCATATGGCTCTGCTAGTGCAGATCTCAAAGATTGCTATGCACATAGGATATAATAAGATGTGATTGAAGACTTGGTTGGTGCCATGCCTTTAGTTTATACCATCAAGACGAAGTCTGAGACATCGTTGGAAACCTGAAATATTGCACGAATTGATTGATTGATTTATATGTGGGGTGTAAAATCCCAAGATTATCATAAAAAATATGAGAAGCATTATAGTGGAGGGCTTTGGAAATTTCTACCTCGTGGGGTTCTTCAACGTGCGCCAAAATCTGAGCACACGGGTCTACAGCATTTTCGCTTCCAACGAAAATGAAGTTGCCGCAGCCGAATACCTTAGCCACTAGATCACCGTGGTGGGGCTAATATTGCACGAAATGTGTTACCTGCTACTTTACTAGACATCCTTGGTTGGCAAAAAAAAAAAAAGTGTAACTCACTTAGACTCACCTAAGACTCACCTATTTCGCGCTTTCGGCTCAGTCGGACTCACACTCACAAAAATTTCAACCAGACTCGTTTGGACCGAGACTCGCCAAAATATTACTCACCCGTACTCGCTCAGACTCGTGGCTCGATCTGAGCCTGAATGAGTGGACTCTTGATTGAGCTCCCCCGCAGGGGCGCCTGCGCAAGCAGGCGTTTGGTGTGTAGCGACACCACGGACCCGAGCTAACGGGGGAGTTTCTACTCCCTCCCACGCTTAGCCGTGCGTGGCTTTGCCGTGTCCGGGGAAAAGGGAATCCTGGGGGTTGAGCCGACGCTGGGTGATTGGACCTTTAAGGCCCCCCGGCAGAGGCAACACACCCCTCTGGCCCCGGCTTCACGTAGACGGCACCCCTGGGCTGACCCACCCAGGGGAAATCGGCAGTCGCCTTTTCCTATCTCTCTCTCCCTATATCTTCGTCTTTTGTTCTCACTTTACATCTTTCCTGTCTTCTCCTCACTTCATTTTACTCCCAATTTTTCCTGGCGGCAAGGGTTAACCTTGTGTGGCTATCCAAACTAGGGTAAACCATATTGGGTTATAGTAACTGCGTACTGCTGGCGTTGCGCAGGCATGCCCACATGCTCTGCCACGTCCCCTTGTTGGACTCCGTGGTGGGTGGTAGGCGCCGTTACCGAAAAATCCACATTTTCCCATGGGATCCTCGACCCCCTCGCTAACTGATCGTGCCTCGAAAAGG
The DNA here is from genome assembly GCA_013436015.1 of Rhipicephalus annulatus. Taxonomy (NCBI): domain Eukaryota; kingdom Metazoa; phylum Arthropoda; class Arachnida; order Ixodida; family Ixodidae; genus Rhipicephalus; species Rhipicephalus annulatus. The sequence goes on along the minus strand of WOVY01010902.1, from coordinate 366,797 downwards.
GTACGCACCGACGCAACTTTACAACTTTGGCCTAAAAACAGAGAAACTTTCCCAAAATACCATGTACTTCACTGCGAACAATCGTCTACAAAAGCTAGAGCAATCTCACCCTTCCTTGTAGCCAAGTGCTTGAGAGAGACTATTGGAAAAGGTTATAAGGCCACGAAGATGGCAAGTGGTGATCTGCTTCTTGAATTAAAAGACAAAGAACAGTACAATAAACTCTCGCACCTTGTAGCCTTTGGTAACATCCCCGTCTCGGTGAGCGCACATCGTACGATGAATACAGTGAAGGGCGTAGTATCGGACGAAGATTTGATGACGCTGAGTGAAGAAGAGCTTCTTGATGGATGGAAGGACCAAGGTGTGATACATGTCCAGCGCATCAAAATCAGACGTAACAACAATGAAATAGCAACAAAGCACTTGATACTCACCTTCAATTCAACCACTTTACCTGAAACTCTCGAAACTGGCTATGTAAAACTTCATGTCCGACCCTTCATTCCAAACCCGAGGCGTTGTTTCAAATGCCAGCGATTTGGTCATGCATCCCAGAGCTGCCGAGGGCAGCTGATCTGTGCTAAGTGTGGCACAACCGGCCACAGTGCTGATGAATGTAGACATGATGAGGTCCTCTGTGCTAACTGCGAAGGTAGTCACCCCGCATACTCCAGAGCGTGCCCAGCCTGGAAAAAAGAAAAAGAAATAATAGCTATAAAAGTAAAGGAAAATATCACATTCAGGGAAGCAAGACAACGGATGTCGTTAACACTGGCACTAAAAACACCTTTCGCCGAAGTGGTGCAACGAGGGGCGGCACCACAAAGGCCCTTGGCAGTTGCCCGGACCGCGCCTAGCGTGCCGAGGCCAACGCCACAAGCCCCTACGGCGGGAGCAGCCAGCGCTGCCCTGCCCACATTCAACCTGTCCACACGAGTGGCCTCTACAAGCTCTGGCAGCAGCCAGAGCAATCACGAGGCCAAGGGGGCTTCATCAACCCCCAGCTCGGTGGGGACAAAGACTTCGTCGATCGAGGCGAAGTCTAAGCGACGCACAGATCGCTCTTTAGAGCGGGTGTCCAGTGCCTCGCAAGAGGCTATGGACACCAGTTCAAGCCAAACGGCGCAGGAAGCGCCGAAGGAGCGGCGAGCTTCGCTCGACCGCCCCAAAAAGGACAGAACGCCGATTACAGGGCCTGACAAAGGCCCTGTAAAATGAGTTAATTCTCGTCTTCTTTGCACACAGCACTTTTTCCTTTTTTATTTCCACAATGGACAAAATCATACAGTGGAACGTAAGGGGAATGCTTAGAAATTTAGATGACATCCAAGAGCTTTTGTGTAAGTTTAACGCGAAAGTGCTATGTGTGCAAGAAACGCACTTAACTCCTAAGCACAAGGACTTTCTACGACAATATATTATTTTCCGAAAAGACCGGGAGGATCCTGTCGTACCATCTGGCGGTGTAGCCATTATAGTCGATCGTAGTATAGCATGCCAGCATTTGAAGCTCCAAACGGCCCTGGAAGCAGTGGCCATTCGAGCTGTACTTTTTAACAAACTCATTACCATATGTTCTGTGTACATACCACCGCATCAACAGCTACACAGACGTGATCTGGAATCATTAATAGATGAACTCCCAGAGCCATTTCTGGTTCTAGGTGATTTTAATGCACACAATGTCCTGTGGGGCGATGCTCACTGTGATGCGCGAGGACGTCTCATTGAGCAGCTCCTTTTCTCTTCTAGTTTATGTCTTTTAAATATGAAGGAGCCTACATATTTTAGCCTTGCAAACAACGCATACTCCTCCATAGATCTTAGCATTTCATCACCGGCCCTTTTACCTGTTTTTAAGTGGAACGTTCTTAAAAACCCTTATGGGAGTGATCACTTCCCAATCATCCTGAGTGTGCCGAACAAAGATCAACTACCCCCGCAGGTTCCTCGATGGAAGATTGACTCAGCTGACTGGGAAGGGTATAGAACCCTTACACACATGACATGGACTGAGCTGTCTGCCCTGACCATAGATGACGCTGTCACGTATTTTACAGCTTTTATACTTGATGCCGCATCTAAGTGTATTGCCAAAACGAGTGGCATGTGTTCTAAACGGCGAGTCCCATGGTGGAACGACGCATGCAGGAAAGCGCGGACCACTCAGAACAAAGCATGGGCGTTGCTTCGCGATTCCCCTACAGCAGAAAACCTGGAAAATTTCAAGCGGGTCAAATCGCAGGCAAGGAGAACGCGTCGACAAGCTAGACGAGAGAGCTGGACAAAGTTTATATCGAGTATCAACTCGTACACAGACGAGGGAAAAGTGTGGAATAAGATAAAGAAAATTAAGGGCCAACAAACGTATTCTCTTCCACTAGTTAATAGCCTCGGGGAAAGCTTGGAGGATCAAGCCAACTTTCTTGGCACACATTTCGAACACATATCGAGCTCCTCAAACTACTCCGAATCCTTTCAGAATTACAAGGCACGAACAGAAAAACAAAAGTTAGAAGGAAAGTCTGCAAGAAATGATGCATATAATGCACCATTCTGCTTAGCAGAACTGCGAACAGCACTCAGCTGCTGTAATACATCTACCCCAGGTTCTGACAACGTAATGTACGCGATGCTGAAGGAACTACCCTCCGAAACTAAAGAAACCCTCCTCTCTCTTTATAATCGCATATGGTTTTCGGGTGTGATCCCCTCCTCCTGGAAGGAGGCTGTTATAATTCCAATTTTGAAGCAGGGAAAAGATCCCTCTACTGTATCAAGTTACAGACCTATAGCGTTAACAAGCTGCCTCTGCAAGCTATTTGAAAAAATGATTAATTGCCGCTTACTCCACTACTTAGAAACAAACAAATTGCTTGACCCATACCAATGTGGGTTTCGAGAGGGTAGATCCACCACCGACCATCTGGTGCGTATCGAGGCACAGATCAGAGACGCCTTTGTCCATAAACAATATTTTCTCTCTGTGTTCCTCGATATCGAAAAGGCGTATGATACAACATGGCGTTTTGGAATCCTAAGAGACCTGTCCCACCTTGGTGTGCGCGGAAGAATGTTTCATATAATCGAAAGCTACCTGTCAAACCGGACATTCCGTGTCCGTCTGGGCAGTGTGCTCTCTCAAACATTTGTCCAGGAAACAGGCGTGCCACAAGGTGGCGTGCTTAGTTGCACACTTTTTATTATCAAAATGAATTCTTTGCACTTGTCCATTCCCCGTAATATGTTCTATTGTACATATGTCGACGACGTTCAGCTTGGCTTCAAGTCATGCAACTTGGCCATGTGTGAGCGGCAGGTTCAGCTGGGTTTAAATAAGGTCTCCAAATGGGCAGATGAAAACGGATTTCGACTTAACCCACAAAAAAGCACGTGTGTCTTGTTCTCTCGAAAAAGAGGCATGCACTCGGAACCTGACATTCGACTGAACGGGCAACGTCTGTCTGTCAAAGCCGAGTATAAATTCTTAGGCTTAATCTTGGACAACAAGTTGACCTTCGTACCGTACATAAAGTATTTAAAAACAAAATGTTTAAAAGCCATGAATGTTATAAAAGTGTTGTCACGTACTACGTGGGGCAGTGATAGGCAATGCCTCATGAACCTCTATAAAAGCCTCATTCGCACCCGCTTAGATTATGGGGCCGTTGTCTATCAGTCTGCTACTCAAAGTGCCTTGAAGATGCTGGACCCCGTGCACCATTTGGGCATCCGCCTTTCTACGGGTGCTTTTCGCACCAGCCCCGTAGAAAGCCTTTATGTTGAGTCAAATGAGTGGTCGCTTCATCTGCAAAGAACTTACATGTCCTTTGTATACTTCCTTAAGGTGAAAGCAGACAACAGGCACCCCTCATACTCTACTATTAATGATTTATCGAGCTCCATTCTTTTTCAAAACAGGCCTTCAATGAGGCAGCCCTTCTCAGTTCGCCTGAAGGGTCTAGCTGAGGACACTGGAGTGTCACTCGAACACAGTTTAATGGCTCCTGTAGCATACCCGCCACCGTGGCAGTGGCAGACTATAGACTGTGATGTGTCTTTTTTAGAGGTTACAAAACATGCGCCCATTGCCCATATCCGAACATATTTCCTGGAACTTCAACACAAATACACACGTCCTGAGTTTTTTACAGATGCCTCTAAGTCTAACTCCTCTGTGTCCTACGCTGCTGTTGGCCCTTCCTTTTCGGATGCTGGCCCTCTACATCCAGGCACAAGTATCTTCACAGCGGAAGCTTACGCGATACTTGTGGCAGCTAAACACATTAAACAATTACAAATACAAAAAGCAGTAATTTATACAGACTCCCTCAGTGTGGTAACGGCTCTGCACAGTCTTAAAAAACAAAAAAACCCTGTCCTCATCTCACTTTACTCCATTTTATGCACACTCTACACACTCAACCAACATGTTGTAGTGTGCTGGGTGCCAGGGCATCGTGAGATTCAAGGCAACGTGATGGCGGATCAGCTTGCTGCATCCGTCCACGAGGGCACCGCCACTACACCCATATCGATTCCGGCCCTTGATCTTAAGCCGTTGCTCAAACGAAAACTCAGGGACTACTGGCAGAGCAAGTGGGATACACACACACAAAACAAACTACACGTTATCAAGCCACACCTTGGCCATTGGCCACCAGTATCAAAATCACGTCTAACAGAGGTAACACTAACAAGACTCAGGATAGGACACATATACACGACACACACACATCTTTTGTCCGGTGGTGATCCACCTTTGTGTGATAAATGTGGTGAGGCATTAACAGTTCTTCACGTTTTAATTCAATGTAAACATTTAGACACTTTAAGAAGACAACACTTCCCACTATCCTACCGACAACATATACCTTTACACCCTGCAATGTTTGTCGGTAGGGAACCGCTTTTTAGTCACAAATCATTATTAGCGTTTTTAAAGGAAGTTAATAATTTTCATATCATATACCCGGGCATACCGTAGCACGACCTCTCTAGAGAGGTTTTTGCTGCGGTGGCTACACAGGAAAGCACTTGCCTCACGGCCCTTGCACGCAAGGGTACTAACGTGTGAGGTACTTGTGCTAATGCCATACATGTCCACCATCGTTTTTCATTATCACCAACTTTTGTCACCTATTCACACCACACACACCTTTCACGGCATGGTCATGATTTTATTACTTGAATGTTTTTACCCGCTTTATTGCGAGGAATTTTATGGCCCTTATACAGCCGCTAATCACAACCATTGTCCACATTCCTGTCTCATGAACTGGCGCTCTTTGGCCATCAAATGGCCCTTGCGCCAAAAAACACCATATATCATCATCATCTTGATTGAGCTCGCTGAGCTATGCCAAGCATAGATGTCTTCTGTAGAATTAAAAGATCATGCTGGATGTAATTTCCTTTGTTAGAGGCACTTTCATGTGGAATTGGGAAATGTACAAACCAAATATTTTGTTTTTAAGCAGCAGAGCTTAAACACTTTTTCAGGATTGTGGTTAACACTAAAAATCTAAGCTGCTCTTCAGGAAATGCTGTGAACACGTACTTTGCTATGCGAAGCAGAGGCTTTTGGAGACTATGTACAGCTGGTGGTAAACTTTATTACTCTCAAGCACATCTTCATAAGCCCAGCCCCCTCACCCCTTTAAATAAAAGGCTATATACATCTCTACCTTTCTCATTTTTATTTTATTTTTTTATTATTGTTTTTTGGGGGGGAGTAAGGGGGGCACAGATCTAGACCTCCCATGACACAGCTTTTCCTCGTCTCAAGTGGAACGTCCCTACAGGTTTGACCCATGCACCCACTCCTCACTATGTGTCAGCTTGCACCTGTGGCCAAGCCATCTGTGTCAGGCTACGCAAACGTACGAGGCGTTTGAGGACAATGGTCGCGTCACTCCCTTCACTGAGAGCTGCCTTTTTCCCAAGCGACTGTACGGGCCACTGTGTTTTGAATGGGTGGGTGATGACTTTGGGCCTGTGGGCAGCCGTGTGTGTAGTTGCATGTGAGTGTGTACAAGGAAGCACTTGAGTTTGCACATAAACTTCATAACACGAACGTTTCTACTCCTTAGCATGAACTGCTGTCTGACCCAGTGAAATAGTACGGAGGCCCATAATCAAAGCTTGGCTCATGCCAGGGATGCCTTTATAACCCAGTCTATGCTCCAACTAGGTCGCAAGCTTTTCTGAACACCTCTAAATAAGCTCTGTGTGCTTTTGCCAGTGTTTCTAGGTGGGTTTCGGCATGGGGCGATCTTAGAAACACAATTGCAGCGAGGTTAAAAAGAGCTAGCTAGCAAGGGCTGCTGGAAGGTGCACACTGGAGGCACCAGGATGTTGCGACACCCATGTGTCTTGCATTATTGGCTAGTAGAGGTTAATAATAGGTGTTGGAAGAGTTTGTGTGAGACTAGTTGGAACATACTGGACGATAAAGGCAGCGCTGCTAAGTTCAAAAGATGGAAAACGCTCTGTTTGTGTCATTTCCATTTTCTGTCTTTGAACTTGGCAGCCTTTATCGTCCACTCTTTGTAGGCATACCAGAAGCTTGCTTACCTTATCTGTCTAATGAGAACATTTCATCGCAATGAAAGGTTTGTAGTAGTGTAGTAGGAAGCAGAAAACAAGAACACAAGAAACTGCCAACGAACACAGGTGCAAAAGGTAGCACAAGTGTTATCTTTCGAAGTTCTAATTTTAATTTGAGAATTGGCCAAACATGCACACACAGAAAACCCCATGGTTGCAATATCAGGGAAAGTTTACACCTCGAAACTAGAAAAGAGGCGCGCAACAAATATGGCATTGACATCAAAATAAAATGGCTTGCTTAACCTTTGCTTGTACATTCATCTATTCTTTCTGCTTAATTTTTTTGTATCATAAAACCGCATTGCCAGTACGAAATCAAACAATATGCAAAGTTAACACGCTCGTGGGTGTGTGTATGTGTGTGTGTGCACGTGTGCTCACGTGCACACACACGCACACACCCATGCGACAGACAGGCAGACCCATCTTAAGTGCTGGATTACAGCTGACATCGACTTGGCTGTGGACTTGTGCTGAGCTGTAACCATTCGAGAAATAACCATTAATTGTGCATGGGCAACTGGTGGTGTTGAGTTCAGACACTTTGTTTATTTCCTGAACACAAAAGATTCTCATCTACCCAACAAGGACAAAGCTGCATTGTTGACCTGCTTGGTTCCCAGACAATATCAGTAATGAGCCTGTGATTTGTTCTATTAGAAATTTTGCACTTGTATGCTTTTATCTACCCAGTAGCTATTAAAGAAAAACTATAAATTTGTGTGGTTCTACTAAGCAAGTTTGGCAGGGAATCACTAAATCAGGCACTGTTAATTTAATGGTTGTGCCAATATCACTGAGTGTCACAAGATCGAAACGTGGCATTGCTTTATGTATATGTCATTATTGTGATGGTTCAGGACAGTGTAGCTATCATAGACAGTGCATTTGCACACCTTTAATTCTTATGAACTTAATCTCCTCCATGTCAGGTTGTAACAGTACTTGGTTGCATTCTAAGAACAAGTTTCATTGTGCATTTATGTTCTGTGCTGGGTCGATTCCGAGAGAAAAATTATTGCTCACAAGAACAATTTGCCATTAGCCCAATATCGCTGACCGGTTGTGATCTAGGTCTCTGGAATACTTGATATATAAAACATTGGGCAATGCAAAACAGCCCAAGACAAACAAGGCAGGCTTCCCTCACAAGTTTTTGGCTTCCCTCATGCAAGGAGTCTTTCTCATATGCATTATGGAGAGTTAGTGCGGGGATTAGGAGTACGCCACCCAGTGCGGGTAGAAACCACCGCTTGCCACACATGCTTGCCCCCACGATTCCTTGTCATCGTGCCGCCAGTCTATTCTGCGAGGTCACCGTTTGCATCTATGCTGATGTTGTTTAACGCAATGGATGCCGTAAAACTGGAGAAGCTGTTATTGCCTGCAAGGCTGGCAATACTGGAACAGTCGAACGTATTGAAAAAAGTCACGCCGCCGCCGTTTGAAGCGTTCCAAAAATCACACTGAGCACAGTGTTGAAAAACAAGACTGACATCAGGCAGATTACATGCTTCTATTACATGCTTCTAGTGCCCTATGAGTCTGCATACTGTGTATAAAGATTTGAAGTTTCCATATTTTTTCGTGAATTTTCTGTCCCTCGATACTACCCCGAAACCCCGAATACAAACCGTGATAGTATACATAACTAAAATAAAGTCCTGCATATTGCTCTGCAGGCATGTTTTTTCATAATTTTGATAAGCAGTGCTCTAAAACCGATTTGCACACAGAAATTCACACCAAAAATGTGATAACTTCATTAAATGTTGCGTGTCAAATTATTTGATATATTGAACTACACCCCCCCCCCTTTTTTTTTCGGAGTTTTATTATGTGGGTTTTACTGTATTGGGGATCAATTGAGTTGATTGTTAATGAATACATAGCTTCTCCAAAGAAATGTACTGTTCAATTGAAGCTTGCCAGAGTTGTAGAAAATTACACGTGCCTCTTACTAGAGCTTTTCGTTAGACTCTCCATCTTTTTTCATTAAATTGAAAAGAAGAGAGCACGCAGTAAAAGTTATTAGACTACCAAATTGCCTAAAGGGGATAATACCCTTAAATTTTACAGTAATATCGACATCATTAAATTGAAAAGAAGAGAGCACGCAGTAAAAGTTATTAGACTACCAAATTGCTTAAAGGGGATAATATCCTTAAATTTTTACAGTAATCTCGATATAGAAATCTGGTAATTATTTTTGCAAAACTTTTTTTGTTATAAGGCACAAAGCACTTAGTCGAATGAAAGTTCTTTCAAATTGAGTTTTCCAAACGTGAGCTGCTGTCAGCTCAATTTATCTTGTAATAACTTATTGTCATGAACATTCTCGCGATATCAGTTATTTATATATTGTTGCATACACATACTTCGTTATTGCCACGCATAGCTTTTTTAGATTTTCTGCTAGGTTGCGCATTGTTTACGTTGTGACGTCTTTTGTTCGTTGCTTCTGCTTCAGCAAAATTGTCTATCAGGTCCAGACTCCTGTGTGGTACTGGCACGGTAGTGTAATGCTGCATAGCTGTAACGCGCATGCCATCTCAATATATGTAGCACTAAAAAGAACTGGCGAGCTGTTTCCTGTGCCCTGGGCGGGAATTCTGATTCACGTCGGCCGCAAATTTCAAATGAAAAATGTTGAGCGGCCGCTTTCTGTTCTGGATCCTCTGCTAGGCTGGGCAGAGATTCCAGGGATTTTTCAAAGGGTTCTGCATGACGTGGAGGAATCTCGGCATAGTGTGCAAACAAACAAAGGAAGTGGAGGTAGTTTATTACCGCGTTCGAAGCTTCCTTTCTAGTGGAGAAGAAATCCGAAGGCCGAAGAGCTTCAGCTTCCTCTAGTTTGTTATTGTTTGGCATCTTTGCTTTCTTATTGTTCCTACTTCTTCTCTCCTCCTCGTTCTTTTGTTTAGGCTGGGCTTGGCCCGCGAGGGTTACTTTGTTTTTGCGAGCCTTCCAGATTCTTAATGCACTTGCTGCCTCTCACTGCCTGACCCTTGGTCCAGCCCATCTATCAAGCAAGTGTGGCCAGGAGTGTGGGGGGAGTCTCCTTCGCCCCTCTCGTTGTTGGCGTGGCCCTTTTGTATGGGTGACTGATAGCTGTGAGGGACTGTGCACGGACTGATGGAAAAACAAACCTCTCTGCGACGAGGGCAACCTGCCAGAAACAATTCAAGCGTTCACCAGGACCTCTCCTGAAATGTTCCAGAAGATTCGCTCCTCGTCTGATGGCCCACCACTTGTGTTGCTGGCAAATGTGTGCTCACCATTTGCCATTAGCTTCACGACTCTATTCGTAACCACTAGACTAATTGTAACCGCAAGACCCTGTGATACACATGTCAAAAGAAAAAAAAAAAAGACGGCTAGCTACTAGCGAGACCATGGGCGTCGTAATCACCACTTCAGGCATCATCAGTGTGTTTTATTTATTTATTTATTCACTGCTCCCTCTGGACACTAGACCTGCATGACGTCTCCTCCTCCTACTACAACTACTACTACTACTGCTACTACTACTACTACTACTACTACTACTACTACTACTACTACTACTACTACTACTACTACTACTACTACTACTGCTGCTACTGCTAATGCTATACTACAATGATGGCAACGACAACAGCACAGGATTGGCTTCACTGTAAAAAAAATATTTCGAGATTTCATGTGCTGAAACGATATCACAAGGCAAGCCACTGTAGGGTACAATTATTTATTAATTTTAAACTCTGGGAATTCTTGGAAGTGCACCAATACTGAAGCAGACGGGCGTTTTTGCACTTCGCCAAAAGGAAAATGTGCAGCCTCGTGCTTGGCGGCACAGCACCATTGCCACAGAGTTAGAAGTTACCATGATCGATGAATACTACATGCATGAAGAAAACGTGCATAGCTTATGATATGCTACGAGAAACTGTTCAACGAGAAATGACGCTGAAGCGTACATTTTCACACAAAGGCTTGTCTTCATCAATGCAGCAGCTGCTTCCCTTAGCAGAATGGTGTATAGACTATTTTTACGGATGCGTGCCGCCATTTTTGTCTACTGTGTTTGCCGTTTTGTATCTGTAACTAGTGAATTAATGGTACTAGACAGCCCTGCGCACAAAAACGACTGTACAAGTTCTTTCAGCATTTCGTGACTCAGTCAGTTTGACGTCGCAATGTATATAGCTGACGTATGCCGGGCACACTCTCCCCCTCTTTCATTGGGGGGAGAAGAAAGAGAAAATCAGCTTGTGCATGAAGAAGGGGAAAGAGAGCAGTGGGAAGGTTTAGTGTTGTGGTTAAAGGGAATGCAGAAGCACACGTGGGCAGTGTCTGTTACCTAGAAACTGATAAGATAGATCGAGGCCAATTAAGTGAGACTCAGCCGGAAGCATCAGGCAGTAGGCTATGTAGGTTCTGTACATAGTGTGGATGTACGTGACAGCCGACGTTCAGCCGGCGGTAGTGGCAAATGCTCAGTGACAACAGGATGAGTGCTGCCGCACGTGAATGTACCGCCTGTTCCAGCTCCCCCCAAAGCACTGCCACGTACAAGTCTTTACACTTACGGTCTATTGACTATTTTTATGGATGCATGCTGCCTTCTTGGGCTGTTCACTTTACCATTGTGTACCTGTAGCAAATGAAATAGTGGTGATATAGTAGACTCATTTGTGAGAATGATCAAATGAATGCGTTTGTTTATTTCATAGCCTCGTTAATTGGACAGGACAGCTATCGCTGATAAATCGGGTGTATGAAAACCGAAGGTAGAGACACCCACAAGTCGAAAATAATATCTGCCTATACACTGGCACTTTGTATGAAACATACACTTTGAACGATAACCTTGTTCCAAGTTTGCTGAGCTTCTTGAAGTCAGGTTTTGTCTGTTGCAGTGCTTTTATTGGCACATGATCTTAATTTATACATTTGTAGACAGATGGTACTGCTGCAATTTACGAGAAGTGCTTTAATATTTTGTCATTACTTCATGTGTTTCCGTTTGAACTGGGCAAATGTTTTATGCATATAAGGAGCTTGCAAAACAAGTGCTAATTGATTCTGTGGCTGTCGTCGAAAATGGATTACTGCTTGCCTAGCAAACTAATAATGATAGCCATTACTTAACATCATTCATAATCAATAACAAATGATTTCCTTGATGTGTCTCACTTCATGTAATATTGAAATACACAAGTAAGTACTGATGGGCTTAAACCTTGCTGTATACTCACGCAGGTCTCATGTGAGTTCTTGAAATCCTTGAAAACCCTTGAATCTTAAAAGGTCATTTTCATGGCCTTGAACATGCCGAAATTCGCAGATCCTCGAAAATTCTTTAATTTTCTTTTTTTTTAAATAAACATTGTCGCACATTTTACGGCGTAATATTGATGATGCCGTAAATGTAGCAGCTGGCACATGTAATGTGCCCATGACAAATTATTGAGAACATCAGTAGCTTCTGCGCGGAACCAACACCGTGCATTTCTGGAAACTCTGAAAAGGCTATAGCAAGAGAATGAGAAAGAGGAAAAGAAATTTTGATTTGAGGAGAAGGATGAAATCCTTTTAAAAAAAAGAAAAGAAACTAGAAGCCGCTGTAGAGGAATTAACCGCTACAGCAGACTGATATGCAGAAAAGGCCGAGACAATCGACGACTTGACATGAGTCATCAAGTCAGACAGCCTTATAGCACTGCCAAGACAAAGAAGCAGGAGATAGCTAATATTGGTATGAACATTCAGAAAAAACAACAAGGCATTGCATAATAATTCCTTAGTTTATCCCATCTGAATAAAAGTTTGCAACTTGTGTCTTACTGCAAGTGATTACCTATGCAACTTCAAGAAACTGTGATCGAAAGTTATCTAGTAAGAAAATGTCATTGGAGCCATGTTCTTGGCGTCTGCTCCAGTGTTACACTTTTTCTAAGAGTTCTAGTTATTTCAAGCCTTTATCCTCTCCTGAACATGTGTTAATTGAGTGTCTAACAGAGAATGTGGTTGTGAATTAGTATTCATAGCTTTGAAAGTCCTTGAAAACCCTTGAATTTTCATTATGTAAACGAGCCTGAACCCTGTCACAGTAATTGTAAAGTGATCAAAATATGCATCTAGCAATTGCATAAGTACAGGCTTCTCTCATGGGCAAGAAGCACTTGCTCCCAGTCACTTTGCTTTTGCATGTTTTGTTTTCTCGTTTACTGCTACTTTCATTCCATCAGTTTCCCCGATCGGTACTGTTGTTTGCCATCATCCATACAAAGTAGTTTTTTTTTTTGTTCATGTAACACGTGTCACTTTTAGCTTTTATTAAAAGGCTCCTTTACTTAAGGAGTCATTCCGTCTTTCAACCATCAGCTGACGCTCCACCAGTTGTATGTTGCATTGTCATCTGTGATGTTTTGTATTGTTAATGCACAATGTTGTACCTGCACAAGGGTTTATATGTTGTGCAAGCAGCTTCAAGAAATTTCGCTGCCGTACCGACAGCAGGTTTCCACCGTTGGCAGTTTAGTATTGAGTTTAGCAGAATTGGTGACATAAAGTATGAAGTACAGGTGGGAGACAACGGAAATAAATACGGAGTGTTGAGAGGTTGTCTGAACAAGAATAATTGCCTCGAAAAAGCTTGTCGATGTTTTAGTTTGTGGATAAAAAAGGCATTTAGTCCGGTTCCTTTTCAGACAAGCTCTATGACACAAAGCATGGGCTTTTAAAGTTTATTATGACCCCTCGAACTGCATCAGGAAAATTACATAGCTTTCCTCAACCACAAAATCTAAACTCATTCTGCAAGTACAAGCAGCGGTCCAAACTCTGGGACATTATAATATGTATCAGAGCTGCTTTGAAATTCTAACAAAGGCAAGTGCTCATGCCCCCCTGTCAATATGAATCTGGGGTGGTATTTGTGTTTTCACTTCGTAGACTGTTCATTTCATCACGCGATGATTGGCTATATCTTGAAACCGAGTAACCCCGCACCAGTAGGGAACCTTGGCTTTGATCTCTGTCCAATCATTGAACACTTAGAAGATGGACAGTCAGTTTTGTAGACACTTGCAAAATACCACCCCTAGCTAGTGTCTTAACCAAGTTCACTGACCTGCAGGGCACAGTGATTCATTGTTTGTGCCTGTTTGTCAAAATGGATAACCCTTGTTGCACATCCGGAGAAAGCAACTGAACCTTTCTCCACTTCTTTATTTTGCGGCCACTGTTTATGCAAAACCACGTGTTTCCATTCTGTATTGCCATTTACATCTTGAATGAGTGAGTCATCCCTCACACCCACCGCGACACAGTAGTGGTTTGTTTACCTTGTTTATCAGTGAGCAAACTTGCTCTTTTCACTCTTTACTCTGAGCTTATCATTGGGCAACCCGATCATCTGTTGTAGACTTAAGGAGGTGGTGTGGTTGGGTGTCCTGACCCCGAGATAACAAGAGTTCAAGGGGATGATGGTGTTGGAAGGGGGGGAAGGTTAGTCACCTGACTGATATGACTTTTCAGACAGCCCAAGCGGTCTGTCGGGTGTCTGCATGTGCATGTGAAAGAGGATCCTTATCTCGCCCGCCATCTACAATCTTTCTTTTTTTTCATCTCTTTGCAGAAGGAGCTCAATGTCTCCAGACGAGGAAGGTGAGTGATCGACAGCCCTGCGGCGTTTATCTTTCGGCCTTTTTTTTTCATATATTTTTTTGGACCTTTCCACGAGAATTGGCAGCGCTCTTTCTGCTGCGGGAGAAGGGCTGTCCACGTGCTGTGGCGCGTGTCTGCTTACCGACTGGCCGGCCTGTTTGCAAGCCAGTTCGTCTAGCTGTCCAAGCAAAGTAGGCCGCCTCGATAAGGGTTGTCAAGGAAGATTTGCGATGCTGCCGATGCGTCCGTTAAGGAAGTTGACAAGTTGCTGGCATCATCAAACAGCACTGCGCTTGCAAGCAATACTTCTGGGGGCTCGTTTCTTTCCCAGCAGGCCAGCACTTCGTGTAATACAGCAGCCCCATAAAAGCTGCTCGTACGCCAAGCTCGGTCTCCTGGTTGTTGACACGTCACGTGTGGCACCATAAAAACTGCGCACGTTACGAGGGGCCCTATAACAATTGTGCATACGCGAAGTCGACTGCAGGACCGTTGTTACAGTGTAGCTGTGGGCCTGTAAAAGTCGTGCACGCCACCTGGCTTCTCTGCCGCTGAGGAAAACCAGGAATCAGCTTGCGGTATCTGTTTTCAAGAAGTTGAGAGATTCTGATCTCAATTGCTCTCAGTGAGATGGAAGTGAGCTCGAACATTTAACGTACTGTAAACAGGATTCATAAAACAGAAAAGGCGCCCACTTGAACTGCAGGCATTTAAATGGCTGTACTTTCTCATAGATTTGAGAGTACTGTGTGATATTTCGTTCAAAACAACGAAAGAGGTCCCAGACAAAGGAAAAGATATATATGATCTGACTAGTCACTGTCACTTTTAATAGTATGGCAGCTGTTGACTGAAGAGAAAACAAATAATTGATCGACACACCGTAGAAGCACACTGTGTGTGTTCTAGCTTCACTACTAGCATCCGATTCTGTAATGTACTCATTTTCAGCTTGTTGAAATTGCGGCAAAGAATGGGCTGTTGTCAGTTACGTCGGCATTATTGAGCCAGGGGTTTGTCTTTCTGAGAAATGGAGGGAACTAAGATATGTGATAAGTCCATGAAAAACTTATGTGACACTATTATATGTAATCTGCAGTTAAATTTAGAAGTGGTAAGCAAACGAGAAGTGCAACTGGCTGGAAACACAATATCTGGTTGATCTGCGACATTGTTTCGACTGCAGGCAATAACTCAGCATATAGAGATTGCAATGGGAATTTGACCGACACTGTCTCGTGCACCACATTATGGCATAGGTGTTGTTTGTGTCGAAGGTTGTGAAAAAATAAAAATGAAAGATGTGCTTCGAGAGCTGAGCAGGTTTCGAACTGTCCCCCGGGGAGGCCGCATGTGGTCACCTCATGCTTCTTCTTGTAAACCATGCAACAGCGTGTCTCGTGTCCGTGAACGGCTCCCCTCCCGAACCTCGGGCGTGGCCTGCTTTTTCTGGTGTGTCAAAGAGACTGGGTCACGCAGTTTTGTTTGTGTGGGTCTTCTGTCTGCATGCGTCCCACTTTCACGCCATATTTCTTGCCAAAGTTAGCCTTGACACTTTGAACCTCATTGTCTCGCACCGCATAAAAAGGAGAAAAATACAATGCACATGCCTGGCTTTTAGTTAACCATAATAAATTGATATGTATGTACTAAACAAGCATGAATTTACAGACTCCACTCCAAAAATCAAGGACAAGGTATTTGGAAGTTACTGATAGGAAGCTTTTGGAAGCTTGTTCTAAGCTTCATGCTTTCATGTTCTTTTGCGCGCAAGAGATGCTTTACAGGTTTTCTGGAACTCTGGAAATGTGTCAGCGCGTTTCATCGGTATCGATTTGAGTTTCGGCATATTCAATTACTGGCCAACGCCCTGCATATCCAAGCCGCGGGCTCATAGGTATGAGCAGATTTTTCATTAGGGCGAGCAGTTCCATTGTAATCCCCCCTCCTTCTGCTTACTTTGTTGAAGTCCAAAAGATTACGTGCTTCTCAGTTGATGAAAACGCAAATATGTAAGTGATGACATGCCTCTCACAGTGGTTTTTGGTCTCTTGCTTTCCTGGAGTAATGGTGGGAAGTAAACATTTCTTGGAATGTGACATTGGGTGCCTTCTTCTGCCTTTATCGTCAAAAACCTGTGATTCCATAACCTCGCTCTTTGAATAATGGCTGTACAGGTATGACGAGTCAAAGTATGGGGCAAAAGTTAACCCCTCCCTTCACCTTAATCGAATTATTGGGAGAGAGAAAGGGGGGTGCATTCTTTCTGTGCACGCCTATGCTGTGGTCGGTTTGACAGCTAGCAATGACTCTCGCAAACTGAAAGCGCTACTTCAGTAAGGTCGGTGGGTGGTTCTCGCAGTTGAAATACTGGGCACAGGAAGGAGAGAGGTGGGGAGTCTTCTCTGGTTACCTTATAAGGAGCCGTAACACTGACCTAGCCTCCAAATGTGGAGTGGACAGGAACCACGGTGTGTTTTGGGAGGGGGCTGCTGCCAGGGGGAGGGTGAGAGAGAGAGCTCAGCGAGGAGAAAGCAGGGTGGGGGGGGCTTGGCTAAATTTAGGGACGTCCTGGCGGGCTGCAGCAGCACCATTTGTGTGCGCCTCTGCACACCTGACTCACGGGCCAAAAGTGGCTGCCTAAACTGTGCTGCGTCTTTTCTTTCTCTTAAAAGGAAGCTAAAGGAAAAACATTAAACTAGATTGGACTGGCCGTGCATTTTTTCGGAACTTGGTTCTTCTGAGTGAAGCTTAGAGGGGCCTGTGCACTGTGTGTGGTTTAAGGTTGAAGTTCAGGGGAAAATAGAAGCAAGAAGAAATGAAAAAGTTGTCAACCCAGGGCGGCGCGTTGCTGGAGCCAACATGTCTACAAGCAGCCTTGTCTCTTCAGTTGCTGTCTTTTTTGAGGCTGCAACTGGCAAGACAAGGCCTAGTTGTTGAAGCATTTGCTTCAGTAGCAGCCCATGTTCATGAATTTTTCATGGTTCAAGGTTGTCACATATGTGTGTCGACAGGTCATGGTGCATGTTTTTGCCATCCTTTTTTTTTTTCTTGTTAAGGAAAAGGAAGTGCTAAACTAGTAGTAGAAGTTGGGCTCATCTTTCACTCCTCTTTCCCAACGCCACTACGCCACGCTCTCTTATGGGACAGAAAAAATTATCATTTTTCGGAACTTAAAAAAATCATGATCATGGTCTTAAAATATTTGTTCAACTTTCCAGTTTTATTGCACAATTCTTTAATGAATTTATTATTAAAATAAAAAAAATTTTAAGTCTATATTCAATTTTTGTGAAGTCTAGTGTAACCTTATGTCAGTGTGATGTAGGCGTAAATTATTCTTTTATTTGGCTTGTTGAGTAAGAACTGCTGGAAATTTTCTCTTGATAGTGTTTACAACACCCCAGTCTATTTTCATGGACAAGAAAATGACTGAGGCCGGGCGAAAATCATCAAAATCTTCACCATTATGACAAGCTGTCTGGTGCAAACAGATCTGTCTTTTAGCTTATAGAAAGAACATACATTTTGCACCTAACATAGTTTCTTGGTCGATAATCATTGTTTGGTACGAGCTAACTTATAAAATTTTAAATTGCACTTCAGTCTTTCATTAGCAGCTGCCGCCACTACATCAATATCGTTAGTGATTTTATCTGTGTCCGTGCCTTTACACTCAAAGAACTTGGTGTGGCAATGGTGCCATGTGTAAACTAGTGTGACTACAATCTTTTGAACTTTAATCTCTAAGATCTAACTATTAGGCTCAAGGCACTGTTTATTTCATTGTCTTGGTGGATATGTACTTAGCGCACCCATGCAGCAAACTACATGAGGCTCCTATGCAGTCATTCTATATGGCTATCTATTGCGATTCATTTGTCAAAAGTGTTTTACCGACAAATATTTTGCATTGCACTCGTTGGCAAAATTTTAAACTTAATGAGACAGAACAATCTTTGTTACAGCGAGTCATCGCCAACCACATATAATTTTCCCTTCGTCGGGATCAAGTGTTTGCCATTTCAAAATACATATGCACACAGAAGCATGCTCCTGAACTTCAAAGCAAATTCATCGAACCACGCTTTAAGGAACTCTCTGGAGGCTGAGGATGAAACTGTTGAACGGGAAGTGACGAGCTTCTTAGCGCCCAAACGGAAAAACCAGAGAAGTCAACAGGCTGCTCGTGGTTTCCAAAATGAGAGAGCTTGTGCACTTGTGAAGCCTCAGTGCACGTGAGAAACTGTCCAGCTGTGTAGACACTTTCGGCCACCTGGTTTCTTTCTTTTTATTTATATTTTGTTTTACCTTCCCTCCAGAGTAGTGTTGAACAGCTGGCTCTTCCCACGGTTTTTGATGCTGCTATAATTGTTTCTATTTTAATTCACGGAACAGTTGTGGTTTTAATTCAGGAAACAGCAGTGTCAATAAAAAAAAAACAAGGTATGCACGCACACACTAATGTAGGTTATTATAACTCAGTGGCTCGATCATCTTCGAGCAGCATTTCATTAGGAGGCTCCTGTGTCCTTAGAGTTACGTGGACATTAAAAAAGACTCCAGGCGGTCGAAATAAATATGAGTTATAATGCGGCTTTTGCTCGTAGAATATCCGAATTTAATTTAACCAGATAGCAATATTTTACTTGCTCCCTCTTAAGAAGAGGAGGGAGGACAAACATTAAGGGAACAGAAGAGAGTGCGAATCCATCAATGTGCTCAGCGGCATGCATGAAACCAGTGGTCGAACGAAATTACTCAATTATTTCAGTCACTTTCTTACAGCCCCAACTGTTGTGTTCCATTCATTGTGAATAATGTCCACGAATTGTAGTTTATGCAGTGTTCATACAAGTATGTAAAAAAAGAAAAACAAGGGAAGCAATAAACGTTTCAAAAGAAAGCTGGTAGGCATAGTTTTTATCTGTGCAGTGCATATGGCGCTTGGCTGTTTTTGTAGCCTGTGCCAGTCATTGGTCAGAAGGCCTTGACGTGCTTCTTCATGCATGCAAATGCATTATGTATGACACGAATAACCGGAAACTTGATAACTATTTTGCTTCGACGAGATATGAGTACATTACGTGCCTGTCACATTTGCATGACAGACAAACTCGTGACGGAAGAGCGTGCTTGTAGAGCGACGCGGTGGGTATGGAACGGAACACGTTACGGGTGGACAACTGCAGCTTGTGCGACACAGGAAAAGGTAATAGGATTCAGAACAAAGGCGAGCGTAGACGCTGTCACAATGTCATGTGTCGGTAGAGAGCTGTTGTTGATGGCTGGGGCACGTGAACAAAAACATGTGCATGGAATCAGGTGTACTGCTAGTGTTGGCCACTACTCTGTCATGTACAGCATGACTCACTGTTAATGGGAACAGCGCCTGAGTAGTAGAAAAGATAGTGCGGCAACAATCTTCTCGTGTTGATCAAAAGAAAGCAGTTCACATGACTCATTGTGCAGTCAGCATCAAGTGTTTAGTGCCCACGACACATAATACAGAGCTGAATATTCCCGCTGCTTCGGCAGCAGGCAGCCTTGAATGTAGATTTCCAACTTGTTCTAAAGCTTGCAAAGAACATGCTCTGTGCAGTTTGAATGAATACAGTAAAAATATCTTGGTAATTTGATTATTTCTCAGACCTAGTGGTGTCCAAATTTTTTACTGCAACTGTACCTACAAAAATTAGTTACAAAGTACTTACAAAAACTTTACGCCATACTTTGTAATTAAAAAAAATTGTAAAATACGACTGCATGTTCATGACGGAATGCTCACACTTCATTTAAGAAACTGAGTAAATGTACATTAAAAATATTCTATAACACAGACCCATTAGCTTTGCCTGTCACATCGTGTTTGGATGATCAAATTTCAAAAGAAATATGAGCAGCATTGGTATACAGTCAGCTTGTATTTGTAATAAAGGGCATGAAAAGAAATGGAAACCTACATAGCACAGTTCAACTGCTAGGTTAACTAGCCCACTTAATTATTTAAATTTCTCAATGGAATACTATTAACACCCAACAGCTGTGGTTCAGAAGGGGGAGTTATTATGTGAAATTATTCACTAAAAGTTTGGCTTAATGCAGATATGATTAAAACAGAAGTTTAAGGTAATTTTATAACTCTTATCATATTATATAGATGCTATCATCCTTTTCTGCTTAATAATTAAACCTCTTTTTCGTGTGTGTGTGAAGCACCACCCCAGACATATTACAGACGATAAGGAGCAGCTCTTCTTTTCTTGGTTTTAGTAAAACAAACAGAGATCGGTAACAGAACAGACCTTAAGAATAGCAAGGACGTGCGTGATGAAGGGTTTCGACCTTCTCGGAGCAATTGATTAGCAGGCCGACGACTGCTTTTTCTCAGAGCCCAAATGCAGCCTGCGGTACGGCTCAAAAAGAATGCTCAAGTCCTAGCAACAAAGTAGAGGGCATGCCATGTGATGAATGGACTCTGAGAGCGTGCAGCGCCAAACAATAGATGAGCAGCGCGTATTAGCAGCCCTGATGAGTAGCGGCGGCGCCTTTTGATCTCGGAACAGATGCGAGCACCTGCGCGCGTTCCCGCAGTTTTTTCTTTTGCTCATCACCGTGTTTCGATTTGAAGAAGAGAGTATGCGTGGGTAGAAGTGTAGTACGCAAAGGTGGATCGCGCTATTCCTGGTTTTTGGTGGTGGCTACGTCAGTCGTTGGTGGGAGGCGATATTTTTTTCAATGGTGTGCTGCCGATTCAGAGCGAGCATGATCGCGCCGGAACGCCGCTTCACTTCGAGGCGTAGGAGTCCAGAGATAAAGATTTCACGGGCGTCGTCACCACGGTAATGTAGCTGTTTACGTTTATGTAATATTATATATCTGAAAATAAACACCTGCGATGAGCAAACAAAACAACTCATTATTTTACTAACATTACAGTTAGTGAACCAGCTACAGCATTATTGAACTGATAGTTGTTTGTTTGTTTGTCGCAAGTGTGTTTACTTGAAAATATTTATATAGGTTAAGCAAATACTTTTCTCTTGTCTTTTTTTTAATCATGCGTGCGTACATGTATGTGCATGCATGCATGCACACAAGTTTATACTACAAAAACTGGTACGCACTGGTCTCAAAACAAAACAGTTTGTTCACCAGCACTGCGACCAATATACTGGCTGCAACATTAATACATGAACTGTTTTGTTTTTTGAGCGTTTGTATGTTCATTTTCTGATATTAGTTTGGGAGCAGCATATACATTTTTCTTCCAACATGTGTGTGTGTGTGCGTGTGCGTGTGCGCGTGCGTGCACTGCTTAACTGAAGACTGCAGTGAGATCTTATCATGCTGATTCTTTGGTACACATTGTGCTTCATTTGTTTAATGAGTTCATCTAATTGTGCATTCATCTAAAAAAAAAGCACCTGATCACCAAATAAGGATGCAAGCATGAATAAATAATTGGCTGTGAACATTACAAAAAAGGAAAAAAAGGGAAGAGCTTTCTTTCAACGTTGATGACTTAACAAGGCAGATCAAAACATTACATCAAACGTGTTAGCGGCTTCCACAAGGTGTTCGTTTGTGAAAGAGTGTCATGCAGAAGGAACTCGCTGTACGAAGTCACCACAGAACAGTACTACAGTGTTATTTTTTCAGGTTGAGGCTGCTAATTTTGCATAAATAAATCTCTCATTTCATTTTTTAACATGGACTAACCAACTTGTGTACACATATGAATGTGTGTGTGTATTTACAACTTTTCAAAACTTCCAACCTTGTGGTGAGGCTTCACACTAACCTTGGAAAGGGAACTTCAGCGCAGAAATCATCAACTCGGGCTTAGCTCAGCGCAGAAATCATCAACTCGGGCTTAGCTGTCTTACCCTGCGATGTAGTAATTGCGAGCAATGAGCGATTGTAATAGTTTATTGATAGGATTTTACGAACCTGTTTTGTAACAGCATCAGACAGTGACGCAATGCTGTGTTTGTGAGCTCCGACATCTGTTCCAGTGTCGGTGCTCTATTCTTTACATTGTATGTTTGCTTTTTTTGTCTGCGGTGCTCGTTTCATTTTTGATCTGTTGGATCTTGAAGGGACAATGCAGATACAATTTTTAGATTAGTTAATTACTCTTTCACAGTTCTAAAATCTCCACGCATTGGGCAAAAAGAGACTTGGTAAACGAGAAAACGTACAAAAAGTATATGCAGGTGGCACCTTAAAATTCCTGAATCAAATGCTGAAATGTCATAGTTTCTGATTGTGTCTACTAGCTACTACGTTTATTTCCAATCTGTGAAAAATGAGGATATTATCCTGTTAGGACAAACCTGATAAATCGAGTTTTTGTAAATTTGGTCAGTTAGCATCACCAAAATATGAAAAATGCAATTTGAAATCTGTGATGTCTCTTGAACAGACTTCAGCACAAAATTTTCAAAGTCATGCTTCTACCTTTATTGTATCCTGTATTAATAAACTTATACCTATTTGTCTATTACATCAGTGTCTCTTATAAAGGCATTTAACTCTATAAGAAAGTCTGCTGTTTCTACATTAAAGTAGGGATTGATAATAAAATGCATATAAAAGACGAGAATTGGTCTCCAGTGTATGTCCCTTATAAAGGGGTTAAACTGTAGTGGCAAAATTAATAGCATTGGAGTTTTCAGAGTAGAATTCATCTGGCTAAGCCGATTCATCATTTCATTGTCCCCTTAATGGTGCTGTTGAGCACTGTTTTGCCTTGTCAAATGTCTTTTTGTACTCTGCCATTTATTAGTGATGGCTCACCCCCCATTATTATCAGAATCAAACGCCAATAAGCAGTAGTTTGTAAGACCAACATGCCATTAAGCATGATGGTCTGCAGTCCCGCATTACGTGAAGTGTAGCGTATGCATTTTTAAGGTCTTCGCTTTGACGCTTATTTATAAGCTGCTGCCTCGAGCAGGTGTGTGAAAATTGACTTTTCTTCTTTGGCAGCTGTTCTTACGGCCTGCTGCTATCACTGATTTACCGAAACGCCAACACAAAAGCCTCGCATTTCATGCAGAGCTTTTTACTCTGCTATTGTGTTGTTTCCTGTCTCCTGGCTTCACGTGGTGCTTTTAATTCTTGTTTTGTTGCAACAATACCTCAAATGCAGTGTTTCAATTACAAATACTTGCCGAATAAACCAATCAATCTAATTGAATGGGAACTTTGTCATGAAATGTCCCCCTTGGAACTAGTTATTGCAGTTTTCCTACTTAAACTGCATTTCCTGCAGAGCTGGCCGCTGCTTACAAGACAGTCATCCAGGTGATGTTTGTAAAGTTCAACTCCACAATGCGTGGGTTAAAGTAGGGTCCTCGATGCATTTTGCCTGAGTCCTCAAAAGATGTTGTTCCTGAAACTGGGTCTCAGTGCAGCATTTCAGTGAAAGATGATGTTGCTTTGCTACTGTACAGTTTCAGTTTGCAGTTGGAATTTACACACATATGCAGTGAGCTGTTAAACAGTTAAAGAAATTTCAGTGATGAGCGTACACCCCTATCTTTTTCTCGCAAGTATACTGTCCAGCTCTCTTGATAAGGCCCCTGATTACAGGAATGCAGTCCTTATAAAAATATACTTGGTGCAGTTTTATTTTGACACTACAACTTTGGGGTTTGAGCCTTTCATACAGAACTGTTTTCTCTATTGTGTGTTGTTGTTGTTGACTTGGAACTCTTTCATATAGGGGAGCATTGTAAATGAATCATTACCTGCGTTCTTTTTCTGTGCAGTCGGTGCTCGTCGGCTCGCAAGAGCCTCATCTGCAATACTTCCCCAACCCTTCCCAGGTGTCATTCTCCCATTCCACAGAGTGAGTTCTTGCTTTGCGCTTGTCATTCAGTTTGAGTGATATCGAGTGATGCTACTTATCTGCCAGCTTTTTCATCCTTAAACTCAATGACACCTGTGATTAGCACGAGTGGCATGGCCATTTGCGAATGGCAACCGAAATAGTTACCCAGAGCAACTGATGTTCACAACTACACTTAATCTTTACGCGTCGCCACACAGAGTGGAGACGCTCGTATTGCCATTGCCCTGTAAAATAGGCTGACATTCTATTTCTGCACATCTGATTGGTTCAGAAGTTTGTGACTGACAAATCAAGCAGCGAGCGACTGGGCGGAAGCAGTCGCATTGCGACCAATGTGGTCATTTGCGGCCAATGCGGCCATTTGTGACCAGTTGCTTTGAGACTAACTTGGTCGTGCGACTGGTGCGAGTCGTAGGTGTGAATGAACTTGTAGCATGGAGCAGTGCCTTTTCAGTGCAATGAGATGGATAAAGAGACTTTCCCACGGCTGCAAAGTTGCACTGAAGGGGCCCTGAAGTGCCCTACATTACATGTTGTTGCCAGGGAAACGAGTTGACAAGTGAGGCGTACTTTTCTTCCTCACATTTGTGTGAAGGAAGTGTATGTGTGCTTTGTAAAGTTTATCTTCGTAGGCAGTTCTGTCATGAACGTGCCCGACTTCCGCAGACTCTTTTGGGAATAGTATGATTGTGTATGTGTGCTTTGTAAAGTTTATCTTCGTAGGCAGTTCTGTCATGAACGTGCCCGACCTCCGCAGACTCCTTTGGGAATAGTATGATTATCTGTGATAGCGTGTCATAATTGTATGCCTTCATGTTACTTGAAAGGGCCACTTCACCTCAGGAGCTAATTGAATATGGGGATCTGTTCAGTTATCAGTATCTGATGCACAGAATTTAGTTTAGTTGACATGAAAGATGTAAAAAACATGCCTGTCATAATATCTGCATCTTCGACATGAGCCACTACTTCTTTAATTAAACTTGTAATAAAATGAATTATTTTCTTTTAAGAACTGAAGTTTAAGATCTGACTGTTTAATTTTGAACTAAAAATTATTATTGCCACAAGTTGCAGCTATTTGTGCATCTAAAGTAGAGGACATTAATGTATTGCTCTGAAGTATACCACTGATATTGTGAACATGGTTTCTGCAAAGCTCTCATAAACAAGGTAACCACTGTATGAATGTTTTAAACTTGCATCTTATTTTTGCCCTCTTCAGATGTGCTAACCTCACTACAATGCACAGAAATGTAAAATTGATTTTGGATTTGATGTTACAAATGTGTCAGCTTCATGCAGAAGCTTTTACTACAGTGTGGTCCTGATTCAAGATTTCCGCGACCTTCAGTCGGTTGAGCTTTCTTTGGTAGGCGTAGCAAATTTCTTTCAGAACGATTTCAGAGAGCTTCTTAACCATCGTGATTGTCGGGCTAGCTTCGTCAATTTTATGTATAAAAAGTTCGACGACCTACTCAGTAGACATCACAGACCCTTGACAGTATAGGGGTACGCACTGAGCCTTGATCCGCTAGGGGGCAACACCATCGCCACACCATTTTGATGGTTCGTTCGTATGCGCCGTCCTTCTGTTCGACCTTCGCCGTGCAGGAGGTGTTCCGGGGGTCTCTAAACATCCAAGTCGATTGATTTATATGTGGGTTTTAACGTCCCAAGATCACCATATGATTATGAGAGACGACGTAAACATCCGCATTGCCATACGGATATCACACATAGCGTGTGAAACGATATGTTCGTGTGTGCGTCGAGCACGCAGACAGCTAAAATGTCGACTCCGGCACTACTGATCTTCGCAGATGACGTCGAGTGCATACGGCCTGTAGCATTTATCGAAAACTAGAGCGATACAGCTAGGAAGGCAAAGTGCGTCAGCACTTCTTCAAGAGAGACTCCAGTAAATCTTGTGTTACAAAACAACCAGGCCTACTTAAGACTCAGTAATCAGTAGTTGTGGGTTAGGACCACAGTAGACCATGCTTTCTTAACATTTGCTGGCTTGTTTTTCCTTGCAGGTAGCCCTCTGGACAGTCCTCGAAACATGTCCCCAAGTCAGCACTTCGCATTCGCCCCCGTCAAAAAGTGAGTGCTTGTTTTACAGTGAAAGCTGTTACGAGGTCACAGAAAAAGTTGATCGACTCTGGTGGCGTAGTTGCCCTTTGCCGCCGCCACCGGTGTTCATAACAGCTTTCGCGTGCAATGATGGGGAAAAATATATATTTATTTAAGAAAGCATAGAGCTTGGGCACTCTGTGTAGTAGTGGAGTATTCTACCATGGAGCCACGCTAGTGCTTGAAGCTTCTCAAGAAAACCATATCAGACATCATGTCATGCAAGAAATCACGCCAACAGGTGTAATGTGACGTGGTAGAAGAGTGAAATAACACGTGCCGCATAATGCAAATTGCATGACAAGTGGGTGGTTCAAAGCTTCCCAAACGTTACAAAGGACTCTGCCGTAATTCTTCGTCATCACCAGCTGCTGCTTCAAAGTGCTCGTGATGGCTTACAAACGCATTGTGGGTGCCTCGCTTCTCTGCAGAATGATGAACAATGGCATAATGGGTAGTTTCTTGCTTCACGAAATTATGATGATCTGGGGTGTACAGGATAGCTTGCAGCGGACGAGCCTTCTGTGGTTCATGCCCTGACGGACCTGAATAAAGTTTTTCCACCTCCTTTCTAAAAGGGCCACTCCTGCAGCTTTCACTGTGTCTGTGCTGCATGTTTTGCAGAGGCCTTGAATTTTTTTTCCTTGATATATATATATATATATATATATATATATATATATATATATATATATATATATATATATATATATATATATATATATATAGCTGCGTGTTCAGTTCAGGCATGGCTTCTTCTTCTCCTTCTCCTTCTCCTTCTTCTTCTTTCCTTCTATACAAATAGCTGCCTTCACTCTTTATGTAATGCTGTCGATCATAGCCAGTCGACAGCATTGCTGAGAAAACAGAGCAGCATATGCAGCGAAGGATTTCAAGTGCCCCCCCACCTATGACTTCATTGCTATTCTTCAATAGTTCTGGAATTTAGTTCCTGGAAGCATTTAGCATAATTTATCGAAAACAGTGGGAGGAATGGTGGGATGAGACAAAAATACAGGACATGCTACTGATGGCCAGCGTCAAGTGCAAATGCTTGCAGTTTGCAACTCCCTAGTCTTTTTTTTTGTTGCCCCATAATTTTTAGTTTTTTTTTTTATTTCGTGAAGTCCTGTGAAAAAGCTCAAGCTCGGGCTATTGTATATAGTATTAGCTTAGTTCATGAATTCTTTGAAGTTCCCTGTGTACGTTTTAAAGTATTTTGCAACTACTGTAATACCACTGAATGTTAATTGTCACCTCTCAACTGCATTGGCACCTGACATTTGCAGCTGCTTCAAATACGAAGGAATTTTTCTTTAGGAAAAAAAGCACAGTATGGCTGTAGCACATTTTAATGAAAAAATATCCTTGAAACAACGTTGCTTGTGAACCAGCCTTACTGCAAGGTTTAACGAGCATCCTCAACACAAGTCCCGTGTATTTCTTAGGCCACTTGAAGCTAGCGCTAGTTTCAAGGAGACGGCACTGTACTGAAACACGATCGAAATGCACTCTTAAGTGCACTTGGTGGCTGCGGCTGCAACGTACTTGACAGTCGGCGAACACTCCACAGGTGAGAGATATGCAACGCACAGCACGTGGCTTATCTCTGATGTGAGAACCTTGCTTGTTACCCCATGCTCGGCACGATTGAAAGCACAGGGTCTCGATGACAATCTGTGTTGCTCTCGAGATAGCTGGTTTGCACACACTTCCTTTAATACCCTGTTGCTGCTCCCTTTCCATTGACTTTGGGCCACTTGCTCGCATTCTTGACATCTCATGCTTTCCTGTCTCGTGTCTCGGTTGTACTGGACTAGTATAGGCACGATGACAAAAGGGTCGCATAACAATGTTTGCAGTGTGAACATCGCTGTACTCCCTTAAAGTAGCCTTTTGAGAGGGCGATCGCAGATTTTGCGCAAACAAAAGCACTTAAAACGTGCAGTACAAGCGCCTTTAGCCTGTCCCATGCGTGTTGTTCATACTAGAAACCTGTGACCGTCTATTGCTATACAGCCAGTTCAAAAGCCTTGCTCAGTTTTCACAGGAAGGTTTAGCTTGGGGCTGACTCTTGACTTCCGAGTTTACGCACATGTGATGCAGAGTTTTTACTTGGTTCATCCATGAAATGGATGTGCGTAAGTTTATTATTTAGGAAAATTTATCAACTCACTCAATTAATTTCTCCTACACTTCAACTCATCTCAGTGGCACAGCATGCACTCATTATAGAAGCAAGAGAAACGCTTCTAAAATAAACCATGGATGTTTTACTGCTCAGTAATGTAACTAGAAACCTTATGAAGTAACACATTGTCTATGCTGCTTTTGTAAGTGGTGTGTACGTAGGGAAAGATGTGTGCAATACTTCTCTAACAAGCACTCAGCAGATGTGACACTAAGAAAATCGTTCACAGGGTCGGCATAAAACTCCAGTCCTTACTTCTTGATGAGCTGCCTCACCGTTGTTCTAGGCATGATGACAGCGTGCCTCTATCCTCGTTCTCCATGCAGGGCGGACGGCCGGCGATGGTCAGTCGCGTCACTGCCGTCATCGGGCTATGGGACCAACACACCCGGAAGCTCCAACGTATCTGTGAGTGGTTGCCACCGCTTCCCACCTCCTCTCACACTCTTTTGCATGTTTTAAAGATTTACTCTAATCATTCAGAGCTGTGTGTGACGTTACTGTGGCCCTGAGAATCGGGAAATGAGAACATACGAGGTGTGTTTTTTGGTGCAATACACGTATACTTTCATTGCCACCATGGTTAGCGTTAGTCGTGTCTGCATAATTTTGACTTGGACACTTATCAGAGCCCTCATTATTGCTAGTGGTAAAATTCACAGTGACATGACGCAGCTATGTCAAGCAACTGTGCATACCAGTTGTACTAAATGCTTTAATGTTGCCTTTCAATGTGTGAGCACTGTACAGTCACTTGCACTTGTGTGACTGAATTGTCACTTGTATAACTTACACGATGGAAATGGATGGCTTGACGAGCTAAAAGAAATTGTACATGGCTTCGATTTTCCCTCACTGCCTCAACTGATATTTTCTCATTTGGGATCATGCTCAAGTGGGAGGACAGTGTGTAGTTGTGGAATTACAGCTTGTAGAAGCCATAGGTGATCTTGGAGCTTGTCAGGCCCTGTGTGCTCTGTGTTCAGCACGTCGTAATTTCAGCACGACTGTATAATTACACTTTATTAACTAGCAATTAGCACTTGCTCTAGTTCTGTTTGTCAACTCTATTCCGTGTTTACATTAAGAGTTGTGCAGAGTTTGTTCTATTACCATAAAATGAGAAGCTCACAAATGTGATTCTCATTTTACAGCGAAAGCTGTTATCAGATCACAACTCTGGTCTCGCGCAGCACTATAGTTGTTCGCTGTCGCCGCCAGTGTCCGCAACCACATCGCGAGAGATTAGTGAAAAACCTAGTATCAATGACACAGTGCGGCTCGAACCCGGGTCCGCTGGGTGCGAACCCAGTATTCTACCACTGAGCTACGCCGGTGCTTGGGACTTGTTGGCACACTTGCCCTAGGCAGGCGTGATGTAGGGAAAGCAATCGCGTTAATACGACTTATAAAGCATTTTAGAACAGCAAACAAACAACCAAGCCTCACACAATGTGATTAGTGTAACGAGTGGGTCGTCCAATGCTCCAACCCACTACAAAAGCTTGCTCTTTATCACCTATTAACAGTGGTGCATACCCACTTCAGGCATAATTCCTCATCGTCGGCAGCCACTGCATGAACAACTGGCACAAAATTCTTCGCAATAGTTTAGCAGACACCTGTTTCTCAGAAGAATGACGAAAGATAGCATACCGAATGCCAGCCTACTACCCTAAAATTTTTATTATTAATGCCGTAGTGGGTATCAAGCAAGCGTGCTTGCAGTAGTTACCCAATGAGTGTTTAGAAAAAGCTCTGAAAGGCTGCTCTTCTAGCATTCACTGTGACCGTGCTGCGCCTTCCGCACGGGCCTGGCATTTTTTATTTATTTTATTTCCTTCTTTGTTTGCTTCCCTGTGGCACATTTTTTTGCTCCTTAACTGTTTTTCTTTCATAGTGCCCCTGCCCCTTGCAGCACAATAGTCGTTCTGGAGCTTTGGAAAGGGAATTTAAGGGCTCACTTTTTTCTTTTTTAGACATAACATTAGTTATAAATAACTGACAATTAAGCCAAGTAAAGTATAGGGGATGTTATTTGTAGCGAAAAGGCTGTTTGCCACGGGCAGGGGGACTGAACCTGGAACCTTGGAATAATGCGTGTGATGCTCTACCAATTGATCTACAGCGGCAATTAATGTATGCGATGACCTAGGAGTGTTAGAGAGCACAACTTGTAGCTATGGCGGCTTGTGTGGAAGATTTATTATTTTTTTACCTGCTCGGGTCACAAAGCACGTGATCTTACTACAAGCTTGCAGCTGTAGCCTATAAGAGATGTGAAATAAATGAATGAGATACACTGTACATAACAGAAAATCGCACGCTAACCTTCATACATGATCGTTATTTCCAATAATCAACCAGTGCCATCCTCTCCCTCGCAGTCCCAGTGCTCCAGCCAGGAGAAGCTGCACCTGCTGCCCTACCAGCCGACGCCGGACGAGCCGGCAGGCACTCCGGTCGGCCATCCGCCGCACTACTTTCCGTCGCACCAGTACCACCAGCACCACCCGCACCCATTCGCCCACCACATCCACCAGGCGCACCAGTCGCGGCACTTCTCCAGCAACGAGAGCAACCCGGGTCTCGAGAACGACGGCCACCAGCAGCAGCACCAGGGCTCCCCTGGGGTGCACGTCACGCCTACCACGTCGTCGGGCTCCGCGTCGCCCATCATCAGGCCACGGTCACGAAGCCTCAGGTAGGTTATCGACGCTGAACGGATGTTGACGCTACTACTGAAGCTTGGAAAGAAATTGGACGGAATACGGTGCAATGGAAGACAGGGGGATAAAAAAAATAAAATGAGGGCAGTTTGCTCAAGTAATGCAAGGCTAGACTAATGATGGGAATTGCGGCTGACCCATCAAGGTCTTAATTAGCAAGTCCCAGTTATAGTTAGCAAGGTTCTTAACTAGTTAATACATAGTTAGCATAGTCCTATTAAGCAAAACCTTACTTAACATCATCTTAACAAGCATGATATAAGCATAGTTTGGCTTAATTTGCTGGGCTAAACGTGAAGACTAAGAAGAAAACAAAAAAAGTGTGCGCTTTTCCACAGTATTTTTGAAGTGTAATTACTGTGGCCAGGGTGTAATTATAGGCAATCATAGGCCTCACTACCACGTTACTGTTTTTGCCATAAGGTTCAGACCTCGATATAAAGAACGTAGATATACCGTAAAATCGGTTATAACGAAGTAACTGGGGACTATGCGTGCAATAAATACAGTGTTAGGAATAAACTTTTATAATGAATTTTCAGATATAATGAATTTATTTTTGTGTAAGATGCAAATTTGTTATCACGAGGTTTGAGTGTAAATGCACCAAGTCTAACTGATAGAGTGGTCGAGTGCAGTTAATAACCCACAGTTTGTGGCTTTCTCTTTTGCCCCACCGATGCCCTCTTTCTTTTCAGTAGTCCCATGCGGTCACCCGGGATAGACAATGAGATTGTTCTAATGAACAGTGTCTACAAGGAACGCTTTCCAAAGGTGAGCGCGCATGCCCTCATTTTCATCCAGCACAGGTGGAGAATGTTTGAAGCCTAACCACTTTTTCCCAATTTTTTTTCTGCATGCAAATTGAGGCTTTCTTTTTTTTTTTTTTTTTGATGTTGCAAGTTTATCAACAGACTCGCAAGATACAATGCATACATCAAAGTGCAATGTTCCCATAAGAAGGCTCAACAGTAAGCTAACAGTAAAAAATGTGGGAAGGCCTTTTGTCTGAATCTGACAAAGTGAGTTTAGTAAGAACAGAAATGAATTGACTATACAGGCTTGAATGGATCATACGTATACAAATATAAATAAATAAAATAACTCCAGTGAAGAACATTTATAGAGGCAATGCAAAAACAATTTTGCAAAACAAAGCAAAAAAGCGGGTATGTTTTTTAAGGCATTGTATGAAATACGTGAACAAACCAATGAAAATACAATTAAAATGAAGCATAGACAAAGTTGAAATGAGAACTTCTAATTCTATTCACACTTCTACAAGGTGAGAGTGCATAAGCATGTACTAAAGAGCAACGGCAGTACTGTTGCTATTTGAGTCTATACATTTTGAGAAAGAAGTTGTGGGGAGCAATATGAATGATTCCTACCGCAGAGTGCTAATTTGGAGTTGATAGGAATGATTGCCTAGGAACATATGTGCTAGCTTTCTTTTGTTCTGGTAATGGGGTTGTCGATACAGACAACCCCATAATAATACATAAATAAATAGTCATAAATAGTAAATAAGTAGTCACATGCCACAAGGTGGGCCTAACTGAAAAGCTCGCAAGGATTTCACGAATTCAATATAATTGGTAAGATTTTTCAACGGGAATCACGCGCGCTCCACAGGCCACCCAGCAGATGGAGGAGCGGCTCGAGCAGTTTGTGAGCCAAGAGGCGGAGCTCGATGCGCAGCACGCCTGCGACGCCGTCGCCCGCTTCGCTCACCACCAGATCATCGAACTGGCCCGGGACTGCCTGCAGAAGTCACACGACAAGCTTGTCACGTCGCAGTACTTCTACGAGATGTACGAAAGCCTGGAAAAGCTCCTCGCTGAGGTGAGGAAGAGAACAGGCGAATCTCTCTACCACGGTCACTGTTCAAAACTTAGATCGCTCAAGTACCATCCTCTTTAAAAAAATTTCGAGCAGCTTTGCAGTTCACTTTTGTTCAAAAAGAGCATCTAAACTATCGTTGGGGAAATATATATGTATATTTTACGATTAAATTTTCTTGCTAAAATAAATGATTTTGGATGTCAAGCTCAGTGTAGCCAAACTGATATGTTTATTTTACGGGGAAGAGAAAAATGTGGTGAATTCACGGGGAGTAAGTGGTGGAATTGTTGCTCAGAGTTTTCATTGATGTGCATTTAGTGACAATGCCAATTTGCACCAGCATTCTTAGAGCACCTACTAAAATGCTGGTGCAGAAAAGACAGTGTTTAACATTTTCATCCATGTTACTCTACGCGCTCTTTATTATTATAAGTGAATTGCTGTACAGAGAAGCCTTGGTATCCTTTCTCACAAAATTTCTGTCATACAGATATACTATAAAGGATAAATTGCAAATTAAAAGCCAGTTCATTTGGTGCTTTCCATCAATCGCGACATTAACAGAAAAAGATTTTGGGAGCCCACTGCTTAGAACTCTAAATAGTGGTGTGCTAACTGTGATGTCTTGGTGGTTACTTCCTTATTATTATTATTATTTTTTTATTTTGTCGCAACACTTCAGAAAGTGCTCAAACTAGATGGTTGTGACTTTTAGCTGCTTGTGGCACATTTGTCCTTTTGAAAATTTCTTAAATCGCATAAAGGCCATTTTAGCATTCATTGAGCAGTTCCAGGACGTATCTCGGAGAAACCGGCAGGCAGATCATTTGTTCTGAGAGCCAATGACGTGCTGTAAAAACGATTCTGATGAAGTTCTGATGAGCTTCTGATGTGGTTTTTCATCGTCGCCCGCAGTGTCAAGAGAAATCGCCAGATGCTGCCCACCACCTGCGCAAGCTGGTGCGCAAGTTGTTGCTCATTGTGTCCAGGCCTGCGCGACTGCTGGAATGTCTGGTCAGTTCTTTTCTGGGCCTCTTGTCTCACTCGTTCCCCACTCAGCGTCTGCCGTTCGAAACAGTGCCTAGTGCCGTTTGTAACCATTTTATCTCACAGCTCTGTTCTTTGCACACAAGGGCTTGAAAAGTTGTGGCTGCTTGTAATTGCCAACTAGCCCCATGCTGCGCAATGCAAATTGATACTGCAGAAATAGGCTGCATGGAGCAGTGTACAGAAAAAATATACAAGTCGACATTCGAAAATTCGAAGTCGCTTAACTGGAATTTTCAGTTAATTAGAAGTCAACAGGTGGTCCCATCAATATTGCATGCACGCCTATATGAAAAACTTCTCGAACGTTCAAAGTTAAACACCTGTAATGTTGGTTAACGAAGTTTTTTTTTTTTTTTTGAAGATCTTTGAGGCGACCGTAATTTCTTATAAAATGGAGAATTTTTCATGTGCCAAGACCGCCAAGGACAGCTGTTGTCGCCATCACCAATGCACGCTGCGCCACGATTAATGAAGTGGCCATCTTGTTTAGTCAACACCGGGACATCGCATCAGCTAACTAGGTCTTGCGTTGTGATGTGTTGAGTGATTCAGCCACACGCCAGGTTGAAGTCTGGTCACAGAATACCTATATGGTCTGGCTGAACTTGGAACAGCGCGACTGGACGCTGGCGGAAAATAACGCTCAAACACATGCACAGCATTGTGTGTGTGTTTGCGTGTTCCGCTCCGTCTGTGTCCAGTTGCGCTGTTTGAACATAGCATGATAAACAAACTAGCCCGCCAACACTCTTTGAGTTGATTTTGCATGTGTTTCCACAGCTGAATTCGAATGTTGTGGTGGCGACGTTTGATAATGGCAACTTGCGGCCCCTACAATACGCTTGATCTGGCGATGAAAGTCGAAAGTCTCCAAAGAAGTTGACCAAGGAGGAACTGCCAAGCGAGACATCGCGCGAAAGTACAGCGTTAAACCTAACTTGCTCTCGAATTTCGTCAAGTTCAGGCAGGTGAATGCGACGTTAGTAGCTTTGGGGTCCTTCTTAGTCGTGTACATTTTGAAAAGTTCGTTGCTGTGTACTTTCGCAGTTCGTAATTCATCTGATGGTATCAGCTTTGCGGAGCATTTATTCTTAACTCGATAAAACTATCAAGATGCCTTTCCTATGTTGAATAATTACAGGAATGGAATTGAACTGCCTACTCCTAGAATCGGAACGGGCTAAGTTCTTTCATTTTGAGGAATTGAAAAGAATGGAATTGCAGCAGGTTCTAATTCCCCTGAATGGAATTGGAATGAAGTGGAGGTGTCCATTGACTAGTGTAAAAGCAAACGCCTTACCTGCATTCCATGCAGGAATTCGACCCCGAGGAGTTCTATCGTCTGCTGGAGGCGGCTGAAGGCCAGGCCAAGGTGGTGCAAGGCATCTCCACAGACATTCCTCAGTACATCATCAACAAGCTGGGTCTGAACCGGGACCCCTTCGCAGGTTAGACATTTCCTCCTTGACAATGGCACCTTTCCATGATTTTGTTCTTGTACAGCTATGTTTTACAGCATCGTGCACAGTGATGTTGCAAAACTATGTTGCAAAGCCATGTTGAAAAGCCATGAAATACAGCCATGTTTTACTGCAGTCCTGTACAATGATGTAAAGCCACCTTGTACGGTCATGTTGTGCAGCCATCATGTAATTAAAGAGCTCACAGATTGAAACATCACCTCAAAACCTTTAGTTCAACGACTGTTATGAACAATTTCTCGCGAAAGCTGTGTCATGTTTCTATGGATCTGGTCGCTAAGAGCAATGTGAACTCTTATCTAAGTGCTCAACTTGAAATTATGTCAATTTGGCAAGTGTGGAAGACAACGAAAATGAACATGGGCATTACTTAGCCCTGAATTGTGTGCTGTACTTGGAGGACTATAGCCTGCCATCAATACGTGCTGCATAGGTCTTTTGGTTCTTTCTGTGTGCATGAACGATACAGAATGTGTTTGCTTTAAGTCACAGACATTTCAAAGGCAAATGTGCTGTGCCCCAACAACGCGTTACTGTTGCAGATATTAGCATTGTGTTAATGATGACGTTTCCTTAGCGCAAGAAATGGCAAAATGTGTTCCCGTTGATGCTCACCCAAGATTTTATGGCAGTTCGCTAGCAGTCATGCTGTCTGCAACATGCTAGCAGTCATGCTATTGCCTTGTCATCATCCTGCTGTCTTCTTCATGCATCTTTGTTCTACATCAGATTCATTGGACCACTTGTTGCCGACGTCACGCTCTTCTCATGTCATCGCTGTCGGTTATCATAGAACCAGCTGTATCTGTTTGAGGTGGCACGTGGTGCCTTTCTTTCAGTGGCCTCCTCCGATTCTTTAGCTGTACTGTCCGAGGTCAATTTTCTGGCCAAATGCTGGCATGGTAATTAGTTGTCATGATAACTAGGAAATATCTGGCATGACTATTTACAATTCATAATTTGCACACTCGAGTTGGGCAGGGTAGAGCTTATTTTTCTGTGTTTGAATGCATAGCCGTGTGCAGTGTTTTTCTTTCCTCCCCCAGAGTGTGGAAAAGCTTGTGCTTGTGCCTTTGGTTCAGATCTGGCTGCAGAAGAGTCTGCCGACCAGCTTGATTCGGTGCCCGAGGTTGAGGAAAAGAAGCCGCTGACAAAAACGCCCTGCGAGGACGACTTTGAAACTATCAAGCTCATAAGCAACGGTGCCTACGGGTGAGTCGATGGGTGTGTCTATACCTTGGTCCAACCCAAGAGTAATTGTAAGCTCTGCCGACAAAACTACAGTGCTGATCAGCCGCACTGGTCTAGTGGCTAATGCACTCGGCTGCTAACCCGCATGTCGCTGGATCAAATCCTTTTCTTAGAATGCAAGATTTATTCTCTTGGCACTTTTCTTAGAATGCAAGATTTATTCTCTTGGCAGTTCATGCACTTCTGCACACGCCTCAATCGTTACCTAGAAAAGCTCCGTCCAGAGTAGCTTCAGTCAGCCGAAGTGCTCATTCCTGAGATCCTGATATTTTCATGTTTTCGGTCGGTAGAAACTTTCCTGGGTCAACGTATAGCTGATCTCCTGCCTTGGTTAGGGCACTGGCAGTCACAAGCTCGAGCACGCAAAAGGGCGCCATGCAGCTATTTTCACTGTGCAAAATAACTTTCACTTCACATCAACGTTCATACTAATAACAGCAGGACATCACTAGTTGCACTTCACAAGGCAACAAATTACAATGCGTACCGCTCAGTTGAGCATGAAGGCATTTTACGCAACCCCGTGAACTCGTGGTCCACTGCCATTATGCGATGGCAATGACATTGTGTTCAACTACGCTGACATGAGGCCTTTTGGCAACGTGGTTTCAGTTTTGTTTTCACACGCAGGCAATTTTCTGACCCGATTTATCAGGAGAAAGATGCGCGTTGGATTCACTTTTTTAAAGTTGAGAATAAAAGGTCTCTTGCACCTGCTTCAACTAAGCAATGCTGCCACTGGCAAGAATAATTTAATCTACCTTCCTCGGAGAAGCACAAGGTCCCTTTGTGGGCTTATTCAGGCATTCTCTACCCAATTTTCGTTCAAAGCTGAGTGTCACTGCCTCTATTCTCAGTTTATCAACTATACACGACGTCAGGATTATACGACGGTTTTGTGTGGTCCGCTGAAAGTCTTCTTCTCAGAAAGATTCTTTTTTTGTCTTAATAAAACTCATTGATTGATTGATTGATTGATTGATTGATTGATTGATTGATTGAATTGGGGTATCAGTGTATGGTGGCTTCTTTTTCCCACAATAGACTACCTTTGGTAACACTAAACTGTAACCCTCTGAAGTGCACTTGTTGGGCAGTGTGTCACTTTTTTTGTTTGGCCTGTCTCTTTTCTTCAGGGCCGTGTACCTGGTTCGCCACAAGGAGAGCCGTCAGCGCTTCGCCATGAAGAAGATCAACAAGCAGAACCTGGTGCTGCGCAATCAGGTGGAGCAGGTGTTCGCCGAGCGCGACATTCTCAGCTTCACCGACAACCCCTTCGTCGTCTCCATGCTGTGCAGCTTCGAGACCAAGGTGCCTCGACACTTCAATTAGTCAATCAACCTATGTAACATTATTTGCATGAACACATAATTGTAGATAAAAGGAATATTTGGACAGATGGCATAAAGTAACTTGAGGTCAGTTGAACACAATTTGCAACAAGGTATTCACAGGTCATGGTGTCGCGCCCTAGAGCATTCTTGCTTGCAACAAGAACTTAGTTGGGGTTGTGTTCTGCACGCTCGGGGGTTATCACACAACCTGCTCATTGAGCTTCTTGAGCTATGACGAATCGCAAAATGCGGTTTAGTAAAGGGTAGGGCAAAAAATTATCTCAAGCCTCATACGGTGGTATCAGGACCTGGGGCCGCAAAGAAGAGAGCCGACCAGTCACCACTACCCAACGAAGCAGACTGATCCTTTGTTCCACAACACCTACATATACGAGACGACGGTGCCACCAATGTTTCTAGACTAGGCACTGAAACAAAACTAGCGACGCAACACTTACCTTTTACCATGGCCACTTCAAAAGGCTTCTCCGAGCAAAAATAATACATAGAATCTTGTGTGCATTTGTGTGTAGTTGTATGCATTCGTAGCACAGCCTATGTGGGCCATTTTTATATAGGCAGATCACTATAATGATGCTTGCTTCTCTCGACTGATGGACTAACCTTCACGTTCTATATCAACGTCACGCAGCGCCATCTGTGCCTGGTGATGGAGTATGTGGAAGGGGGCGACGCAGCCACCTTGCTGAAGAACATGGGCCCACTGCCTGTGGACATTGCCCAGTTCTACTTTGCCGAGACAGTGCTCGCCGTTGAGTATCTGCACAGCTACGGCATCGTCCACCGTGATCTCAAACCCGACAAGTGAGTTGCATTACCAGTTACAGACATACCTTTTCGAGTCGGTACTGCTTGCTAGTTCAGGTCATTACTCTTAAAATTCCAGCATTAAGCCGCTCTAGAGGAAGGAAGACACCAGATCTCGAGGCAGAAAAAGGAAGGAATTTTACTATGGCAGAGGTCTGTGTATTGCGCTGTACGTCTCACATGAGACAAAACAAATTAAAGAGAGACGATGTGCACACTTGTCAGTTTTATTGATGTTGTTCTTTTTATTAAAAGTGCTTTGTAGAAAACTGAACTATCTCATACAAAATAGCCTGGGGTTCAAACCTTATTGAACTATAGCAAAGACGCTGCAACTTTTGTGACAACAGATTGGGGTGCACTGAATGTGCATGCCCATAAACACTCGTGGCATGTGTATAACGCAGTCGCTGACAAAGGTAGTCCACTTATTTATTGAACAGCAATGATGTGTTCTCGCAGATGTGCCACCCTCTTCGTCAAAGCATCATTTTTTTACCTTGACACTTTTTTGAAATGCACATGAAGAAAGCTTCACAGTGACAGGTTTTGCACTGATAGTATGACATATTGACCGTGCTAACAGCTGCTCGTGCGAACGGTAGCTTACTTGTCTTGCCATTAACCAATCTGTAAAGAATGGTAGCTTACTTGTCTTGCCATTAACCAACCTGTAACAAACCGTTTAGGGTGTTTTTCTGAAAGTGCAGCCTTTGTTTTTTTTTTGTTTTTTTGCTTGTCATGTTACATCTTTAGGGTAGTTTGTTTAGCGCTGATAGTTGATGCTACAGTTCCAAATTTTTGGCTTTTATGTGCAATTTTTTCTCCTCACCACGTTACATCCTCAGGCTAGTTTGTTTAGCGCTGATAGTTGATGCCACAGTTCCAAATTTCTGCTTTTTATGTGTGTTGTGTACACCTTGGTTCCAAGTAGAAAAACTGCTGCTTCTTCTTCTTCTCTTCATATCAGTTTGCTCATCACTAACATGGGCCACATCAAGCTGACTGACTTCGGTCTGTCCAAGGTTGGACTCATGAACCGTGAGTTTTCTTTCTTTAGAATTTCGTCAGCTTCTTACGGCAATTGTTCCTTTCAGCACCGATCAAGTAGTTTGACATAGTAATGTGCTCCTTGCATTCATGCACACTTTACCCTTCATTGCTATATTCTAGAGACGACCCTTCGTACTAAGTATTCAGCTACACAAGTCCTGGCTTTTTGCACGCGCATGACATGTTCATCCGCGATCGACCGGCTAGCAACTTACGTCATTGTGTTTGTTTGCAGTGGCCACCAACCTGTACGAGGGCTACCTCGACAAGGAGACCAAGCAGTTCAATGACAAGCAGGTGTACGGTACGCCCGAGTACATCGCCCCAGAGGTCATTCTGCGCCAAGGATACGGTAAGCTACTTTGGATGTTCACTTCACCTCAAGTACCAAATGTGCCAGCATGCTTCTTGCCTTCCATTTGTGTTGAAAAGAAGAGAGACAGAGCTTGCATGTTTTAGGGTAATATAACATTTTTTTTTTCCTGAAAGAGGAGCGCTGCGTGAAAGCCCCTAAACTGAGCAGTTTGTCAAGGCAGCGGCTACCCGGTGAATGACATGTGGCCTTAAAAGATCGTCATACAAGATAAACTATTCTTCTTTTGGAAAAAAGATACACCCCAAAATGTGTAAACTTATTTTAAGTGTGATAGCGCTAAGGAGCTCGTTTTGCAGTAATTACAATGTTGTTGTCGGTTGCGAGCAGAACATTTCGAAAATTTGATATAATAGTCTTAGCTCCAGGCCTAATCAAACTGAGGCCTTCGGCATAGAAAGGTTTTCTACCACTGAGTCCCTTGAGTGCCTGGTGCTGTTGGAGAAGAATCTTGTCCAGCTGCAATGTTGTGCGAGGAGCCGCGTTTGTGCACTTAAAATTGCGTGTCCACCAGGCATTACCATCAGAAGTGCATTACAAGTAGCTGGTTTGAAAGCCCACTCACTACGGAGCAGTAGAGCGTAATTAGTCTTTATAATCATCATTAATGACGTTGACAACAAAGCGTGCGGCTGAGTA
The DNA here is from genome assembly GCA_013436015.1 of Rhipicephalus annulatus. NCBI lineage: Eukaryota > Metazoa > Arthropoda > Arachnida > Ixodida > Ixodidae > Rhipicephalus > Rhipicephalus annulatus. Next base: position 325,754 of record WOVY01010902.1, on the reverse strand, counting down.
AGTGCGTGTGATGCTTTACGTGTACATATTGGGTACTTGGCTGTGCCAATTTATTAATTATGGCATAGTGGGTACCTTGAAACTGTACTTGCAGTAGCTATTCTAGTATGGTTTAAAACAGTGAAAAGTTCCTTTCCTTGTGGCACGGTTTAAGTGTACACCGAGTGTTGAAGCCTCGATAGTGGGTAAGAAGACAATGAAAATGGGGCCTGATTAGAGGGAGATGATTCAGACTCCAACCAAAAGAGTCCTCCCCCGCGCGAAAGACCGGCCAACAATGGACAGGCGCCCCGGTGTCGTTTACAACATTCCGTGTGCCGACTGCCCCTTGTCGTATATCGGCGAGACGAAAAACATACCGGAACGACTGAAGCGACACGCCAACGATATGCAGAATTTCTACAAAGAGCGCAGCGCAGTCGCCGAACGTGCTGAGAAGTTGGATCACAAAATAAATTTCGAAGCGACGGCCATCCTTGGAAGCGAGCCGAACTGGAGGAGAAGGTTGTTACTCGAATCGTGGCTCATACAGAGGACAGCCGATAATATCAACCGCTCTCTCGGAACCCTTCCCCCAGTGTATTCACATGGACTGCGCTCCACGGCAAAACGAGAGAGAGAGAGAGGGGGGTCATTAGCCACCCTGCGAGTGCTTTGAAGACGACGCTGCTAGTAGCCTCCGCAGTCACCCCTGAGGAAGGAACCAAGTCGGTTCCGAAACGTCAGGTTTCTTCAAAACTTTTGGTTGGCGTCTAAATCATCTCCCAGTTCCATACCCAACGAGACGGACTTCTGTTGAATGTTTACTTTCAGGCCTGATTATGATATTGTTGCATTGTTCTCTTTTGCATCTCTCGCATCTTCCCAGTTTTTTCAGTGCCTAGCAAGCTTGATGAACGACAGTCACCTGATTCACCAACCCAATGTGTTTGACTTATAGCTTAAGTTTTCCTCTGACTGTTTTTTCCTTTAAGATCAAGGCCTTTCACTTGAAAAGCGCCTCACTTATGGGGCAACCAAATTTGTTATTAAGGAGTTGCATTTGTGAAAGCCATGGTTGTTATTCATATCTCTTGTGCTTACATCTTTCCTCTTGTCCCTGTCTCTCTTTGCATCCATGCATTACAGGCAAGCCCGTGGACTGGTGGTCAATGGGAATTATTTTGTATGAATTTCTAGTCGGCTGTGTGCCCTTCTTCGGGGAGACCCCCGAGGAACTCTTTGCTCACGTCATCAATGGTAAGCATCCAGAGCTGTTTCCCAGATGCTTGTCTGACAGAGACGGTTGTCGTCAAGAATTGTTTCGTGTTTACGCTTTTCATTCTATTAGTTCATTAGTAATGTTGTTGGTACTACTGTTGTCGTCACGTATACATTTGGCGTAACTTTTGTGCAGATGTAGATAACCCCAAAAGTACAAATGATCCAATACGACAAAGTGAGATGATCTAAGGCTAGCCAAGCAAAATGTTGCGCCGTTAACTTTTCAGTCGTACCTGTTAATAGTCCGCAGAGTTCCAGCCAACTTTTTCAACGAGGACAGAAAGACGTGTAATTGACTGCTTCCTTTTCTGTCCTCGTCCAAGTAGTCTGGTGGAACCCTTCTCGCGAAGCGTATCCGAAGAGCTCAGGCTAGAATAATTATTTATCAATTGTCCCATGCAAAGCATGTCTACTCGTTCCTATTCTAGATTTAGATGCATGTTAAAGAAGCCATGGTGGCCAGAATTAATCTATAGTGCCCACGACTGCATGCCTCAATGACATCATTAAGTACCTAGCAAAAGCCTAGAAATGTCAGAAATGTTTTACTGTAAACATTGCAAGTCGCAGTGAACAACAGAAAGTACTATCACAATAAAGAGAAGTGTGAACAGCAGAATGTGTGGTTTTTCAGCACAGTCCAACCTCGTCATGCCTTGACTGTCGCTAGGTAAACCTGTGCTTTCAGCTGGTGCCACCATAGCGCTGCAATCTTGCTACAGCCAATGCTATCACGCCACGTGTGCTTTCCAAGTGCCAGGCATGATCGACACGTGACAATCACCCACAATTTGATTATGCCGGCCGTAGTAAGATTGGTGCAGTATGGTGGCCCTGGCTGAACGTACGAATTTGTGTCGCAACAGTCAAGGCATGTAGGGGTTGGGCTGTGCTGAAATTCCACATGTTCCACTGATCGCGTTTCTTTTCATTACAATAGTACTAGTCTGCTTCATATATAGAAATTGTTGTGGTCGATTATTAAACTATCGTACAAACCGGAATATAAGTCGAGATATTTTCACTAAAGCAATGAGCTAAAGTCGCCCCTCGTCTTATATAGCAGTTTCTAGCCGACAGTGCAACGCTGTCTGGCAACATGTGGCTTGCATGTGCATGAGAAACTGGACACGGCCATATCCGCATTCAAATCCAGTAGCAGGTTCTTTTTTTTCTTTCTCTTGTCTGTTTTTTTGTGTTCGTGATTCACCTCCGATCTGTTCTAAGTTCTCGCTCCGCTTGACATTGTGTTTTATTTTTAGTGGTCTTTTTTTCGTTCACTGAATATGAGTAGCGGTACGAGAAGGCAGTATTCAGCTGCGTTTAAACTAGAGGTTGTTGAGTTCGCAGAAGCGAATGGGAATATGGCTACTCAACGCTGCTTTGGTGTATCAGAAAGAAAGTGTGTGCTATTGGAGGGTGCAGAAAGGGAAGCTGCAGATGTGCAATCCTCGGAAAATGTCATTTCGTGGGTGAAGTGCGGTTCATCTGCAGCTGGAGGATACGCTAGGTAACTTTGTGTGAGAAGTTCATGCATGCTCGCTGGCAGTGACTGTGGTTACCGATCGCAAGAAAGCCGTGGAACTCGCTCGCGAAGCTGGGCTCACGAGAGAAGGGTTTTGTGCACCAAACTCTTGGGTGCGTCGATACATGAGACGCAAAGGATTTTCTTTCTGGTGGCGCACATCCATTTGTCAGAATTTTCCAGACGAGTTCGAGGACAAGCTTATAAACTTTCAGGGCTTCGTGAACTGGCTTTGGGAGCAGAACAACTACATGGGGCAGATTGACAATGCCCATGAGACCCCCGTGTGGTTCAACATGCCTTCATCGACCATGATCATGCAGCGTGGCGCCAAGGATATGAAGCCGTTGCCCAATGGCAACGAGCACTTGCGCTTCACCGTCATGCTGGCATGCATTGCAGATGGTAGAAAGCTTCCGCCCTTGATCATTTTCAAATGTAAGACAATGCCGAAAGAAGTGTTCCCGCCCGGTGTTGTCGTTCGCGTCAAAAAAAAGGGATACATGGACGAGGCCATGATGCTCGAATGAATACGAGTAGTCTGGAACCGTCAGCCAGGTGCACTGCTGTGTTTTTGCAGCGTGCTGGTGTTAGATGCTTTTTGTGGTCATTTAACCGATGCTATGAAGCGCACACTGGGCAATAGAAAAACGGACCTCGCCGTGATACCAAGTGGTATGACATCCACCCTCCAACTGATCGATATTGTGCTAAACAAGCCGTTTTAGGACAAAGTGCAGCTGGGGTACCAAAAGTGGATGTCCGGCGACAACCCAAAGACACCGACGGGCCGCCGACAGAAGCCTTTGCTTGCTACTGTTAGTGGCTGGGTGCTTTCTGCCTGCCATTCCTTGCCAGATTACATGGTGGAAAATGCTTTTAAGAAATATTCCATCAGCAACTCGCTGTATGGCACGGAAGACAGTGCACTGTGGGAGGCGGCCAGCGACAAACTCTAGTCTTCAGAAGACAGTGGTGCTTCGTCTAACAAATAAGAACAGTCGCAATGGTGGTTGAGGGGAGCTCTGACGATCGGGGTGCAGTGCGCCCAATTCGCAAATAAATGTCGTTCGACAATTTTTGGTTGTTTTCCTTTTTTTTTTTTCGTTAACCTGAACTTGGGGGGTCGACCTATATTCCCATTCGACCTATAGTCCGGTTTATACGGTACTAGCTTTTGCTGCGCTGACCGTCCTTTTGGCAGGGAGAATTAACATCTAAGATTACTGCTGTAATTACTGCTGTCTCTGGCATAAGCTACCGTGCAGTGGTTTATACGATCTGTGCAAAATGGTTACGGCTTAACTGCTAGTTAGAAAGAGACTGGATTTGCCAAATGCTTGTCCCAGCAGCATTTTCAGTCCAACGATTTCTCATTGTACTGTACAAGTGATTCGTAGTGTACAATCGATTTGCACTGTACAAGGTCACCCTCGACGAGATTCCCTCTCTTCCATAATATGGTACATAAAATGTGACTCTGCGGAAAAGGAGACCCTTCTCAAGATATTCATTTAGAAACCATGCAAATTCTCAATACACGCTGTTCTGTCCATGCCATGGTTCCCTGTCATACATAAATACTGCGTTTGTTACCGTTCGTAATGCCTGCTTGCCTGTCCCGACAGACGAGATTGAGTGGCCCGAGGACGAAGACTGGCCACTGCCCGAGGATGCCAGGCACCTCGTGTCCCAGCTGCTGCAGCAAAACCCGCTCGACCGTTTAGGCACGGGGGGTGCACACGAGGTCAAGGAGCATCCGTTCTTCAACGATGTTGACTGGGACTCCCTCCTACGGCAGAAGGCCGAATTCGTGCCTCAACTTGAGGATGAGGAGGACACCAGCTACTTTGATAGTGAGTCTTCCTCTTCTTGTATTGTTTTCTCTCGTGTGCTACGTTTTACTGCCGAAAAACTCGTCTAATGTACAACATTGATCAAGGGGGTCGCACAGGTGCTAGGTTTATTGTTAGTAGCATCCAGAATAACTTATAACAGATAGTGGCATTGACCAACACTCGTGGAAGAGCTTTCCACGTGTCATGTGGAGGTTTGTTGGTTTGAGTTCGGCTCCTGGCAAGCTGTCTCATTTGTTGAACCTTCTATCTCCTTAATGACATGCTTTGGCCGCAAATAACACACACACAAAGTATAGGAATACTCAACAACAAGCACAAGCATTGAGTGTTCCTTTACTTTGTGTGTGTTATTTGCGGCCAAAGCATGTCATTAAGCAAGTACCAACTAGGCCAACAATCAGTATAGTATCCCTTTTCTAATTACTGCTACACTTCTGATCAAGGAAGACTTGGATCCCCTTGCACTTGCTCTGGCTTTTGGTTCATTTCATTTTGTGATTGTCACCGTTCAGTCTCGCAAGCAAGAGTCTTGTTCTTGCCTGTTGCAATCTTCCCTTTCAGTTTTGTAAGTACAGTTGAATCTCGATGATACAGTTACGGTTGATGCGAATTTTGCGATGATATAAATTTTAAGGTTGTTGGTGGATTACATTATACGAAATACTCCGTGATTCGTTGTTATACGAATGGTTTCCCCAGTCCAGTCACCGCGAATGATACGAACGTGCCATTGATCGCTGAACGCAAGCGGCACAACACAGTTTCACACTTCAGGCCCATTCACACTTGGCCTCGAAGGGAGTGAATGCGGCAAAATTCACAAGAATTTTCCTCGATTCCCTGCCTAAGCGGCCGTAAAACCACACTGCGAGGCTGACAGCAAAAAAAATCAGTCCTAGACCAATTTTTCTGCCTCGCGATAGCCGATCGCCTTTTCGCTTCATGGCTTTGGCTGCACTAGCTTTCAAACCATGTGATGTAAACAACCAGCAGCAAATTCAACATGGCGGAAAAGGCGTCGGTGGTACCAGGCTTGTGTCAGTGCAATCGCGAGTTACCCGTGCTGCACATCAAAGCTCGCAGACTTGAGAAGGACGCGTTCATTGAGAGCCTGATTTGGGTTACGATCGCTGAGAACATTAAAAGTAGAAGAAGGTGCAGCACCAGTAAGTCTGTAAAGGTGAAAACTGTTTCTTTTCAGTGCTTTGCTTGCATAACTAGAACTCGGTATGGATTTCAATGCTTAAAAAAATGGCCAAAATGAAATGAATTCTCAAGCGGTGAAGGCGGCAATGGCGGCGGTGGCACGCACAAGGGGCAGAACGAATGTGAACTTTATCGACTGGCGCATACGTGGTTTTATGGCCGCTCTGGCGTTTTAGCCTGATTTTTTTTCATGTCGACTTCGCGGCGCGGTTTCCTAGCTAAGCGGCAAAGCAAGTGCCCTTTTAAGCGCCAGCAGCATGAGTGAGGAAGCCACGGCACTTTATTGAGAGACGGTGAATGCAGGAAAGTTCGAGAGAACATACCCATGTCCTTTTTTCAGCAAAAAGTAGTGGACCCCAATAAAGTTCTTGTTCATCTTCATGATCAGCCTCAACTTTTTTTGGTTCAATCGAATTCGGGATGGTACGGGTGTTTTGTGTGCTTCCATTGAATTCGTATCATCGGGATTCTACTGCATTGCTAGAAAGGAAGTGAAATGCACTCATTCTCGTTATCCCTGAGACGCGGCGGCCTCTTGTCTGCACAGCGCGAACGGACCGGTACCAGCATGACGACTCGGAAGACCATGACGACGGCGAGGAGGTCACCTTCTCATCGTTCTCGTCGTGCTCGCCGCGCTACCGGAAGGTCTACTCTCGCATTGAGAAAGAGCTCGAGGAAGAGAACTTGCTCAGGGTGAGGGGGTAGCGTTTTATGTGTGCACACGCAATGTTCCATTTCAATCTCTGAAGCACTGCAGAAGCCTTTGAAGTACGTACTGCAGTTGAGGATTATGTCACTGAACATTTCTCGCAATGAACTGGCCCCTGATCTGCATCATCTTTCAGCAGATAACTCCTTGGTATCACAGAGCATTTCGCCAAACTAGTGGGTTCACTGGAGGAAAATAGATGTTGCACTACAAGGACAGTGAAAAGAGAAGTCGCAAAGTAACAGAGATCAGTGCAGACCTACTGTGTTCACTTGTGTGAGACTGGTACCCTGAATTTTCATGGTAAAAGAAATGTGAAAAAGAAACTTTCGAGCAATTTGTTGCATTCATGCAACGACTGTCTCGCAATGACGACAGAAGCAAACAAACATTGTAGGCACTAATATGAAAGAATGATCAGATGTGGAACTATAGTTTCCGCTGTCTTCAGTTTTTGCTGTATCGATGTAATTCTGTCATTTGACATCGGGCTCGACCATAAACAGTTCGTAGTGGCATGATGTCCTAATCTCAAGCAATAGCACTTACCAACTGCTGTAATGAAGGCTTTGATGGTGCCTTTCAATCCCTGAGCACAGTTCTTGCCATGTACCCCGAATCTTGCCACTGTTTTGCTGTCCGATACAGGTAGTGGAAGACATGCAATAAGTGCAATTTTGTATTTGCGTGGAGCGATTGGCTTTTTTTCTATGCAACAGTTGCTTCACATATTCTGAAGGAAATCACGATGACAAAAACAGCATCAAATTATGTAGTACAAACCCATTTCTTGCTGTCATGTAGCAGGCTTTCCTTTGTATGCAGAGGAATCCAGAAAATGTTCAAAAGTTTCAAATGCTACCAAATGTTTTTTGTTTTGTTTTTATTATGCCCCCCTTTTCAAGTCTGTTGCATGTCTTGCTTGCGCACAGTGCTTCAGAAATATGTGTGTTGTTCACGTTGCCCTTTTAAGTGGAAGTGAGACCTGCAACAATCCACCAATTTCATTTCCATGCAGCATGTCTGTGAGGAAAGCCACCGCCGCTCGCTCAGCCGCACGGATTCAGCTCCATCGGACTCCAGCGGAGATTCTCTGCAACTCCGCATCCCGGCATCTGGACCAGGGGATGCCTCTACGCGGCCCCAGTCTGGCTCGTCGCCTGAGCTGTGAGTACTTCTTGGCCTTTTTTCATGACTCCCAGAAAAAGATAATGCTCTACAAGTTGGCAAATGAAAGCTCATGATTGGAAACCATGCGTTGAAGTGTATACAAGGATATATGTACACCAAGCAGAAATTTTCTGCATGAAACTGCTGCGTAAGTAAGACAACTACTTCTAATACGATTAGTTTCATTGTTGAATTCCGCACACTTCTTCCTTTCTCAGTAAACAGAACTCCTGCTAAACAGAACATATTTTCCAGGTCTTTTCAGGTTTCGTCTAACGAAAGAGAGTCTGCTGTGTCGATATCTAGGACAAGTACTTGTAGGAGAGCCTTATCACCTAAAGAAAATTCACAGAAGAATCGGCTTGAATGCATTTGGCAGGCAGTGCCAAGTATTGACAGAAAATCTGCAGCTCTCATTAAAGTGAAAAGTATACAATCACTGCATGCTGCTGGTTCTAACATACGGGACTGAAATATGGAGGATAACCAAGCAACTACAATAAAGAAAGTTGAGTATGCAGTGTGCAATGGAAAGAAATATGACAGATGTAGCTTTAAGTGTGGGTGGCAGACTGGGTCAGGGAATGAACTGTGGTAGCAGATATCCCAGTGGACATCAAGCGAAAAAAGCAAAATGGACCTGCAATGTTCATGTAATGCATGGATCAGACAACCGGTGGACAGTATGGGCAATAGAATGGTTACCAAAGAATGGGAAATCCAGTCGAGGAAGGCAGAGAGTTGGCTGGAGTGCTCACGAAATTAAGCAGTTCGTAGAGAAAGTTGAATCAACTTGTACAAGACAGGCTAAACAGGAGATCATTGAGAGCGATATGCGTTCTGCAGTGAGCACAAACAGGCTTAGAATGAGGATGATGATGTCAGCCAGCACCATGTTTCTGTGTGTGTTAGCAACGTCGACCTCGTAAAACAATTTTTTGTTCACCTGCTGCAGTCCACCGCCGGGCGGGCGCCCACCATTGACGAGCACTCCCGAGTCATCGCAGACGGAGTCGGATGAGGTGTCTCCCCAGGTGCAGCGGAGAAGACGACCAGGCATCGCCGACTTGCCTCGGTTCGCCCTCTCCGTTGACCAGGAGGACACGTCACGCCGATCCCAGCATCGCTTGTCAGCGCCACTGCCACTGGCCTCCCTTGGCACCGCGGCCACCTCGTCCGCTTCTGTCACCGCACCGACCTCACCGGCAGTCACCACCAGTGCTGTGAGTCCCCAGTCATATCCTCCTCCTCGGACCTCAAAGTCAAGTCCTTGCGTGCGTGTTTAGAATGATTGAAATTTACAAAAGTTTACAAAGATGCGTGTTACTGGTGCACCAGAAGAAATGAAACAAATTCCTGTCCAGTTTGCATACCCCCCCCCCCCCTCCTCTTGAACATCCTTTGACGCATTTCAATTTCGTAAAATGTGCAGCCTAGTCTGGACCTGTGTTCGTCCCTTCTAGTACATTTTCCTCTGCATTGTTCATTGACATCAAAAGCATTGTTGTTAATTGACATCAAAAGTATTGTCATTACATTTATACCATTGTATAAATGGAATGAAAGGAAAACAGAAAGGAAACAAAGGTAAACTTCTTGTCTCATTCCAGCAAAAATACGGAAATAACTGCTCAAAGAAATTATTTCAAGTAGAGACGGCAAACTTTCAATTCCTAATGTGAATACAATAGACTCTCACTTTAAGTGGAATCGGAAGGGACCAAGAAAATGTGTTCCATTTAACAGGAGTTTCATTCACTTGAAGGTAAACAGGGGTGCAGAATACAAGTGTGAAACGAGTGATGTTAGAGGCAGTTATTTCATTTAAGAGATTTCGGTTTACTGAGAGTCTACTTAGGGTCCGTTTGATTCACCTGCGCCTGTCATAACAGGTTTACGGCGGTGCACAAATTGTGCAGTGCAAGGTCGGCGGGGCAGGCACAGTGCGACACCGGAAACAAATGACAAGGTGCCGACCTTATTTCTGTTTTCTTAGTTTACGCCATCCACTAACATTGACCACGATGGCAAACCGCACATGTGGACACTTTACAAGGCACAGACATCTTGCCGTGTTAGTAGGTAGAGGTGGGTATGGCGCATATGCCTAAATGCTGCGTCGTCTGCTCAGCTGCGTTTGCATGCCCGCGACTGCACGAAGCCGGCACCGTCAGCGTAAAAGGTGCAGGAAAATTCTCCGCCTTTTGAAATGAATGGCATGGTGGTTCAGAAGTCGTCAATGCTGCACCACTGAAACGAATGGCAAGGTGCAGCATCTCGTGAGCTGGTTCAGGTGGTGCAGGCAAATTGAATGGACCCTTAGTGTTCACATTAGCAGTGACATGCTGTTCAAGGTTAGAATGCGAACTACCTAGTTCAACTCTCTTGTACGGAACGACAGGCACACCATTGTTCTGGGAACAGAGCTTTTTCTTTTATTGTTGGATTATTACTGAATTATAATAACCAAGTGCGCAAGACAGAACATCACATATAATTGGTGCCTGCCTGAAAAGCAGCGTACAAAACTAATCTATGATTTCTCTCTGCAGGCCGAGCCACGGGAGCTTTCTCCCGTTGCGGAAAAAACGGCGCGAACCAACAAGGGCCAACGCGCTGCCGAGCCCTTTAACCCCAGTGACACCAGCGGAGGGAGCACCAACAGTAGCGGTGCCAGCACCGCCACCAGCAGCACCATCGTGGCAACGGGAACCAAATCAGCGGAGAAGGCAGCAGCCGGCGGTTCGCCACGATCATCACCCAAACTGGCGGCCACACCCCCCATGCCGACGCCGTCGCCACCTTTCAAGCTGCGCTCGCGCTCGGTCATCAAGTCTGCATCTGCATCGGGCCTCTCGCTCATCATCCCGTCCGGTGAGGGGCGGTTCCGTCTGCATTTGCATTAGTTTTAATGCAGTGTGCAATTCGCGGTAGTTCACTGTGAAAAGGAAGGCCCATGATGCTTAGTGGCCCATGATGCTTTCGGTTAAATTTATGGGCTCACTGAAGATAAAAATGAATTTTCTTATATTAGTGAAGGGCAATTTTGCAATACTGAAAGCACTAGTCTTAGCGTGAGAACACTCTTGGTAAGCGAAAAAAAAAAGTGTTCAAAAAGTAAAGTACTGGTGTGAGGTCAGGCGCTGTGACAATATCTACTAGTGGCTAAGTAATTGTGGGTCACATAAAGAATACGTACATTGGGTTTGAAGGCGCAGAAAGTTTTAGCGTGCCAAGTTTCAGAAGTTTTGATTGAAACAACGTGGCCAAAATATGCAAGAATGGTTTGTAATCTGGATTTCACACCGATGTTTAAGCACTAAAGTTTCCGCACCAAATTCAGACGTGTGATGGCAAAATTGATGTTAATAGTGCTCTGAAAAATATAATTCATTAAGAGGAATTCAAAGAAAGATACATTGCGCGGTTTCCAACCTACACCTCCTGTGACGCCCTTGTTCGCCACTTCAACGAAGAAGTCCACAGCGTCATGTGAGGTCTCATTTACCATGCTCACGGAGTCTTCCCCCCCCCATTTAACAGGAAGAGAAGCCTGGAACTGGAAAGAGGGGAACAGAATGTTTAGATTCCGTGGCATCATACAATTCTGCCAAAAGTTAAGGTGCAGGTTTTCTATACCGAGCTCCAAATCAGACAGTTCTCGGGTGTTTGACAGGAGGCAACTTCTCGGCAGAACATTGTCCGATCTAGTGCACCAAAGTCACATCTACCCTTGAGCTATACTCAAACTACAGTCGAATCTCATTAATTCGAACACGCTTAATTCGAACTTCCTGTTAATTTGAACTCACAATGAGGTCCCGTCAAAGCTGTGTGAATTCCAGTGGGCGAAAACGCCAGGTAATTGTCACTCTTCCCCCTTTGCCGTCCCTGCCGCGTAACCCTTCTCCTTTCAACAACGCGCGTGAGGAGAGCAAAAAAAAAAAAAAAGCAAGCTGCTGTGGAGTGTTGGTTTTTTCCTTCCTCTATGGTTTTCTCTAAAATGCCGATCTGCTTCTCTCCGCGTAGAGACGCTCCTCCTTTCTCGTCACGTGCTGGCCACGCTGCGGCTACGTAGCGGAGACGCTACGCAGTCGTTGTTGTCATCGTCTATAGATAGTGTCGCCGCTAGACACTGTGTGCAACTTCTCTTGCCAGGAGAATGCTGAAGGCGAAGTAAAAATGCTTTGCAAACTGCGTGCGAAATTTATTGACTCTCTGCAAGGCAAACATGTGCAGACGTGCATCAACGATTACATCAATTAATGATGGATGTCCTATGATTTGGGAATAAATGTAAGTTTTCTGAAACTTGCTCCTTGTGTGTTAGTTCAATGCACATGTGCCACTGCACGGAGAGCCCTTCGTTTATTTAGTTTTCATCAATTCGAACTTCTTTTAATTCAAACAAACTTTTGGGCCCCTTCTAGTTTGAATTAACGAAATTAGACTGTATGTAGCATAAAGCACGCCACCCTAGAAGACATCCTATGGGAGTGCACACATACGTGAAATGTAAATGTAGGCTCCTCTGAACTGCTTGGGGTGCAATGAAAGGTGCACTGATCAGACCAGATGGGCAGGATCAAATATGGGCTATCCAGCAAGCACGAGAGGTGGCAGGGGGACGGGGATCTCTACTGCCCTTGTTATGGCCTAGGCCCAGGCCTCAATCCATTGGTTCAGTAAAGTTGCGCATGTTCACTCTCACACAGCTCCCATAACCAGAGGAGGGAGCGAATAAATGAATAAAACGAAATGATGACGATGGTAAGCGTTAAGTGGCGGGATGGTTATTCTTGAAATGACGATGATGCTAAATGAGCATGATGCTCATTGATCCCAGTGCTCGAGATGATGATGCTCGATCACAAGCACTCGAGCACATACAGCTTCGCTGTTTGAGGGTTTTCAGAAAAGGCCAGGGAACTGGCTATAGTAATATTTTTTTTCTTCCTTCTCTGTGTGCAGATGACCTCAGCGCAGCGGCTAGCGACCTGTCGAGTGGCATGCACTCCGGGGTGCTCGGCTCGCCCGGCGGCTCAAGCACGAGCTCGCGTGACACGTCGCCGAGCCGGGAACTGAGTCCACTGGTGGCGCAGCTCAAGCCTCCCATCATCATCCAGAGGGGTCCACGGGGTTTCGGATTCACCATTCGGGCCATCCGGGTCTACTACGGAGACTCTGACGTCTACACCGTCCAGCATCTTGTCATGGTTGGTGCACACAGCTTGTCTTCTTGCCACGTTCGGTCTCGCTTATGACCAACTGTGGTTTTAAAAGAGAAGACTTTACCTTGGGCACTTGTAATGGTAACAGAGCAGTCGTTCCAGAAGCAAACTTTGTTGAGGTGTGTAGCAAGAAACAGCGATGACCATTCAGTGTAAACCTCTCAAATACGTTACTGATTTGTCTAATACATCATACTGTCGAACCCTTTTATAAGGGACTCGAGCCTGAGAGGAGTTCTTGTCTCTTGTATAAAGTGTTCCTTATAAGCAGCATCCCATGTTCTCATTTTTTGATTCACCACTATTTTGATGTAGGCCACATTGGTGTCTCTCACGCGCAGTTGTCTGTTACATTAGGGCCTCTTTAAAGTGGGCCCTATTGCTCCAATCTTATGAAGCACCATAATGAGCTAAAAAATGAAATGCCTAAATTCGGTGCAGCATGCTCAGTGCTTCAGAGTAGTTCATGTATTAGTGCTGATTTTCAGTTGTCTGGGAAAAAAAAAAAAAAAGACTTGCCTTTTTCAATCAAGGTTCTTCTTCGAACAGCTTATTACATATACAAAATCGCATTCATATTGGCTCAGCAACTTTTACAAGCTAAAAGCACGACAGCGTTCTGAGCGGGGTCAAAGTTCAGCCCCATGTAAAGTCTTCTCCTAAAAGGGCCCTACAGCACTTTTACAAGTAGCCATGGAATGAATTCACGAAAGAAGCTGATTGCCTCGCAAATTCACCGCTGCAAAAATTTTCAGAATTCGTCCAGTATATGAGCGGAGTTGCAAAGATTTGTTGCACGCTGCAATTGCATTCTCTTTTCTCTCACCCTGACGAAAGCACTGGGAGCTAAGCAGGGAAGGATGACAGGGGGAAGAAAATACGTCCCGGTAGCTTCTAGGGCTTGAAAACTTTTTTCTTTCTTTCTCTTTTTTTTTTTCGAATGTGCGGCCTTTCAGTGTGATCGTGCATGCAACGTAGACAAGTCGTAGCCTCTCGTGGCGGCTCCGGCGACGACTGAGCATACCATGCTCAAATCAGCCAATGGCTGAACCGAGAGAAGAGAAAGCAATTTTTAGCTGACTTCGAGAATTTGTTGCAAGTTATAGGCCGTATGCTTCGCTGTAACATTTCACTCGCATGTTCTTGGGAGCCTCAAGTACCGATCGGCGGCATTTGCTGACCATGCCCAAAAACTGTTGCAGGACCCCTTTAAATTTGTATTACAGAAAACCCAGTTCTGACACACATTTCGTTACACTGTTTATTCTGTCACTACTAACCGCACGATTCCTCCTTTTTTTTTTTGCCACCGTGTAATCGCAGGCGGTGGAGAACAACAGCCCGGCATTCGAGGCGGGACTGCGGCCCGGCGACCTCATCACGCACATCAACGGCGAGGCAGTGCAGGGTCTTCTGCACCCGCAGGTCTTGCAGCTGATCCTGGCCGGCGGCAGCCGCATCAACATCCGCACCACGCCCCTAGAGAGCACCTCCATCCGCACGGGTGGTCGCAGGCGCAACCCCACAACCAGCCGGCTCGCCCGCCGAAACACGCGTCAACGACGCGTCTCCCAGGTACCCAGTTTCCTCATAACGGGCTGTCATCATGTAGCATCTACACTCGAACCTCGATGAAACAAACCTGGATTCAACGAAATATTGGTTGTAATGAAGTTCATGAAGAGTAGTCTTGCAACAAATAGGCCTTTATAAAAAGTCTTTGGATATAGCGAACTTAATCTGGTCTAAGATGCTAATTTGCTATAATGAGGTATGAGTGTACTTAGCATCTGTGTTCCTTTGTCTTTGCGTCTTTACGGCATCACTTGCCAACAAGTCGGCCACTATCCCTCAGATATTGCAAACCAGCGCAGCAGAAGTCCGCAATGCTCATGCTAGGAAAAAGTCATCTGCCTGTTTAGTGGACATAGCTCCATGTTCCATCAAGACCCTCCACGGTTATGGTGTTTGAAAGTCGCATGATCAAATTTCTGCTGCGGCGGCCACATTTTGATGGAGGGGAAAAGAAAGACGTTCGTGTACAATAAATTTACATCGGAACGCAAGCCGGTCGAAATTTCCTGGTCCCTCCACTACAATGTGCATCATAATCATATTGGGGTTTGGGACGTGGAACCCCAACAGTTATTATTTATATCATGTTGCTTCGAGTTGTCTATACAAGTCTGAATCTATTTATTTATCATAAAACAGCAAGAATCACAAGAGGTCTTAGAGTTTCATACAATTATACCTAGAGCGGAATCTGGCGCTACTGTCTACGTGGGCTCCTTCGGTGGCGCTTGTACCCCCATGGGAATTATGGGAAGTTCAAGCTTCGGATCCGGTTTGGATGGATTACGTTCTTGAGATTTGCAACACTTTTTTTTTTCGGGTGTAAAACAAAGTGATATAAACTCAAGTTCAATTTAAACTTGCTTCAATTATTTGTGTGCAAACTTTATTGCAAAATTTTTTGCAACCAGGTGGCAAAAATGAAACCTGGGCAAATTTAACCATCAAGGTTTGCATCGTTGTGCCATTGCGTTCCAGATTTGGCATCAAAATTCAATTGTTTTACAGCACTTGAAAACAAACATGCTTATTTTTTTTCTAAAAAGTATGTATTATCTATCGTTGTGCCATTGCGTTCCAGATTTGGCATCAAAATTTAATTATGTTTTACTACACTTGAAAACAAACACGCTTATTTTTTTTCTAAAAAGTATGTATTATCTATTTATGGAAATAACAATACAGTATTAACGGTGAAACGGTCATCGTTTCATCTTCTGCGATGCTAGGTGCGCCTGCCTAGTGGTCTGCCCTCAACGCACCTCTGGTTTTGTTGTGAAGTCGAGTCAGCGTACGTGACGGTGTGTCTACTTTGCTTCGTTATCGGTTTGCAGTCGATTTAAAATGAGCTTAGGCAAGACGCGCTTGTGAAAAACATGAACTCAAGACAATATCCCGCCCTGGCATGAAACGCTACATCTCTGTGCAGCAGTGAGTGGACAAAACTTCGTTTAAACTGTCAAATACGACTTGTAAAGCTCCAACGTCGCAGCAAATCAGGAGATCTAGTGGTCGTCAGCCTTTTCGAACGACAAAGGCACTGCTTCAGCCTCTTTCACCACACTCTACTATCTGCGCTGCACGAAGAACAAAACTGATACTGCAGAAAAAAGTCCGTAGACTGTTCGCTAGCTAACCCTATCCAATCCGAGGCGTATACATCCCATAATTCCCATGGAAGTACACAATCGCAGTGCCAGATTCCTCTCTAGTCATTATTGTATGAAACTCTATGCAAGAGACCTCCCTGTCCTTCCTCTTTCTATCCTCCTCCTCTCTATGCAAGAGGTATATGCAGCATGACCGAAAAATTTTGTACAGTCAAGGTCGGATTTTTCGGACGCGTGAGATCACGGACATACCTGATTTCCTGTACTCATCTGTGGCACCATCAAGTTCCCCATAGAGTCATTGTATTAAAAAGTCCAAAATTTCAGACGTTTATAGATTTCGGCATCTGATTTTCCGGACTTTTTACTGCTAACAACAGACTCGGATGCCACCATTTTTATTGCTTAGGTACCCTCGAACTCACCGCACCGCAGCTGCCGTACCCTCGAAAGCACAAATGTCGCAATCCAGGACACGCCAATCCGTTGCCAGCGGTCACTGAAGCGCATGACTAATGCTCACACTTAGTCATACCTGTGGCCATAGCCGCATCGTGCTGTGCTTCCTGTGCTCCGACAGTTGCAAAAGCTGCGCTGTTGACCTATGGTCTGCCGTCGGCATGCAAGCAGACTCATGGAAGGCGGTTACACAACAGATTCTTTGGAACTGTTTTTGCCACACGAGCTCCAGACCGGACACCGAGACGGCTGTCTCGCCTGGAGTGGACAGCGTGTGCGACAAACTTCCACTCGCGGACAATACCTTTGACGATCTGCTTGCTGCCGGTTTCAATTCCAGCCCGGATAACTTTTGAGGGCTTTGCCGATGCTGACAAAGGCCTCGAGCTCTGTGTGAAATCGACCGATGATGAAATAATACGTAAAGTTACAAACGATTCAGACGACATCGAGGTCGAAGAGGTAGCACCTACACAGCCAACGAGCTCGGAGTTGACTTGGAGTTGAGCACTGGTACTGTCATCGGTGTACAGCGAAAGCATGATGTTAGCTGAAATTGAGGCAGACATTATTGCGGGCAAATGGCATAGTGTGCGAACGAAAATAAACAATTTTTTTTCTTTCTTTTCACCACAGTTCACAAACGTGGTTGCGCCGGCCACATCGAATTTTTTTTTTCTTTCGTTTTTTTTTTAATATAAACAGCTCGAGCCACCCAAATGATGCATTTTGCTGAATTGCAATGAGAATCCTGTACTCCTGACGTGACCCTCTCCATCAGCAAAAAATACCTATTTAACCTGTGTTTTCACTTGCATTCATTTTTCCGGACTGCCTGATTTTCCGGATGTTTTCGCGGTCTTTGAGGGTCTGGGAAATCAGACGTCAACTGTAACACGCTTTGAATTTTATTTTATATATTTGCATCTTTCAGCAGAGGCGTTATTGAAACTGTGTTTATTGGTCATTTTTTATGTGGAACTGGTACTTTTGCATTTCTCTGTGTCCCATCTTATCTAATGAAAAATTGTCTCTGAACGAATTGCGCCACACAATCTTTGCCCACCACAAGTAGCGTGCGAAGATTTTTAATATCTCTAAAATGATAAGATTGTGGCCTGTCCCAATCTACTATGACAAACAGCTGTCAAACAGTTTCGGAAGACTGACAGCATCAGCGATCAGCAGCGATTCCTAAATCTTTCGAATCGCTCAAGCATGCTCTGGAAAAGGCAGAGGACAATATTCTTCCGCTATACGTCACGGCAATTTAGAAAAAAAAAAATTCAGAAAAGTCTTCAAGCCCATATAATAGCACAAGGTGGACGTTTTTGGAGCTAAAATTGTAGTTCTTGCACAGAATTGAATGACCTTTCAAACAAAAGAACTCATTTTTTACTTTTTATATTTGTTGAAGAGCTACAGCTCCTTTTTTTCAATGCTGTATTTTTCAGTCACCCCCATATGTACAAGGAGGTTTTGTAGTTAGAAACTGAATTGGGTTTGCCTGTTCATGACAACAAGAATCGGGAAGTCAGTTTGTCGACAAATTTGCCGTCGCTCTGTCATCTGCTAGCCTTCTGATCAGCTAGATGAGAAATCTATATGGCTAGCTTTCTTAGAAATCTGTATGGAACTTTTTGACAGCAATGTGGTTAGTAAAATCATGAAAGCAGCTGTCTGGAGATTACCTCACTGTGTCGTTGCCATAACAACCGCCACAGCTGCGCACCACTTCACTATTGTGACGTCACTCCAGGCCGCAGATGTGTCGAAGCCGCACCGCCACCGAGCTGACGCAGGAGCCGCTGCATCTGACCACTGGGATAGCTGGGGCGACGTCAGGCCAAGCTGCGCATGTGCCACAAAGCAGCTGTGTAGAGACTGCACCAAGTTTAATATTGGTGTCGCCTGTAGTAACCGTTTACAAAATAGCATATAAGAAAACTATCGACACAAACCATCACAGAAGAATAGGATAAAAGATAGAATGTCAACTCGCAACTAGCTCTATTTGTGCAAAACACCACCGCAATATATCCACTATGCCACACATGCGCGGTAACGCACCGTTACGTCGTATCGCACAATTAGACGCTGTCAAAACACATGCCAGTTTAGAAACCTACTAGCCCAACTAGCCCGACAACCAGTTTTACTAAGGTAATAAAATATGTCATAGAGTTACTGTGCATGAATATATTATCGGAATTGCTATAGAAGGGCTACTCTGAAGCAGTTCTGGCCATGGGCTGTTCGAGGTAGGTCCGTACACCCGGCTGCTTATCATGAACATCGACCTGCTTCACTGTTTCAAGTCTTGCGCGGCCAGTGCAAGCTTCTTTGCTTTTTCGTTCTCTTGCTACAGATGGGCAGATGGCAATTTTTTTTTCCTTACAAATATAGGATGTTGATAAACCTTGCATTTTTGACGAGGTTGTCCCATTTGCAACACGCTGGAAGACGCATGGCAAACGAGCACTTACTATTGAACCATGGGCAATATTATCCAGTTGCATTGCACCGAACAGAATTGACAGTAAACAATTGTATCGGGCCAGTTGGTTTAAATCCATCTTGGTAGGAAGCGCAGCTTTTATTACACAGAACACACAACACAAGTGCTTGTGTTGTGTGTTCCGTGTAATAGCTTGTGTTGGTTGTTCTGTGTGATAGTTGCTGCGTTTCCTATCAAGATAAATTGACAGATCATGTGTATCGGGAAACGTTCTATTTCATGCAGCTCTTAGATCTGGCAGGAAGCCATTTGTTGGTTTATTGGTTAAATGCCTCTCTGTATTCCATGTACAATCTATTTCTATAGCTTGCATTTTTTTTTTTCACAATTATTACAAGCTTGAAAAAATTTTATTATTTCTATATGTACACCTAGCAAAATGCAGCACAGGAAAATTATTTGAGATTAGAAATTTCGGCTTATTTAATAAGCATTGAAAGTAGGCATACTTTTTCTAAATGTTGCTAATAAGCTTTATAAGATGTAAAAGTTGGTGCTATTAACACAGACTGGTGTCAAAAAAGCTTTCTAAGCACAAAAATGTTATTCTTTTATCGTCTGCCCTTTTCTTTTACAGATGCGGTTTAGGTATTACGTCTCTTCGCAACCAGATGGCAACCTTTGCTAGACTGTTCAGTGTGTTTTTCGTTACTACCACTGTTGCTTGGTACACTCGGTAATGCACACAAAGCAGATTCGTAGTGATGCACATCGTAGTCTCTCGTTAAATTTTGCCGTATTCACTCTATGCTAATAGGCCCTTAATTGAAAAGTACGCTACTCCTCCTTACAACCAAGAAAGGACATTAGTTGAAATCTATCTTCACATTTATTACATATCATTTTTGCTTTCACTAGTGTTGTCTAAACACTATATATAAAGAATAAAGAAACACAGATGTAAAGAATTGAACTTAGCTTGTAAATTTATAACATCCTTGTCATGTACAAAACATAATGATGTCTTTTGTAACTTTTAGACAATTTCACTGAACTTGAAAAATTGGCAAAGGAGACACCCAGTTTCATGTTTCAAGTTTGCTGTGATTTAATTTTGATCAGTTTTTGCCAAAGATAAAGGTGCACTTCGGGTGATCAGGCATTGCTTTTATTGAGACACTCGGCTGTAACTCAAGGGAAACTCTGTATGGTCTCTCGACAAATGAGGAGACTTGCTGTCCAGCTTTTTTTCCAAAGTATTTCTTTATCAGTTTCTAACAAGCCTGCCTTCAGGCTCTGGGCCACCTGTGAGGTGAGCTTGTTTTGTATGCGCAACCATCCTTCGTTCTCAAGTCCTGCGGCGAATAGCTGTTCAACGTTTGTGACACGTTTTTATTTTTCAATTTGAGCACGCCTGACAGGTGTCTCAGCCTAGCGCATAGTAATTAGTTTTTCTTTACTGAATCACAGGATAACTGCATATGTATGCTTGTGATTACAGAAAATTGCTATGCATAATTACGAGCGACTACAATACTCGCATAGGCTTACATATCACTGTGCATAATTCTTCACAATTGCACACAACTGCAGGAATTTCGCAAAACTGCTCTGCGTTTTAAGGAACTGCCAATTATTTCCCATTATTGTGCACACTGGCAGAGACTTGCTCTAGATTGCACAGGATTTGGCTGTAAGCATCTTCAAAAAAGAAAAAAAGAAACTGTTCACATTTTATTTTCTGTCTATTTTTGGCTTCTTCAGTTCTGTGCTTAATTGCTATTCAACAACCTTAGTGAATAATCTTATTCTTTTTTTTAACCGAATATTGCTAGCCAGAAGTGTGATCTAAATAATTGTAAGCTCATTAAGCTGTATTTCTTAAGTTAGCAACACTTGTAAGAAGGCCAGCCAGACGTGCTTTTTCAGGATTGAATGAGCAGCAGTCATGATATCGTTGCAACATTTGAACATCACATGCCCTAAATTAAGACATACACCATTAACAAATGGCATATTAGATACATAACTGGTTGCATCAGGGAGCTTTGATGGCCACTGCCAGCTACAGCCCTGTCGGCCCAAGAAAGAGAAACGTATTCCGGCAGGTGACTCGCTTCGTGCAGCGAATGAGTTAACAAAATGCAAGCCAGGCATGAAGGGTCAACATAGCTCAATGTTTTTCACGGGCGCTTGTGCAAGACGTGTCCTTGAAAGCATTGTTGGGTAGCTTCGGCAACCTTTAGAATCTCGCTAAACGATGCATTTTGCCGTAGTTACTTGCTGAATAGAAGTGTAGTTTTGCTGGACGGTAGCTGTGTGCAGCATGTGGAAGTCGTGGGTATCAGCTGGGGTAGTGCACTACTGTGACGTTACTTGTTTCATTATATGTTGCATAATTGAGGGAGCCATGTGCGAATAATTTATTTGGCTAAAGGGCTGACTCATTACAGAGCAATTTAATTTGATACAGGCAGTGCACCTGGCCAAACTCTGTGTTAATATGTGTTTACATGTCTGCTTCATATTGAATAAGTTAAAGGCGGGCATTTCTGTAGCAGATATTTGATAGGAGTCAAATATTTGTGGCATTGTTCACTGCCATAGCAAAGTGAAGTGAGTATAAGCTATTCCAAAGAAATGTCGATGTTGTGTTACTTTTTCATAGCTGATAAAATAGCTTTTTTTTATATATCATTACTCTGACAGATCTGGTAACTTTCGCAGTATAAAAGCTGCACAAGACTACGAAGCATACTTTTTTTTTATCAATTTGAGACAAAGCATGCAACTATGCTGCCCCTGCACGTTGGTAAAACTAAAATGTTCAGTGAACAAACATGCTTTCGTCGACTACCATTGGCAAAAGTGAACTCGAGCCGCTGATGCAGGTCAAGACGTCGCTGATGAGAGCAGTTAGCATCAACCGTCGGTGTGCTGATTACATAGTGTGATCTTTATACGCTGAAGATGACCAGTATGTGAACGTAATTTTTAGAAATATAACTTTGTCAATTAATAAACTCGTGGTATTCTGAAACCTTTCTCGAGCTGGGGCTTAACTCGCTGCAGCAAAGTGCCAATTCAGGGGGCATTTGTTCTTTGATGGTCAGCATGTTTGAAAAAGTTCCCTTTGTTAATGGTTGCACATTCACTAACTTGTTCGGTGCACAAATACTCAGTTGACTGACGATTAAACTCCAATCAAAGTTAGCACTCTGTCCCATTCATGCCCTTCTTTTCTCGTGCTAGTTGCCTTCAGTTTGTTTCATCTTTCAAAAGTTCAACTAGCCCAAGCTTACTCATGAAGTTCTGCTCTGCCAGAATTATTCATACCTTGCTACCTCACTCATGCAAAGTAGCACATGGGGTGGATCTCGTGCCTGGCATCTTGAGAGGATGGCTTAATGTAGTACAGATCACTGGCGTGGCTGTATAGCTAATAAGTTGCAGCCTTACCTTTACTAACAAGTGTGGCCATTTTTCTTTTTGTTGCAGGGACCTGCATCCACACTGGTTAGCAAGCTCCAGGGTTCACCGCCCGCCATCGGCTCGAAGCCGGTTGACAAAAAACGCCGTGCGTCGCTTCTCCGCCGATTGAGCAACAAACGTGCCAGTGCGGAGATCCAGCAGCTGGTGAGTGGGGGCGTGGCAACTCCAACTGGACTGGCTCCGAGCCGAAGCTTTCAGTCCCTGGCCGACCCTGGCAGCGCATCGCCGCCGTCACGGAGCAGCGGCATTGTAGTCAACTTCAGTAAAGAAAGGTCATCGTCAGACTCGTCGCACTCGACGAGCAATTCCTCGCCGAGCAGCTCGCCCAGTTCGAGCGTGCCAAACTCTCCTGCCGGAAGTGGAGCAATACCACCCGGGGTTGCAAGCGGATCGGTGGCGACTGCAGTCGCGTCCGTTCAGGCGCACTTCCAGCGGCCTAGCTCGCTGCATGGGCTCAAGCACAAGTTGGCCCAGACCTTCCGGTCGCCGCGTCGGAAGTCTGTCGGTCACATTCCACTCTCACCACTGGCTCGCACCCCGTCTCCTTCGCCACTGCCGGTGATCAGTCCAACTCGGTCACCATCCCCGCTAGCCTTCCCACCAGGACAGGCTCCTCCGGCTCACCACCCCCATCATCCGCATCATCACCACACACATCACCCGGCGTCCGTAGTGGCGGCCCAGTCGCCTCAGGTGTTCACGGCAGGCCGGAAAGCATCGCCTCCGACACTTGTGCCCGCAGCGGCCACCGTAACCTCGTCGGCACGGAAGTCGCTGATGAGGCCCAAGAGTGCAGAGCCCGGCTCCCCCTTGTTGAGGCGAGCCCTCTCGCCAGACCGCCTCCATCCAAAGTCGGCAGAATCCAAGCCACGACGAGAATCTTTCTGCACGCATGCATCTCCATTGGCCCTGACGTCGACACCGTCCACGTCACAAGGGTCACCTCCACGAGTGGTGTCTACTAAAACAGGCAGCTTTCTGTCACGAAGCACACTCACACTGTCGCCAGCTGGAGGCACCCGAATTCCAAAGTCAGCGAGTACACTGGCACCCGGCGAGGAAGGCGGTGAGGAGAAACCGCAGGGTGGACGAGCCCGCAGTCACTCGCAGAGCGAAGTTGAGAGCCTCGTTGACGGCGATGAAGATGTGGCTGCAGCCACCGCTGATCCGAGGCCCCCCTCGCCACTGCAGCGTTCTCCAAAAGAGCAGGACCTGGCCACCGGCCACGTCGAGCTTCCTTCCGATGTCCCGTCCTTTACAGTGACACCCAGCACTCCCCTTCCGACTGCAGACAGTGAAGACGGTTCTTCCGGTGGTGAAGTGTGTAGTGACGTGCAGTGCAACAGTGGTGTTGCTACGACGATTACGGTCACTGCCTCTATGAGTGTGGCCACAGCACCAGTGCCCTCTACGTCAGTTACAGCTGCAACTGCGAAAAGAACTGTTTCAGCTACAAGTGTGTCTAATGCTGTGACAGCCACATGCGCGACTCCACCACCTTCACAGACATCTGCTACGCCGTCTGCAGCTGCGATTGTGAAACGGCCTCAATCGACAGCAGCAGCACAACCCAAGGGCACTGCTACTTCATCATCACCGCAACCAGCTTCTTCAACTGGTGCTAGCGAATCCCAGCCTTCACAACCGCACTCAGCAGAGACTGGAACGAAACAGGTGCAGGCGGCGGAGATGAAAAGGGTGCCCTCGAAACAGCCGGCGAGCGCTGATCAGAGGGCATCTGGTGCAGTGCCACAGAACAAGTCAAAAAGTGCACCAGAACAACCTGCGCACACGACGAAGCAGGCCAAGTCATAGCGGCGCGTGCAGAAAGGGTGATGCGGTTTGCTGCTTGTAACGTGCTCCAAGTGGCCCTGCGCTCTTGAGAGTAGTAGCACGAGGCATGTCCGCAGTATTTATTATTGTATTGAGGTGTCGCGCGATCCCAGATCTCTCTCCTACTCCTAGCTCCTTTGTGGCCTGACCAGGCTTGCCGTGTTGCCCCTCCCCTTCCTCCTCTTGTTCTCTCTCTCTTTTCTTCTATCTCCCCAAGGAGACAAAAACTTTTTGTGGGGCCCGCATCATAGATGCAACCAGTCAGTCAAGTCAGTGACCAGGCCATTCACATGTGTAAAGTGTGCAACCGTTGAAATGCCTAGCCCTTCTTCCTCCCAGCTTTTAGACTGTTTCACTTTTTTTGTTTGTTCGTTTTTCTTTTTCTTCTTTTGTTCATATGATGAAGAGTGAGAGATGTTTCTTGCAACCTGTTGAGTCTGCGGTTTTTGCGTTGCACGCGTTCTACACTTGTTGACGGTTGTTACGTTTTGCCATTAGTGCACCCGGCGCGATTATCCAGTACGCGACCCGCCGGCGGCGCTGTATTTACGATATTACTCTTGTCCAGCTGGGCTTTATTACCTTTTTCTCTAGCTGTGAAGTAGCTGTTGGCATCCTTTTGCTGCTATCCTGGTACGACTCCATTGCATGGAAAATGCAGTCAGTTTTCAAGGGAAACGGGGCCAGGTTTTAAACTAAGTTGCCATGCAGCTATTCAACTGTAAGACCAGTAGAATTGCAGCGCCGGTTCTTGTAGCACTGGTTCTGGCAACACTGGAATTATATCATTGGTGCGAGATTAGCAGCCACAAACACTATTGTTTCAAAATTGTTCTCTGTTAGAGTTATCAAGAAACTCGCTGCTGATGCTTGAAAAACATTGAGCATGCACTCGTTTCAATGTTTAATTGCCGAGGAAAGCTGCCAAACATAAGAACATGTTTTCCCGTAGCAGTACAATATCGACACGCGGAAATTTGACAAACCCCACCTCCATGCAGTGGAGTGCGACAGGAAAGCTGCTCTTCTTGGGTGTGTTCTCTTTGCTGTGCATTGTACGTGCCGAGCGCGCGAGTATATATATTCTGCTCGCTTCGTTTCTCTGTGGATTACCACCTGGCCAACTTCGTGTGAACCCCTTTATTTCCGGCAGCGTGCAATCACACCGTGATCATTCTCCTGTCCTCTCTTATGTGTTGCCTAAAAGCGATATCACATTGTTGTCCAGAGGCTGTCCCATTCTCTCTCCCTAATGTAGTGCAGTTCACATTGTTGCAATAGCCACCACTTTGTTTTTATTACCCCCAACATTGCAGGTTCCTTTGATATCTTCATTTCTTTTGTCATCCATGCCCCAATATCAGACCAATAATTGGAAAGTGCTAAGGCCAAGTTCATTGGATGTTATAACAATGGTATCTAATAAACACCAGAAGTGCAAATCAAATCTATTAAGGCTTAGGCACTTTCATGCATTGGTTTGCTATGGGTTTTTGGGCAGAGGCAAGCGTGTGATTATGTACAGCAGTTTTGATATCACTGGAACTCTTGTCATGTACTCGTGCAAGTACTTCTCATTGCTAGAAATCCATGTGCCAGCCCAAGCCATAGCCAACCGCTGATGCAAATTCTCATACTAAATAACCCGTCGTTATCCGTAGTTGTCCATTGCGAGAAAAACTTTCGCAGGCAAATGTCATTGTAAAGCTAGGATCTTTCAAGCAAGAACACATAGTAAACTTTCACTGAACAAACAGTGAAGGCTTATATTTGGCATTCTAGACATCACAAACGAAGGGCACTAATGAGTTTGTGTGCTACTAACCTTATGTACTCAAAAGGCACAAGAATCCACACCAAATGGTTGGCATTCTAGCTGCACAAATAGCCTGCTTGCGAGAATTCGCTTGTCCATCTTACGAGCTGTTTCAGTGATTAATAATCAAATGTCTTAGCATACTATTATCATCCGCTTCCAACTAGCATTGTCAATTTCATTACTTCGGCACACAACATTCGCTTACATCCTCCGTTTCCTTTCAGCGCTAAGCGAGTAGAATCGCGATCATGGGTACTTCTCGAGGGACTGGTGCTTTATATTACACCGCACCGACATATCAATCGTCAGCATTGTTTTTCGCGACATTGCTCCTTTCCGGCCACCACGTTTGTTTTTTTTTTTTTCAGCAGCGTTGCTGTAAGTTTATGATAAGCTCGCAAGCATGCCGCACCAAGGCCGGGCAGTCTCGTGATGACTGTAGCGTGCCAGCATCATGCGGTTGCTGCAGAGTTTGGCACAGAAACTGCCGTGGGTGTTTATTTCCGTGATTTTGTTTGTTCTCGGCCTGCCACCTTAGCCTCTGGAGGTGACAGCAGGCATTGCCGGGGAACTGCGCCGGCATTGTTCGTGCCATATGATGCGTGACGAGAGCCGATCCTGTCTCGATGTCATGTGGTCTTTTGTAACATATTTCTTTTTTTTTTCTTGTCACCCCACGCACCTGTTTGAGTTTTCACTGCGTGGGTGGTTGACATTTCTAGCCCTTTCTGTTCGCTCTGCCTCTAACACTTCCTTGTTTCTGTGCTGTCTCTGCATTCAAGGCATGGATGTAAGCAGGCTAAACTAGAGTTATGTGTCACCATACCGTTCCCCCTTTCATTCTCGTCCTTCCTCAAATCAATCGTCTTTGGCGATGTACCTTTCCTTCTGATATATGAATAAAAAGAAATCTTGTCGTCTCTTTCCCTTTTACACAAACTGTTTCCTTTGTCGACCTCTGTTTTCTATTTTACCGGCACTGCTATTATCAGGCAGCCTGATTTATGTGTAAATAGCCTGGTTATCAGAGTTTGCAGCTAGGCACGCATTATCCTTAACTCCATAAAGTGGGGCCAATAGCCTAATCGATGTATGCTGCACGGTATAAAACAGGGACAAGAAGCAGACAAGGACAAGCGCTCATGATTGATCATGAGGTGTTCAAGGTTGCTGTAATGTGGGCGGCCTATCGGAAAACTATTGTCATCATAAACAAGTATGTCCCACAGAAATGGAGTACTTCCCACTACTTACCACAGTTGAGGAATCCACCATAGGCATGGAGGGGGGGAGAATGGGTTTGTTGTAAGGTGGGCAAAATCTCACTGCAGCCTCTCCCCCTCCCCCCCCCCCCCCATTGGCTCATCCAATAGAAAACAAGCTTCCCGATGGTTACAAGCATGAAAATTAAGGAGCAACAATGATATCTCACAATTGCATGCCTTTGGTCCCCAACTTTCTCTGTGCACAAGCATGCGCAGAGTTCCCGATCAGGGTAAGGTTCTTCAGTGCCCTTACCCCTATTTGGCCATTGTGCGGGGCAAATTTTGGACACCGCCTTCTTAGGTGACTAGAGAAGCACATTTTTCTCCCTTTCGTGTGTATGCCTATGTCTGCAGGTACAGTTGGAATGATGGTATAGGTCCCGGTCACTGAAGGTATGGACTATGGAGCAGACTTGGCAACCCCAAACCCCACCTCCCTTGGATGATTAGGGGAGGGGGGGGGGGCTTCCTCCCCCCCTCAGCAAGCACATGCCTATAAGTATTGCGACCAAGAAATGAACAGCTAGTATCTTTGCAATGTGCGCAGTTTATCTAAGCTGGACCTCGCAAGCAGCCTCTTTTTTTTTTCACTTTTGTCATCTTTTCCTCTTTACTAAGTGTTAACAGTCAAACTATTAAATGTGCAAATTGTCGGGAAAACAGGAATGGCCACACATTACTGAATGAAAGAGTACATGCTTAATTGCAGTGTTACCAACCCGTAAGCCTTTAATGCTTTTATGAAGAACTTCAGGCAAAGACCCGTGTGCTTAGATTTAGGTGCATGTTAAAGAACCCCAGGTGGTTGAACTTGCCGGAGCCCTTCACTACGGTGTCTTTCATAATCATATGGTGGTTTTGGGAAGTTAAACCCTACCAATTATTATTATAAAAAGCTTTAGGCCAATGTGTTATTTCTGAAACATATAAGGCATATGTGTGGTGTCTAGACCTTATCGTAGATTTCGGTTAATGTTCCTTTTTCCTTCAATATGCAGGAAGCCGGGAAAGTTGCTTTGGTGGATGATGCATTTTCTTCATTCCCATGCGTTAAGATTGCAAAAATGCCTACTAAATGTGAAAAAAGTCACGTGAAAAAGCAAATGCACACTGCTATTGTTTTGCTCTCAAATGTGCAATCAGTGAGCAAGGCCCCTTTTCCACCTGTGATTACCTCCACATCGTTGCCCTCAGTCTTGTATGCCTCATCAACAGTGCTTAGGCAGTAGCATGCATTTTCGATACCATGCGATGCAAGCCAGAATCCCAGATGCCGGCTATCGTCAAAACTTTCCCATAGCCACAGTCGTACTGCATATGATTTTGTCTATTGTACAAGCGTACAATAGACAGAATGATAGCACTATGCAAGTGCTCCATCATGTCACTTCTTTTATAGTTCGTGGGCTTTCTCTGCAATGCGGAAAAAAGTACTACTACGCAAAATGTATCATACCGGAAACAAATCAGTGGGTGCTTTATCAAAAGTGCTTCACAATTCTGCAATCATACTCTGAGCCTTTGTTCGACAATTAAGAGGTTATGTATTTAGACATACTGAATTAAGGGGCAAATAAATATAGCCCGAGTATCTATAGGGTGAACGCACACGTTACGTTCAATTTAGTTCTGACACATTTTTCATTCTCGGTCTTGCCTAGAGTTACGTGGGATGACCCGTAGAATCAATGTGACTTTGTGGGTGCAGATTGCAACGTATTGAGAAGCTCGGAGGAAAACACAGCTTAGCATTTTATTCAATACACTGCATCATTGCTGTGTACTCTTGAACACAGGCTCAAACTCAATATAGTTCAAAATAACGTAGCTTTATTCATAGTTTTAACCTACACCATTTCGTCGCTCAGCAAAGAAGCACTTAAACTGATGGCGATGGCTATCGGTCTCTGCCAACACAAACTTCACATATCGTGTTTTACACATATAAAAAATAAGCCAGCATGAAACAGCAATCTAAGTTTACTTAAACGAAGCGGTAGACATTTTCTATTTGCTAACTGAGTACTTTGATACGTGGCACCTTCATTTAACTATGCAACTTTGTATTATGCAACAAAACAGGCTGGCATAGCCTGCGCTCTTGCTTTCCGGCAGCACGCATTCATACTGTCTTGTGCCCGGTGGAGAGTAATAACCCACATCATGCACCCGTTCGCAAATCTTTGCCCAATCAGTGGCACCATATTTATGTGGACACTGGTAATTCATCTTCCATCAAACCAGCATGTTCTTTTCAGATGTCGTAAAGTCTGCAACACTCTAACGTTTGCAGGTATCTCAAGATATATTTAGCTCATATAAAAAAAAACAATGTCCATTTAGTGCTCTCTCGTACTACATTCATAAGAACCCCCAGTAAAAGGACAAAGCTATACTAGTATATTATCATTGCCAAAGAATCTATGCTGCCCCAAATGCAGCGTAAAACTAATACATAACAGTTCCTATAAGGCACTCGTGTGTTTCTGAGCGAATCCAAGCAGGCCGCTGTCGGGAGCAGATTCCATGATGAGCTTCTGGACTTCCTTGAACTTTGGGTGCGACGAGCCTCCGAGCAAGCTCAGGATGACGCTCTCGCTCGTCGTCAGCCAAGCCCCACTCGCTTTCATTCGCTCGAAGCCAAAGAATCTGGTGAGGAGCAAAAAAAGACTCGACCTGTGGTCCAACCTCTCCTGGTACAATCTAAAGACTTGTGCACCACAACAAATATTGAATGGTGAATGAGACACAAAAGGATGCAATATGCGCTTTCTGTACTAGTATTGGTTCACTGCTTGAAGATTTCTACTGCGGTTTACCAACAAGGCTGGACAAGGTCCTTGGGTGGTTTGCGCTTCCTTGTTATTTATTTAGTTTATCGGATACCAAAGGTTTAAGTCAGTAGGCAAAAAGTTAAAATAATGCAAAAAGTGACTTGTGAAAGGCAGTTTTTAATAAAATGTGTAACTGCACCAAACAGGGTGGCCAGTTCCATGAAGATCGGTGTCATTCGATTCTCATGAAAGAAAGAGTAACATGTTAACGGTGGCACTTTCAGCAAAATGGTGAGAACTTAATGTATTCTATACTCTTTACTTATTACTGGATGTGGTGCAATTGCAAAATGTGGATGGACCTCGGAGGCATTTTTATTACGGAGCATAGTGTGTTAAGTCACACATAGTGACTAGTACATTCATCTGTATCAATCAAATGTTTGTAGTTTCCGACAATATCCATTACCCGCAGGGGCGCCTGCGCAAGCAGGCGTTTGGTGTGTAGCGACACCACGGACCCGAGCTAACGGGGGAGTTTTGACTCCCTCCCACGCCTAGCCGTGCGTGGCTGAGCCGTGTCCGGGGAAAAGAGGATCCTGGGGGTTGAGCCGACGCCGGGTGATTGGACCTTAAAGGCCCCCCGGCAGAGGCAACACGCCCCTTTGGCCCCGGCTTCACGTAGACGGCACCCCTGGGCTGACCCACCCAGGGGAAATTGGCAGTCGCCTTTTCCTGTCTCCCCCTCACATCTTCGTCTTTTCTCTTACTTTAAATCTTTCCTGTCCTCTACTCTCTTCCGTTGACTTCCGTGTTTCCTGGCGGCGAGGGTTAACCCTGTGTGGCTATCCTACCTTGGATACACCATATTCGGTTATAGTGGTGGTGTACAGCTGGCGTCTGCAGGGCCCGTGCTTCCAGACTCTGCAGCGTCCCCTTGTAGGACACCATGGTGGGTGGCTGGCACCGCTGCCGAAAAGAAACCTTTTCTTATGGCTAGTTCCTTCCCCCCACTCCCTGATCGCCCTCCGAAAAGAGGGCGCACCGATGAAGTCTTCCAGTTTTATGGTCACCAGAGAGTATCCTTTCCTCGATTTCACGTTGTCCACGCTGACACACCCGGCAAACCAGTGAGAACAATTTCACCTTTTCTTGTTTCGAAGTCTTTGACAGAAATCTTTGGTCCAGGTTATAAAGCATCGAGAATGGCAAGTGGTGACCTCCTGTTGGAGCTCCGCGACCAGAAACAATATGAAAAATTGTCTAATCTAGTGAAATTTGGAGATACCAATATAATAGTAACCCCACATCGAACCATGAACACCACCCGTGGCGTTGTCTCAGATGATGACC
Organism: Rhipicephalus annulatus; assembly: GCA_013436015.1. Taxonomy (NCBI): domain Eukaryota; kingdom Metazoa; phylum Arthropoda; class Arachnida; order Ixodida; family Ixodidae; genus Rhipicephalus; species Rhipicephalus annulatus. The sequence goes on along the minus strand of WOVY01010902.1, from coordinate 294,150 downwards.
TGTTAGGGCTGACGGAGGCTGAACTCCTGGAGGGTTTTAGCGAACAGAATGTCATCAATGTGAAACGAATTAGGATGAGGCGTGATGGCAAAGAAATCCAGACTAAGCACCTGATACTTACTTTTAATTCAAGTGTACTGCCCGACTCCGTTGAGGCTGGGTACATCAAGCTCCGAGTGAGGCCATATATACCGAACCCTCTCCGATGTTTTAAATGCCAGCGATTCGGCCACAGTTCTCAGAACTGCCGAGGCCGCCTAACTTGTGCGAAATGCAGTGCTGACGAACACACATCTGATGCCTGTGAAAACTCTCCTCACTGTGCGAATTGTAACGGGGAACATGCCGCATACTCACGGTCATGCCCAAGCTGGAAGAAAGAAAAGGAAATTGTCACGATTAAGGTAACACGAAACATTTCATTTAGGGAGGCACGAAGGCAGGTGTCCTACCTGCCAGAAACCAGCTTTGCCGAAGTGGCGCGTCGGGGAGCAGCGCCACGACGGCCCCCGGCGCCTGTCTGGCACACGCGTAGTGCGCCGGCGGTGACGCCTTCTGCCCCCTCGGCGGTTGCAGCCAGTGCTGCTCCGCCATTGAAGAAGGACCCACCAGCCTCCGGGCTGGGGGCCGCGAAGGCCTTGTCTTTAGAGGCGAGGCCCTCAAAACAAATGCAGCGCTCGCAAGAGCGCCTGTCCAGCGCCTCGCAAGAGGCAATGGACACAACACCGAGCGTGAGGGCGCAGCCAGCGCCTAGGGATCGGCGCGACTCTGTCGACCTATCCAAAAAAGAAAAATCTCGTGTCACGGCCCCTGGAAAGGGTCCGTGAGCTTACTTTCCATCCTTGAGCACAGAACACAAAATACACCTAAAATGGACACACAAATACTACAGTGGAATGCCAGAGGCCTATTTAAAAACCTAGATGATATCAAGGACTTGCTTAATGACTATCAGCCAAAAGTGTTCTGTGTTCAAGAAACTCATTTAAAGTCGACTCATGTGAATTTCTTGAATCAATATGTGCTTTTTCGTAAAGATTGAAATGGTGGCAATTTCTCTTCAGGAGGTGTGGCCATCATTGCACAAAGAAGCGTAGCATGCCAGCACATTGTGCTACAAAGCTCTCTTGAGGTTGTGGCTGTTCGCGCAATTCTATTCAACCGTCTTATATCTATCTGCTCGATCTACATAGCCCCTGACGAACCATTCAATAAAACAGAGTTCGAAAAGCTTATTGATCAGCTTCCAGAACCATATGTATTAATTGGAGATTTTAATGCTCACAGTTTGCTATGGGGTGATACCAAATGTGATGCGAGAGGTCGTGCAATAGAAAACTTTCTTCTCGCATCTGGAGCCTGCCTGCTCAATAAGGCAGAGCCAACATACTTCAGTACCACACACAATACATATTCATGCATAGATTTAGCCATTGGGTCACCGTCACTCCTACCTTACTTAGATTGGAAAGTTATTAATAATCCATATGGAAGTGACCATTTTCCAACTCTTTTAGCAACAAAACAACGGGATGACCGGCCGTCTTATTCCAAAAAGTGGAACTTTCATGTTGCAAACTGGGTGAAATTCAGAGAGCTATGTACACTACGCCTCGAAGAGGTAGACCATTTGGAAGTAGAAGAGATGGCCAACTATATTTCGGAATATGTTCTGACTTGTGCAAAAAAGTGCATACCGCAGTCCAGGAATGATAAGGTTAACGCAAAGCCATGGTGGAATTGGGAGTGTGAAATTGCTAAAAAACGGCAAAACAAAGCATGGAGGGTTTTTTCTCGCTACCCAACAGCAGAAAACTTGATAACCTTTAAACGTTGCAAAGCGAATGGCAGGCGTGTTCGCCGTATAGCCAAACGGGAAAGCTGGACACGCTATATATCCTCAATAAACTCCTACACAGACGCCAGCAAGGTTTATAATAGGGTGCATAAACTCAAAGGACAAGGTTCAAATCCCTTTCCTTTGGTGAATGACTGCGGTAATACAATAGAAGAACAGGCAAACGCTCTTGGCGTACACTTCGAGAAAATGTCAAGCTCAGAAAACTATACCACTAAGTTCTTACGCCACAAAAGCATAGCTGAAAGTGTACCTCTGTGCCGGAACAAGCCTCGATCAGACGGATACAATAAACCACTAACAGTATATGAACTGAAGCTCGCCCTGGGTTCCTGTGGGAGTTCTGCTCCTGGTTCTGATACAATTACTTATGAAATGATCATAAATCTCCCTGATGAAACCCTAAACTGCCTTTTAGCTCTTTACAACAAGATTTTCAGTACCGGCAAAATACCCTCTGCTTGGAAAGAGGCAATAGTACTAACAATCCTTAAACAGGGCAAAGATCCCTCTTCGGTAAATAGTTACAGGCCTATCGCCCTCACAAGCTGCCTACTCAAAGTGTTTGAAAAAATGATTAACCGCCGCTTGGTCTATTACTTGGAGTACAATGGCATATTGGACCCGTGCCAGTCTGGTTTCCGTACAGCTAGATCCACAACCGACAATCTTGTCCTCCTCGAGTCGTATATACGTGACGCGTTTGTACACAATCAATACTGTCTGTCTGTTTTTTCGATCTTGAGAAGGCATATGATACTGCCTGGCGATATGGAATCTTGCAAGATCTACTGTCTTTCGGAATATGTGGCAGGTTGTTTACCATCTTAAAAGATTACCTGTCTGAAAGGAAGTTCCGTGTAAGAATAGGTACTGTGTTATCGCGCACATTTCTTCAAGAAAATGGAGTGCCGCAGGGAGGAGTATTAAGCTGCACACTATTTATAGTTAAAATGAACTCTCTTCGCTCTGTTATTCCACCTGCGATATCGTACTCTCTATACGTGGACGACATTCAAATTAGTTTCAAATCGTGTAACTTGACTGTATGCGAACGCCAGATACAGCTAGGTGTTGACCGACTTGCAAAATGGGCTGACGAGAATGGTTTTAAGTTTAACACTGACAAGACTACTAGTGTGCTGTTCTCGAGACGACGAGGTGTGCTTCCTGACCCCTGCATACTAATGAATGGACAAAACATAGTCATCACGAAAGAACAAAAATTCCTCGGTGTAATTTTCGATTCCAAACTCACCTTCATCCAGCACATAAAACAGCTGAAGTTAAAATGTCTCAAGACCATGAACCTTTTAAAGATTTTATCGCATCAGTCGTGGGGGACAGACAGGCACTGTCTCATATCTCTGTTTCGAAGCCTGGTTCTGTCACGCATAGACTATGGATGCATAGTATATCAGTCAGCTTCAAGGACAGCACTGAAAATGTTGGACCCTGTATACCACCTAGGTATCCGTCTGGCACTTGGTGCCTTCCGTACCAGCCCTATTCAAAGCCTTTATGCAGAGTCAGATCAGTGGCCACTAGACTATCAGCGCACGTATCTAGGAGTCAACTATGCAGTTAAGATCATGTCTCTGAAGCAGCACCCATGTAAAACACTTATGAACGATGTGTCTACTACCCAGTTATACCTAAACCGTTCTTCTATCGCCCCACCGTTTCCATTGGCAATAAGACCTGCAGTAGAAAAACTTGCAATTTTCTTCAATGACTTGGTGGAAAGTGACCATGTCGAACACATCCCTCCCTGGCAGCAATGTCCAGTCACTTGTGACTGGTCTTTCAAAGACATCATAAAGGAAAATTGTCCAAGTGCACTTATTCAGCAACATTTCTTGGCCCTTGAACACAAATATCGTTCAACCACGTTCTTCTCTGACGGCTCAAAATCTCAAACATCTGTATCTTGTGCAGCCTATGGACAAAAGTTCTCGGACACCAGAACCATGCATACACATACCAGTATTTTCACAGCGAAAGCCTATGGTATCCTGCTTATTATACAACACATTAAACAACACAAGATACAAAAGTCTATAGTGTACACAGATTCTTTAAGTGTTGTCAGGGCCCTGTCTTGTGGCAAGTACAGCAAGAACCCTACTTTCAACAAGTTCCTTAACGAAATCTATGCAGCCTACAACTTAAAACTTTCTATAGTTATTTGCTGGGTTCCAGGTCATTCTGGAATTGCGGGCAATGAAATAGTGGACAAGAATGCACGAGAAGCCGCTGGTCGGCAAACCATAGATATAACCTCTGTTCCGGGTGTAGATCTAAAACCTGTTGTACGTAGAGGTCTACGCAACCACTGGCAAGCCGAATGGGACAGAGAAGTCGACAACAAACTCCACCTTGTAAAACCCGAGCTGAGGAAAGTTATCCCCCAAAAACTCAACAGGTTTGCTGAAGTCACTCTAACACGGCTCAGAATAGGCCACACTTATGCCACACATAAACACCTTTTGACAGGCACTGATCCACCTACATGTATACACTGTGGAGAGAGTCTAACCGTTGTGCATGTTCTCATACAATGTCCTGTGCTTCACCAAGCACGACTGACCCATTTCAGGGAGCTCTATCGACATCATATCCCACTTCATCCAGCACTGTTTTTATCGCATGATGCAGTGGTTGACCTTAAGAGACTTCTTCATTATCTTGCAAAAGTGAAATTTTTAACAATGATATCATTCCATCCTAGGCACCAGCTGCGCCTCAAGTGTGAGGTACTGCCTGGTGCATAAAAAGTATGTCTTAGCCTTCGCAGTTCTTGCACAGGCAAGGACTTCAGCTGCGAGGGTCTTGGGCCTTGTAGACTAACTTATCAGCACAGATTTCAGCCAACAAAATGAAGGTTTTAGCAAAGTGACATTCCTTTTTAAACAAAGTGACATTCTTTTAAATATACTGCATTTTAAATGGTTCGTAGATATTTGTTTTAATATTTAATCATGTTTTAATCATTTGTTTTAATTTTTAAACTAATAACCGAATTGAAACAACACTTGTACTGGCGCTCTTTGGCCTTAGATGCCCTTGCGCCAATAAAACTTAACGTAATGAATGACAATATCCATTAGAGATAACAGTGGTATTGCAATTATTCAGCCAGCATGGGAATGAAAGGTAGTTACATGGGTTTGCCTAGTCTGCATGCTTGCACCTCTGAACGTACTTGTGTTGTCGTACTTTGAGTTCTGTTTAGGATTAAAGAATGGCTTGTTGTGAGCCTTGCATGGTGATTTGAATTGACCAGTCTGAAAGGGGTCAAGGTCGGGAAGTAGGACTTCCGAACGTCATCTTTGACAAAGCAGCTACAGGCCTCCCAGCGATGAAAGACCAAAGCTTAAGCAAATTGATGTACTACCCACGATTCCCACACTAGATGAAGCACCGTGTGTTGCTACCCCCATAGACAGTAGCGCCAGAACTCCCTCTAGTGGACTGTTACGAACCTCCCCGCAAATAGCAATAAAAGTCTCATTTAAAGCCAAGATATGTTCTATACATCGTTCATCGTAAACATATGTTCATTTTGTGCTGCTTTCCATGAGTATTTTAGTATACGCATTTTTTGTGTCGCAGTTTATATTTGTTAGGTTTGACTTGGCGCCCACGCCTTAATTTCTGATCGTGAGAGTGACCGATTGCCTTCCACCCTGAGCTGCGCACTCACCGGTCAACCATAGTGCGCGAGGAGCAGGCATCAACAGCAATATGTACATTGAAGCCTCGCTCGAGCAATGCCAGGGCTGTGTTCTGGACGCAGACGTGCGTCTCGATGCCACACAGCACGACCGAGTCGAGTCCTTTGTCTTGCATCGTCTTGGTCACTTCGTCAGTCATCATGGAGAACTGTGTCTTCTCGATCGGCTTGATGTCTGGGAACTCGGCAAGGCCCAGCTCCGGAACTGTGTTACCCAGACCTACAGGATGTTTGAAGATTTAGTGGAATCGTTGCAAATGGCTAACAAAGGAATAAACTTCAGGAGTGCACTGGGGCACAGATGCAGTGAGATGGCATTTTACTGGAGGTGACCGGCAACTTAGCCCAGACCTAGGGAATCAAGGCTTGAAGTTGAACCGTTGCTACCAGCTAATTAAGGAGCTAACAAACTTGAGTACTGCATAGTATAAGAGCAATAGGAAAGCTATAAGCAGAATTTGTTAACACTGGGTAATAAATACAGCTTTATTGGTGGCTGGGGTACAAATTAAATGAGATGGCAACTTATTTCAGGTGTCTGGGAACTCTACTAGGTGTGTCACCGAGACAGAGCTACCGAGTCCTCATCGTAATTGGTCAAGCAAAGAAGTTTAAAGCTGAGGACTAGTCCGTTATAAGCAGTCATGGGTAGAAGTATAGTAGGATGTATCAGGGATAAAGCGCAGAGGTAATTTCAATGACATTACCACTGAAGTAGACCAGGTTATGTATAACCTAACGTGAGCAGCAGCGAACCAGTGATACGGTCGTGCATCTATCGCATGGTGTAAAAAGGCGTTGGCGCGCTGAAAATTCGACGTAGTTAGGCAATTTACAGGAGGTCTAGAAAACGCGCCAAGGTAAATTCGGTGAGCGCACAAGTGCCAGAAGCTGAGCACAGAACTTGGGTTACAGCTTTAAATCGTGAACATCGATGGTGGTGTAGTTACGGTCAGGAAAACGAAATAAATTTCTTATCCGAAAGGCAACCTCAGATTGCCATTGAATGTTTCGTTCGGCGCCGACCAGTGTTCGATGAGCTTCTTGAAAGGCTCTTGACCTCAAACGTTATCGTTCACCGTCAGTGAACAAACTGCGTGAAGGCACGTTGGTAATGCGAGAGCAGTGCATGAGCTATCACTCACAGCGTTACATGAGACACGCGCATCACGACACGACTCGCACACATTATAGGGCGAACAGATGGCTCTGTTGTCGGCATGTGCGCATCTCGTGTCCGCGTACCTTTCGGATACTGTTCGGTGACGATGACAGTCAAGTCGAGCGCGCGCCCGGCTTTCAGCAGCCGCTGAGAGACTGCCACGATCTGCGGGAAGTACTGTATGGTCTTCCTGAACTTCTCCTGCATGTCGCAAAGGAATATCGCCGTCTTTTGGGTAGAAAGGCGGCCCACATTTCGCACAGCTGCTTGCGTCGCCATAGCGGTAATGTTAGCGCGCCGAAGTTTTTTCGATGAGGAAGAACTGTCTGCAACTTATGTTGGCGCGCATCAACCGATTCAGCCGCGAAGTATCTGACGTAACCCCGAGCGCGTCGTACGCGTGCCTGACGGTAACCTTCAGTTTCGAATTACGCGGTAAATTTGAAGCAGAGGTTGATTTCAGCTGGAGTGTTGTAGGGGCGGTACCTTAGTGCGTCTTTTACTAGTTATGGGTTGCAATGGTGTTGTGTTTGATAAATGAGCATAATGATTCGTTGCTGCTACAGCATTTAAACAACTGATTTGTAATTAAAAGGAATAAAAACTTTAAAGCAGTATTTTGAGAAAAGGTATGAAAAGGGCAAAGAGGAGAATTTTTCTTTTTGTGGTTGTAGACAACGTTTGTTGTAGGTTAAAGCGGATGAAGTGTGATACGTCAGCGGTACACTGCAGGGGTGTAACGTGTACCCTGCAATTTGTGTGTGCATGGGGATGGTGGGCGGAGCCGGAATCATGCCAGCCTTTTCGTGTTCATGTGTGTGTGCTTGTAAATACGTGTGTATGTGTAAAACTGAATATTTTCTCGACTATGCCGATTCTGTAAAGGAGTAGCTGAACTGCCTTTTTTTAGGAAAGCTGATTTAATGTCACATTGATAGTACTCGGATCTTTGTTTAGTGAATTCATTTACATCACTTTTTAGTGCGGTTATCTGTTATCGCTACTTGCCTACGGATCTCCCGGGCCGCTCCTAGAACCGTGAGTTTTGTTCTTTTCTTGGTTTTTCCCCGTTCGCATGCATGTTCTGCTTATGCACCAGGGCTGCTTGCGCATCTTTATATCTTATGTCATTTATACATCGCCTATATACCGGATGCTTCGATAAATGTGTCCGAAACTCTCAGAAATCAGGGAAATGCATTATTTGTCCAATGTCTTCCCAATTGCTCCTGCAGGCTCAGCCATATCTTAATATGGCTAAAGACATAATTTAATTAGAGAAGTAATTAAGATATAATTGAATTAACTTTTTATCACAGGAGCTAGGCGGTTATGTCAAATGGGAGATTCGAAGTTTTTCGTTGTAAGAACCCATTGCAGCCTTGAGATTTTGAACAAGTGGCATCGAACAGTTATTAGGGCGTTAGGAAACCCAATTACAAAAGCGAAACCGAAGCACCAATGAGCGCAATTAACAAGCAGATGACCATAATGACGTCACTGCAGTGACAATGATTGTAGATGCGTGTATTTCATCCGCGTTCGTTAACGTATGTGCGTTAGAGTGCTAAATTGCAAACGCACCCGCACACTCACACAACGAAGTCATGATGGACTAGAGCACTCATTCTAGACTTCTCAGAAAGATAGCGCAGTTGCGTCCTGTCGCGTTTAGGTTTAAGTTTGGCCACTGAGAGAGGGTGGATGTCTTTACTTCATGGTAAAAATCGGGGTGAATTTCATTTCGGATGGTCTGTCAACTGGGGAAGTGGCGTAGTCTTGTGGGGGGGGGGGGGGGGCACACCGGGCTCTTGGGCCCTACGTCCTCTGTACGCTGCGAGCAAACACTCGCACACTCACAACCTCTAATTTGATTCCGGCAATCGACCCACGCCTCTTACATCTCTGGAACGCTCGCCGCGGCCTGATAAAGCGGTGGGACAATATAACAAACTTAATCGAAAACTTCGGCATACTGTGGCATACTGTGGCAGTATGCCGTAAAACGTCGGCATACTGTGCGCAGCTTGCCTATTCAAATTGGACTGACACCTGCACGAAGGCAACGAACCAGACGAGCTCTAAGAGCACGTGGCGGCTCTTTCGTAGCCTTCCGGATGCCTCCACCGTCCGGGCGGAAACGCAACGCCACCTCCGCCGCGCTATGCAATCCTATCAGGGCATATCGTTCTGTTCTTTTTCACGTTGTAGCATTTATTTGTCTGATTATAATTTGCTGGTTGTTAGTCTTTGTGTAAAAAGTTGTTTTTTTTTTTATCTGCGTCTAAGTTGTGTACCAGACAGTATTTCAGAGCAAAATCCTCCGTCGTGCTTAACAGCCTTTTGCTTCGTGTTTCCCTGTGTACAGGAAAAAGAAATAAACCTCAAATCTCTCAACTCGTGCGAGAATAGCGCGACCGATACATCTATCGTACAACTGACCCCATAGGCCCAGAGTATACGTATCCCGGGGACCATAACGCCAAGCTCGACGCCCCATACACGCTTTTGAATTGACGGGCTGCACTGCGAAAATGCGACGGGTTGCGGCGGACCTTCCCGACTAGCCACGCTCCTCGCTACTTCACCTGATGAATTCGACACGGGATGGTTCCCCGAACCGATCGGAATGTACGACATCACTCATTACATTCATACCTAAACCGGGCAAACCGGTCAGGATCGATGCGTTTAGACCCATTACCTACTGCACCGGAAAGCTCATAAGAAAACCATGGTACGCGAACGCCTTTCCGTCTACCTGGAGGCCACGGGGGACCTTTGGCGACACGATGTTTGGCTTTCGCCTGCATCTGTTGGCGCAGTACTGGATGTTGTACCCCAGCTTCAACCCGAATATGGAAACGAGCATAGTGAGCACTAGGCCCTGTAACGATAAAGCCGTGCTCGCTCACTGGATTTCTTGCCGACCGGTTGTGCCACCGCGATCTCCGACGACAGTGCAGCTCTGGCCGACTGGCTCGCCCTACGCCATCTCCTGGCGCCGACAAGAGCTCTCGCCGAGTGGTGCCCCGTTCTCGGACTCTTGCGACCGTGTACAGCTTTCATATCTTCTCCTTATACTTCCGTATGTGGCTGTCCCTGCCCCTCTCTCTATCTCGATACCTTTAATTCATCCCTATCATTTTAATCTTTCCTTACCCCAATCCCTCGTGAGCTACTGTTGAGGTGTCCTTCCCCTGAGAGACAGTTACGGGGCTCACTTTTATCTTCTTGTCATATAATAATCACTCCCCCCCCTCTCCACCTTAGAGGGGCGTTTGATAACGTCAGACACAGCCGTATTTTTTTTAATCTCTCTACCAGAAACTCTAGACACAAGAAATTTTAATTACATTTGAGCATTTCATTCTCATCGAGCCGCCTTCATCCACTTCAATTCTATCGAACATGCCACCCCCCTCCCCTATTAGGCACACGAAGTACACACCATGGGACAACCCTATCAGCCCTGCTTTTTAACCTGGTCACGAAGAACCTCCCCTCTTTCCCTTTCGCGCGTGTCTATTATACAATACGCACTAACACCGGCTTCCCAGCGCAAATCGATGAATTAACACCTACAAAAGGCTGCCCTTCTGGTCAGTGGAAGATCCAAAGGGAGGGAGGGCGGTAGGGGCGATCGGCCCACCCTAGAATTTGTTAGCTTACCCCCCTTCTCTTCAGCGCTTGCCGTCCACCTGCTATCCTTAATTAGTACTATTGAGCGGGTCACTTTGAGCACACAATAATAGTATTTATGCTCTGAGAGAGTTTTTGTGGTAGTAAAAAATAATGACCACGCCCCCCTTTTCAGTGTTACTGCAAGTGACCCCCCCCACCCTAAAATGAGTGGCTGGATCCGCCCCTGCTTCTGGTGAACAACCAGTATACGCTGCTTCGGGCAGCCTAAAATGCTCTCCAGCTAAATCACCTATCCTATCCACCTATAAATTTGTATTCCGTCTGTTCACGCACCAGTGAACGGGTGAGCCGTACGATACGGCGAGTCTCTATACCAAGCGTGGTGGTCTCCGCGGGATCCAGTCCCTGCGGTTCGCCTACGCGTTTGTGACAAGTCACGTCCTGTACGGCTCACCTTACCTTCGCCTGCGTCGTCACCACGAGCAGCATCTGGACGTCCTTCTTCTTTCAGTGAACAAACGTGCACTCGACCTTTCTATTGCCACTTCCAACAGGCAATTCGCGGCAATGGGGGGCATTACTCTTTTGCAGAGCTGCGAGATGCTCATCGCGTTAAGCCAAATTATACATCTGTCGCAGATGCCCTCAGGCCGTCGTCTGCAACACAGGCGTGGCCTAAATGCGATCTCTAACCAAGACACTACGGCACCCATGCTCGAACTCTGGCATCGAAAACTATGGCTGGTGCCACTACCCGCAACATGAACCCCGTGCTACATTTCGGCCGTAGACTAACACGCCCCGCGGTCCTTCAGGTGCGACACTCCGATCGCCCTGGAGTTCTTTACGTGGACGTTTCGGGCCCCTCCCCTTGGGTCACTTCACGGCCGCCGTAATCACAGAGGGAAAACACGTCGACTACCAACACTGTGTCTTCTGTAGAGCCAACACTGCGTCGCAAGCTAAGGAGGTTGTCATTGCTTTGGCTGCCTCGCATCCCACCTCACCATCCAGACGGACTCGCGCTTGGTCTATTCCCAATATTTTCTGGGTGCTATCGCCCCACTAGCAGCTCACTTGCTTTGGACAACCTCTTGGTGCTTTAGCCCCCACCCCATTTGTATAATATGGACCCCAGGTCACACGGGCCTGCCCGGCAAGGAGGCGGCTAATGCCGCTGCCCGCGCTTCTCTCGTTTGGGCCGTTGCCTCTCCATGTTCCGAGTCTGAATCTTGCATACGAACCTGACGCGCTTCCGTGAAATTTTCCCGGGCTTCGCGCCGCTTCTACCCGGACCTCGTCCGTGGTATGGAGAAAGCGGACGAGCGTATACTACGTCGCCTCGAGACGAACGCCTACTTCAGTCCGGTGGTCGCCAGACATTTTTTGCCGGAAACTAGTAGCACGTGCTTGACCCGTCAGGCCCTGGCCGACACCTACTACGTCGTCGCTTCGTGCCACGCCAACCCCCTTCCTTCTTCATCCTCTTTCCCCATCCCAACTAGGGAGGCTTGGGAGGAGTATACCTATTGGTCCCTAGATAAAACAAGTTTTCTCTAGGGACTTTAAGTATATACCTGCTCGGCTGCTCCACCTTGAATGCTCAACACTCCTTGGTGAGTGAGGCCCGCTCGGGCAGTGGCCAGCTTTATTGGCGTCCCGGTATAGGGGTATAGGGTCTGGCCACTCAAGCATGCAATATGCCGCAACTCACTGAATCATTCTCTAAAAAAAAAAAAGGTTTTCTACCACCACCACCACCGAGTCAATGAGCCCACTATTTCCAGCCTCCCGTTGTCCGGATCCCGGAAAACACTTGAAGAAGACAGCAGGACACTGTTGATAGCGTGCATGTACGTATTATCGTTAATTTCGCCGCTGTGTTCAGTTACACGGCTCTTATAGACTGGATGGCCAACGCTATAGCATATTCAGGTTTTAAGAAAAAATGCGGTGGCTGTTCATGCATGTGGAATATTGTTTTCAAGCCAAGGCGCTCGCATAACGATGCTTGCAGGAACAGGCTCGCACAACTGCGACCGATATGATAACGGGGGCGACACGTGAGCGAAACGCAGGTGCGCATTGGCGCGCACGCCAACGCTTATCAGTTATCAGTGGAGTACCTATGTCACGCATGTGGAATTCCGCCCCCCCCCCCCCCTCGTCGCTACGATGAGCGATGGCTCGATCGGCAGGTCGGCGGCCATCGTTTGGTTTGACATGTTGTGTAGCGTTTCCTGCTTCTCAGTACAGATTAGCAGCTTTTATCCGGAGTCAAGTAACAGTCCTCATTCTGTTTTCCGCATATCTTGCATCAGTGTTCCGCGAAACAAGTTCTACTGTGTGTTTTCGCCGACGGTTTGTTTGAACAATGGCCGAATCTGCTTGCCGCCTTCGTTGCCGATAGGAAGCAGCTAAGAACGTTGCACATTCGGATACTGTACTTCTTTCGGTAAGTGAAATTAAGTGCCCCTGACTTTTCATAATTTCTACTGTAACATTTCAGAATTGTGATTCAAACGGCAAATATGTCAATTGTTTGCTCGTGGTTGTCTTGGTCGAACGCATAACTTTGGAGCACACGCCGGCGCGAATCGTAAGCCACACTGACTCGGGTCAGTGTTTTGGGTAATCTTGTTCTTCCGCGGGTTACAGCTCGTGTGTGGGTGTGTGCGTGAGAGTGACAAGCCGACATACTTGCAGACAAGCCTGCTTGTTGCTATGCTGACCTGTCGCCCACAAAGTGCAACGCTTCTACCGTAGGCGCCATGCCTGTGAGTGCAGTTATGATTATATACAAATACTTGACCGCATTTTGTCACATCTGTAATTGTAAATCCGGCTTTTCTGCTTCATACTTAGCTTGCTTAATTTTTTCTTGCATGCATCTTGTCACTGCTGTTTGTGCAAGACATTGGGCCATGGGAATGCGCCTGCTTATGCGGCCGCCAGTGCACTTTCTTTGACGGGACCTGAGTGCATCGTTTGAACCTCATTGTTCATGAAATTTCATGTGAAGACTTGTTTGTTTTTGAAAGTCACTTGTAGCTTTCAATACAAGTAAAGGCTGCTGCTAATATCTGTCACGTCCTTATATTTGCTTGATATCTTAGTTGCAGCATAACACGTTGTCACAACAGCGAGGCAAATTGATTATGAGGTACTGAGGCAGGGGCACAGGCAGTATTTTTTTTTCTGTGAAAAGGGGGAATGGGGCTTGTCGGTACAGGCAAAAGGGGATCTATGCCACTGAGAAAAATATTTCAAAGGGACGCGTTCTTGACGAGGCTCGCGTAAACGTCCCCGCGGTCGTAGTGCGTACGCGGCACCCTCGGCCAATCACGTGGACGAGCATTCTATTAGAGAGCTTCGGAAATTTAGTCCCGTACTTCTAGTTACCTGCGTGCACACACTGTCGCGTTCCTTTGCATTCACCGTCACACCTTTGGAGAATACAAAGAAACACAAGGGCCCAGGTGCGCAAGCCGCTAGGGGCCTCAGCACTAAAACCCTCTGTTGTAACAATGCATGCCCGACGAACGCTTTTCAAATTAAACATTATTCCCACGTACTATCGTGATCAATATGAGCACGTGAGCGCGTGGCAAATATATTCAGAACCGAGATAACGTGATACGTGCATGACGCTGCCGAAACTGGAGGGGAAAGGAGGGACGCTGTTCCACTGTCTGTTGGCACTTTCCATTCGCCAGCGTAGCGGGAAAACGGCTGATGGTTGCGTGCAATCGGCGGCTAGCAATGATAACACGAAGAAAAATGCATGAAAAACAAAGTGAGGGAGAGACGGGTATCAAAATGCGTAGCCTATGTCACAGCCGATATCCCAGCAGCTACATAGCTTGGTGGGTCATTGGGTGTGGCTGTGCGCGTTATTCGAGTTCATATCACCGCTGGCAGCCGCCGTTTTGCAGCAACGATACCGAGGCGGGAGTGCCAACAGATACCAGAAGAGCGCCGCCCTTCGAGAACAGCGCTTCGAAATAGGTGATAGAGCACTTCAAGTTGTAAAAGGCTATCCCCCGTATTCTAAAACCTCCCTTCACTCAACGCTTCGCCTTCACTTGAGAAAGCCGATGGGAGTGCCACTTCTAGATACGGCAAGTCACTGCATATCAGCGATAGTTTGCTGCGATTCTTCAGCAGCGCAGCGTCATTTTCTGCCGAGTGGTGGCGCAGTGCTCCGTTTTGTCAAGTGAAGGGTGAAAGTCGAGTCGAGGAACGTTTGTGAATACGGGGGTAAGTCTACTTAGGACAGGTCATAACCGCGGAGCTGAACCACGAGACTGAAGTAACTAGAAGAATAAGAATGGGTTGGAGCACGTTTGGCAAGCACTCTCAAATTATGACAGGTAGATTGCCACTATCCCTCAAGAGGAAGGTATCCCTCAACAGCTGTATCTTGCCGGTACTTAGCTACGGAGCAGAAACCTGGAGACTTACAAAGAGGGTTCAGCTTAAATTGAGGACGACGCAGCGAGCAATGGAAAGAAAAATGGTAGGTGTAACCTTAAGAGACAAGAAGAGGGCAGAGTGGATTAGCGAACGAACCAGGGTTAAGGATATCATAGTTGAAATCAAGAAGAGGAAATGGACTTGGGCCGGGCATGTAGCGCGTAGACAGGATAACCGCTGGTCATTAAGGGTAACTAACTGGATTCCCAGAGAAGGCAAGTGGGTTAGGGGGAGACAGATGGTTAGGTGGGTAGATGAGGTTAAGAAGTTTGCGGGTATAAATTGGCAGCAGCAAGCACAAGACTGGGTTAACTGGCGGAACATGGGAGATGCCTTTGTTCTGCAGTGGACATAGTCAGGCTGATGATGATGATGATGATGATGATGATGACACTCTGTTCCGCGACGTGCGAGCAACCGGCATCAGTCTTGGACTGATCCTCAGGGCCTTAGTAAAGTCCTTCATACTGTACAGACACCGATCTACAATCTCGTGATTTCGTCACTTGTACAGTTGGACATAATTATAAAAAAAGAAGGGTCGGCGCCAGCAGGGGCTGAAGCTTGTCCACCTTTATCCCCCCTCCCACACACACACCAAGAGTAAAATATAGCCTAAGCACAAAAGGCCTGACTACCCCGCCTGCCCGTCCCGCTGAGAGAACTCGCTTGTCTTCGGTACCCGTAACAGAAGAAATCTTGCTTCGCCCCTGATAAAAAGCACTGATATAGCAAATTATCAGTAATTTAGCGAACTAAATTCAAACTTTCGTTGGAAACGCTTCATTTCAGTGACGCTCAATTATCACGAAACTGAAAGCGTGAGCGCCACCGCTATATCGATTATAACGAAGGTATACTTAACTTACACATGCCCTTGGCTCACAACTGGAAGGGTATAGCATAAAACGCAATTATTGAAAAAAAAACAATCCATAACCACCCTTTTTACAGATTTGATTGTGACACTATAACTTTGGTTTAAAATGTGGCCACATTATTCTTCAAATACATGTTAGCGCAGGCTTGTTTTGTCAAACTTACCTCGTTCTTTTGTCATTTTAGCTTGTTACGTTTCGGTCCCAATAGCTTGACATGCCACGAGGAAAATAGCACAGATTACCACGTGTATTCGAAGACCAGAATAATCAAATTTTCTCTAGTATTTTCGCGGCAGAGAGACTGCCGATTTTTTTGCGCCGATTTTTTTGTCGACTGTTACAACGAATTTCGGATATAACGAGCTAATTCATGGTCACCGCATCGCTTTGTTATAGTGAGGTTTTGTACTGTAGTTCAAGTACGCTGTAACGCAAAAACTGTCCGAGTTTCGCGTACTTCGCTGGCAAAAGCTTCTTGCATGAAAGACCGAAAGAACTGCGAGCAACAGCGGAGCTAACAGGACATAGAACGGCGCCTCTGTTTTGTCCTGCGTGTTATTTTTTTAATATTTTTTTCTTTCACGATGAATTCGGGACGTATCCGCATTTGCTTCATGCTGTGCGCTGAGTGACAGCTTATGGGCGTTTGACTGAACGCTATAGCAATTACCGTTGCTGCCTAAAAGCGTCCGGGAGCTTTCTCAAGAAAGAAACAAACTATCGTTGTATGGGCGCGTATTGTCACACGTCTTCGATGACGCTCGGCAATGCAGCAATATACTGGTCTGAATACTTACCGGTGCTACGTCGCGGATACTATTGAGGCTGAATAATAAAAAAAAAGTGCCACTTCTTAAGCCTTGTTCCTCAACAGCGGTATACTATGTACAGCAGTGCACACAACACGCGTATTTGCTTTTCGTATTTTTATTGAACATGGTAAGGTCGGGAAATGGAGGGCGCACAAACGAACAGAACAACGATGAACTCGCGTGTGGAGCATAAAAAGCACCGACTAGATCGCTATTCTTCGGAACATTAATATATATCTATATAATACTCTTTTTATCTTTATTATCTACAGCTTAGAGCTGCCGCCATCACGGCATAAACGGAAAGTATTGACGATGCTTGGCAGGCACTGGAGCACACGAATTACGCTTCGAACTAAGCCAAGAGCAGAAGTTAAAAAGTCCTCGAGGATCGCGAAGGCAGTACAGCTTTGTCACAGACGCAGAAGGACGCAAAAGCGGAGCTCCTCGTACCACGTGACCCGGACCACGTGTTGCGCCTTACCGGCGCTTGGGGGCACCACGCGCCGATGCAGCGTGAAGACCACTTTAATGCAGCGGCAGGCAGCGGACTGAGCTATAGTTTTCTATAGGGTGCAGGCATCAGCAAAATATGTTCTTTTTTTAGAGATTCTTGAACAAGGCAGATGGCGCTGGAGATTTCCCACGGCACCTTCCAAGCGTTGTTTTCGTAGTGATGTGTCGGGTGGCGATGATGGTGGTTCCGTTTCCGGGTGGTGTTGGTATGGTCGAATGGCGTTTTGGCGTTTTGTGTATTATTACAAATCAAAAAATAGATTGCCGAGCGAAGTGGCCCATACTCTCGTTAGTTTCTCTCTCTCTCTCTGTTGAACTCTTGCTCAGCGGCTGTAAAGGTAATCGACCTTGCTCTTGAGGCTGTCCATTTCTTCTTTTAGAAGCAGCGCCTCGGCACACTTCAAGAAGTTCTCGTTCTTGAAGCAGTTTTCCCTGCGCATATGAAAAGAAGGAAACGAAAAGTTGAGACAGGGGAGTGCTTCATCGACGCTCCGGAACTCGAGCGCTTGGAATGTCACAATTTCACACCGGGAATAAAAAAAGGCACTGTACATTCTGCTGCAATAAAATTTTCACTGCAAGAAGAAAATTGGTTGTGGAAAAAAATGCAACTATATAGGCTTTAGGGGGGCTTTGGTCTGGGCAAGTTGGTGTGATAACTATGAAGTTACACAGCACGAAAAACGCAGACGCTGTGAAACACACACGTGGACTTGTTTTTAACCACATGGTTCGAGCACCGTAAAGCACAGAAACCGAAGGCGTTCTGTAAGCAAATGTTCTTTACCAGCAACGATGCGTGTATTCCCTTCACCGAAGAAAAAAACATGAAACGTTTGCGCACGGCAACACAAACTTGTGAGACATATATGCTGTGCAGTCTGGCATCACTAATGGACGTTATGATTGACAGGTTATATTTGCTGCATTTCTCTCGGCATGAGCAGATTAGCTTTGGCTCATGCCCACGCTTTGTGTCAGCAGCTTTCTTACCAGGTTAGGCTGGGTAATCCAAGGGACAATGTTAAATCCTGAGTAGGGGGAATGAATATTTAAAAAAAGAGTTCATGCCAAATTGGTCCAAGGTGCCTCTATAACACGATACGTTCGGCATGAGCTCGTTCATCAAATGATTAGCAGGAAACCACGCCATATTGATGGGCCATGCCGTAGTGTCCTTCTTAAATCTGACCATTCCTGCGCGTTTGACGTACAGCTGAATACCGGTACGCAAACATTTATGCGTGTCGTCCTCATCGAAAAGCGCCTGTTGCGGCACGGATGGAACCGAACACGCAGCCTCTGGCTCGGTGCATAATCGTAGGTATGCGCCATATTCTCGGAGGCAAAGTCCTGTCTTGGAAGTCCCAATTCGTTCCTGTAGTGAGATTGAAGAGCGAGTTTTATGCAGATCGTATGCTTTTAAACTAGGCACCGCCATTTATACTTATATTATGCGTCTATCTTAATTGATACACCGAATTTCGACTTTCGTTTATACTTAACGTATCTTCTATTTCGTTTTGTTTTTTGTGCCGCCATAATTTCTGTAACTGCTTGTAATCTTTTTAAAATGTACTTGGGAATTGTTGTGAGTTCTTTTTCTGCATTTTCGTTCTTTTGTCTTGTGACCTTTTTTTTTGAACTATACTTCCAATTTTCTGTATTTTCGCCCCCCCCCCCCTCCTTAATGCCATTGGCTCTGAGGGTATTCGAAATAAATAAATAAATAAATAAATAAATATAGCGTTTGTGCACAAGTAGAATATCGTGTCGCTAACGACATGACGGTACACAAAAAAGAGGTTCTGGACTCTATAGCATTAACATAGGGGCGTAACCAAGATGCCCTTAGCAAATATGAGCAGTTTTACTGGAAAGTTGACCTGTATTGCGTACGGCACAGATATGAATCTCGAAAATTTGTGCGTAGAGACCAATACGCCTGCTATACATCTTCCACGACTGAAGAAAAAAACAACAACAACATAGCAACAATATAGATAGCCTCACTGTTTGAACGGTCGTGCTCGTTTACAACGCGATATTGTTCCTATAGAAGTCATTGCAGCGACTTGCTTTTTTTTTCTTTTGCAAGATGCTTTTCCTCTAACTCTTTGTACTGCACATTATTTTCACACAGATGTACGCTTATTAAATAGATTTTTCCCGTCTCTCCTTCGGGACCAACGGCCACTAAAGCATACGGCCGCTCCGATCTATACATTGTATTTGCCTTTCCTCGTTTTATTGGCTTATAAAACACGCCCCTTAGCGATGTCCTTGATAACGAACAACGTCTGGCAGTGCTTTCGTTAGTCGCAGTTTTTTTAGGGCGCACTCAGTTTTCTTTTGATTTTTATGCCGTTAGACCTTCTCCGGCAATCGCTAACCATTCCTTCAATCATTCGAATGGTTGCGCAACAAAGAATAACGTTGTTTTTTTTTTCACAGCGTAAATTTAGAAGGTCTTGCGTGCATTAGACCAATGTTATAACAGGTACTGAGTGGTGCTCTGAGCAGGAAAGTCACGGAGCAGCAGGTACTGAACGACAGGTATACTGAACAATGCAGATACTGAACAGAAGGTACTGAACAGCAGCTGCTGAACAGAACGTACAGAACAGGACAGCTATACTGAGAAGCGGGCACTGAACAACAGGTACTGAACAGTGCTCCGAACATGACAGTATACTGAGAATCATAGTACTCAGCAGCAGGCACTGAACAGCAGATACTGAACAGCGGGTACTAAACAGTGCTCTGAACAGGACAGCTATACCGAGCAGTAGGTAGGCAGTAGGTACTGAACAGTAGGTACTGAACAGTAGGTACTGAACAGTAGGTACTGAACAGTAGGTACTGAGCAGCAGGTACTGAGCAGCAGGTACTGAGCAGGACATAACG
Organism: Rhipicephalus annulatus; assembly: GCA_013436015.1. Taxonomy (NCBI): domain Eukaryota; kingdom Metazoa; phylum Arthropoda; class Arachnida; order Ixodida; family Ixodidae; genus Rhipicephalus; species Rhipicephalus annulatus. Next base: position 274,157 of record WOVY01010902.1, on the reverse strand, counting down.
AAGTAAAGACATGCAGACCACGATTCTCTTTATTCTTGCATAAATGTTTTGTCTGTTCTATAACACTGTATAATCCAGTACGTGCCGGCACAACTTAGCAGACGCACGTCACGACCCGTTACTGGCCACGCCGTTTTCCTGCCCAGCACGACGTCGTGAAACCACTTGTGTTGCTAGCTTAGCGGCTGTTGCACAGTTCAGGACGGGGGCGTGGGTCCACTTATCGGCCTCGGCAGCCGCGTTTCGTTGTCGGTGGCATGCGAAGACGTCCGTGAATTTTAGTTCTTGGTGCACGTTACTGAGTGACAGGTAGTCAGTCGTTTTCGAGTTTTCTACAATGGAATTTCAAAAATTCCAGCCCTAGAATTCATTTTATGACGTCGCGGATTGGAGCCCCAGTTGGGATGGCCACACATGTGTAGCGTGCAACACAGACACACTTGTGCACCGGGATTGACCACACCTTACTGGATTCCTATTTATGCTTTACTAGATACCGTTAGTTATAACCGTGATACAAAGTAGGTGATTGACAAAATGGAAGTTTACGCATGTCAGTCGACAATAATAATAACTGAGGGGGTTTGCCGTTCTGAAACCATGATATTATCATCAAAGACGCCGCCCTTCCGGCGCACCTGGTGCTTTAAGTTTCGGTTTCTCTCACATCGTGGTCTGGAAATTCGGCGATAGCTCTCTGAAACTACGCGCAATATTTTCGATTTTTCAAAAGGTGGGCTTGACGAAATTCGTGACGTAGAACAACTTCGCTATATTGTAACGCTCCTTTCTAAAGCTTTTTTATCGCACCATTACAAAGTGCTGCCTTGCGCAACCACGCCGATGGACTCATGAACCATCGAGATAATCGGAAAACCTTTCGATGCGATTGCGCCCATAGTGGGAACATTGCAGATTATTCTGGAACTTACGTGGACGCAAACGATAGCACTGAAATATTCGACGGCACATGTATAAATGCCGACGCGCATTTATACATGTGCCGTGTCAGCTGATCATTATCAGCTGATCCACGGCCCACGCTATGTTCGCCACTAACAGTGCCAGTTTGCATGGCTGTAATCTGACTTTTTGGTTATCAGCCACAAGACTGGCCAAATAAACAGTTTCATTTCGAACAAGTCGTTTCTCCTTTCGTCGACTACACGACCCATTAACCATATAAACAACCAGCCTAAAATTGATAATAAAAGTTAGTTACAGTATTTTTGTTAATTAATCATTTCTGGGTGATCTAATGAGAGGGAAATCTTTCCGTCTTTGTGTAGAAATTGTCTGAGAAGTTTTTGAAGAGTAGCAGATGCTTGCACCATTATTCCACGAATGTTTGTTCTGGAATGTTTTATTTTATCTTCGCGCCACAAACAGCAAATTGCCTCTGTTGTACAGAAGACAATGACAAAACTGTTATTCAAAACCGATAAATATGACTTTCTCGATTGCCAGAGGCGACGAGAGCTATTGTCATACAGGCTTCCCATCTGATTTGTCTTGTCCGGCTGCGGTGGTCTAGTGGCTAAGGTACTCGGCTGCTGACCCGCAGGTCGCGGGATTGAATCCCGGCTGCGGCGGCTGCATTTCCAATGGAGGTGAAATTGCTGTAGGCCCGTGTGCCCAGATTTGGGTGCACGTTAAAGAACCCAGGTGGCCAAAATTTCCGGAGCCCGCCACTACGGCATTCTCATATTCAAACGGTGGTTTTGGGATGTTAAAACCTCACATATCAACATATCAATCTCATTTCTTTCCTTTTTTTTCTCCACGTTTGAAACGTTGGTGGTGTATTTTTATAATTTTCGACTTATTTTTTTAGTGAAAAGCCTTCGGCATGAAGGTCTGTGCGTCAAATAGCACATTGTTTATTTTTTGTTGTTGCTGTTAATTTGAGGATAACGACGCAGTGCAAAAACATTTTAACACATTGTATTCCATGGTATAACTGTCAGTTAAAGCGCACGAATAAACAGAAAGGAAGAGAGGACAATCACTTATTCGTGCGCTTGAACTGACAGTTATACCATGCATATCCAACTAGCCCAACTTTCGATTCTATTGTTTTCCAGTACACTATATTATTCAATTAATAAATTGTTCAATTAATAAATTATTCAATTATAAATTATTCCTGTTTTTAGTTGACAAATTTAACGTTTCATTGAAGAATTTAAAACTATTCGTTTCTTGGCCAATGCTCCAGCATGGGTGTGTGCCACAGATTCAAGGATCTACTCTACTCTACAAAACATTGCGCTGGAAGGAAGTGCAAGACTGTGGCGCTGGCAGCGTACACCCAGAGCCACAGTTTCGAAACGTCTACCTTGAAGAAACATTTTTAATTCTGTTATATTACGTGCCAAAAATCTCCTGTATAATTTTGAGGTACGACGTAGTTGGGGACTATGGAATAAATTTCGACCACCTGGGGTTTTTTAACGGGTACACAAGTCTAGAGCGACGAATGTTTTTTTTTTCCTATTTCACCCCCATCTATATGCGGCCGCCGTCACCGGGTATAGAACCCTAGTCCTCGAACTTCGCAGAAAACGCGGCAGGGATCAAAATCTCGCGTTAGCGTTAACTGATCAAAGGTCAAACGCGCAAAAAGCGGTCTCTATAATGAGCAGTCTATATTGGGCCTCTATATGAGCAGTCTATAATGAGCATCCATAATTACCGGTGTCTAATGAGCCTCTATAATGAACAGTCTCTAATGAACAGTCCCTATATAGTCTTTACATACCGTGCAGGACCGTGGAGACCGTGAAGCATAATCACCCTAAGCAAAGTACTCGACTGTTTATGGCCACCGCGTTTCAAAAGAGATGTATCGCAACAATATATGTATTCACATAAAAAACGGCGCCAATAACGAGGGACAAGAGAAAGAAGGAGACAGACAGTCTCTTGTCCCTCGTTATTGGCGCTGTTTTTTATGTGAATCATGTCGTCCCAACTCGCCCAAGCAACCACGTTATATATGTATGTATTCACAACCTCTGTAATTAAAACCAAACACCGTTTTGAGAGAACGGGACAAGGACAAGGGCCGACCTTGTCCTTGCGGCTGATACGCGTCCTTCTTGTCTGCGTCCTTATTACGGTGGTCCGTTCCCAAGGGGAATCACCGACACGCCCGATCCTCGTTTGCCTACTTTCATTCACGGCTATGCAGAGCCACAAAATGTTTACTAAGTAGAATATGGCGTTTGTTTATCGCCGTGTTACCAGAGCTGTTTGGGTAGTGAGAAAATCGGGGTGAACAGTGGAAGTGCCTCAGACAGGCTGGCTGACGTTGCAATAGGAGGATTTATCTTTGTCAAAGGCGGCTTGTCATCCTTGGCGTGTTAGCTTTAAGGGTGAAAAAAAAATTAACATTCCATCCAACACGCCAAGGATTACAAGCCGCTTTAGACAAAGATAGATCCTCCTATTGCAAGGTCGGCCAGCCTGTCCGAGTCACTTCCGCCGTTCACCCTGATTATACCACCGCATGCTTTCATCTGTCAGCTCCCATCTTGATTTCGGGGCTGTTTACGGTGGACCGTATACAGGTTGCTCCATGTCACTTGGGCCCAGACTTTAGTCTGTGGTACTTTACTGGTGTAGTTCAAGAGCAAGGTATATAACAGCTGCATCTTACCAGTATACTTACCTACGAGGCAGAAACCTGAAGGCTTACGAAGAGAGTTCAACTTAAATTGAGGAAGGATTATTCAGTAGGCTTAATTATCTAACTTTAATTATTGGCTTAACACTCAAATACTGTGCGTGGAGGTGTAGAAACCACTGACTCGATTGTTTCCTTCATGTGTCAAGTCTAATGGAGCAGTGGAGCGGGTTGACCTTCCTTGCTGTTTTATTTCTTTCTTTACTTCACTTTTTTAATCTGCTTTCTGATTTTTTATATCTTTCTATCTTTCTTTGTTTCTCGCTAAACCTTTTTTTGGTCTTGCTCTGTACTCTTTTTACTTATTTTTGTACGGTTCTTTCACTCTCTTTATTGTTTTATTCTCCTTAATTATCCACATTTTCTCCTTTCTCTTTATCGATCTCTTTCTTTCGAGCTCATGTAGTATGTTAGGCCCTATCGGTCAGGTAGGCCCTCGTTAAAGAAAAATCGCGAGCTACGTGACGGCAGCTGGCAAGAAAGTACATTCCACACTCGCCGTCATAACCACGAACGGTGCTGACTAACACTCGCAGGTTTGCATGCACGCAAACACCCGATCAAGGCCTTCCTGCTGACATTGCCGCCATCACCTGCCCATCATTGTATCAGCAGCATATAACTAATCAATATGAAATGTCTATGTGAAAAGTTGTAACCCACCCCTTATCTAACGCTTCCTTCGGGAAGCCCTTAAGGTTAATAAACTGAACTGAACTGAAGTGAAGTGAACCAGAGGACGACCACCGCCGCATAACTCTTCTGAGGAGAGCATCGGACGCGTGATTCGAAGGTCGCAGGTTCGCTCTCTGCCGGCGGCAAGACGCCTTTTCATTCACTCTACTTTCTTCGCGTTATTTTGTCGCAAATACAACTGTTCAGGTAGAACAGTACAACTGACGTCTAACATATTTTCGCTAGCTTCACCTCTTTCATTGTCTGCTGATTTTCGTTAATGTCGTAGTGACATGGTGGTTTTGGCACAAGAACTTCATAAACTTTATTATTATATTATTATTATTATTATTATTATTATTATTATTATTATTATTATTATTATTATTATTATTATTATTATTATTATTATTATTATTATTGACGTTCACTTCTCCAGGAAACCGGCTTTCGGGAAAGTTTCGATGAATTAGTCGTTTATTAATTAGCTCTTTATGTGATTTCCCCTCCTTTCACTTGTTAACCTGTGAGATTTCAGGCGACGGGGATCCAACCAACCACCTTCAGTCGCCGTCTTGGCACACCCTCCGCGCTTTGTCGGAGTTAAGCACAAACACAAAACGAGACATGAAGGTGAGGGAAATGGAGAGGTTTGTAACGACAAGAAGTCGTTTAACAAACTTTGAAACGCGAGAAGGAAAAGGAAAGAAGGACAAAAGAATCGAACGCAAGATGTGATTTCCATATTTCAAATTTATTTAAGGTCTCTTTTTTTTTTTCGTCATGCTCCCGTTTCTTGCTTGCGGGGAGGCACCTTCCTTCTTATCTCAGCTTTTTTTCCCGAGATTGTGTTTTTTCCTTGCTTCATGTGTAAATATATATCATCTGTGTCCTCGTTTGATCGTTCGTGAACAATTGTCCTCTTTTCACCAGGAAGCCACGAAGAAATTTAAAAACAAACGCGTGTACACACACGGTGTAAAAGAAACAACATCTTTAAAACAATGTCACATCAATTCTATAATTTTGGGGGCAAGGATATAAACGGAGTAAATTCACAGTTTGAACAGACAGAACATAATGCATTCGAAATCGTGATGTCGTGATGTAAACGACCCACATATGAAATATCATAATCTCCAACGTGCCTTTAAAAGCGCCGTTTTAAAAACATCGTGTGAAACATATTTCACGCAGATTCTCCCCTTTCAAGCCACCCTGAGCACACGTTCATGAATCGCTTAGAAACGAAAAATATCCGGCTAACGAAAAAAAAATGTTGAAAAAACAATGAAATGAATCGACATTCTTAACAGAATAATTCAGCAATTGTCCACATAAACGAAATGATGACGTCACGAAGGAGATAATTACAACAATTGTTCTTCAAATAACGTTTGTGCTCATTGCATTTTCCCATGCTATGAACTTCCTGCTGAGATGCAATTTTCGAAAAGGTTACGCGGAGGAGTTTTAGAATCTCGGCTCTATCATTGAACCTTCTGCAACATTCACGTTACAACACCCTGTGTATGTTTATGCACAACTTAGAACATAAATAAGACGCGCGAATAAGATATGTATATTAAATAAATAATACTGCTTTTTTTTTCTCGGCGCATAAAATAAGGCATATATTCGCCTTCAACATTTCATTTGTACAATAAAATACAAATATCGGAAGACATTCGTGCACAATGTGTGCACGGGTTGAAGTAAAAAAAAATGATCGCATTCTCAACAAATGTTTTGTTTTTTTTATGTACAAGCGTACTCTCTCTAAAGACAGAACACAAAACGTTGTGAGGTTAAATACAACAAAAGACATTTGCAGAACGAAAAATAAAAAAGTCTCAACTAATCTCAGTCGGTGACCAGCTAAAAATGCAATCGTCTAAAAAGTGTAGTTCTGTACAGAAAACGCAATGTTGTGTGCGGTATGTACAAAATGAACAAACACAAGCGAGTACGAAATAAAAGGCGTAAGCTGCTGAAATTAGGAACACGTCCAAGCGATAAGCTATCAGATAGCTATCGGATTCTCGGCGAAGCTATGCTCTTGGTGTGAGAGTGCAAAAAACCTTCACCGATATCGGCGCGACCATCCCTATCAATCGATTTAAAAAAATTGGGTGACCACTTCTTGATTGACTGTTTTCTCGCGCTATGATTTTGATTGATTATTTGGCGCTAATTTTCTTGCACGTATTCATAACTTCCATACGTTTTAGCTAATTGAAATCATTCACGATGTTGCTAGAAACTTCCAGGTCACGTCGCTTGCTACTAAGCGAGTTACTCTTAAGTGCACCGGGAGCTGGCGCTTTCATCGCGAAATGAGAATTGATGCTGCGTCACAGACCAAGGAGATCTCATTCGTTATCTGCTACAACGCCTTCCGTAATCTTTTTTTTTTCATAAATAGACGTTACCAACTAACACATTAGATGTGTACATAAAGACAGTGTTTTCTCTTGGTCGTCGTTCCCCTTGCCAGTGAAGCGACCATTGGTCTGTGGCGTAATGCACGGATTTATTGAAGCGGTGCACACTAATTTTGTTTGTTCGGCTGTTACGATCACCGGAGCTACCCTACAGGGCTGCGCATTACAGCGAAGCCGAACACGCAGGCATTCGAACCTCGGACCTCGATGGGCGCTCGTAGTACCCTCGCACCAAGAACATAGCAGTTATCGTCACCGTACCGCAGCCTTGTCCGTACGTCCCAAACCGCTCTTGCGGTACGTATTCACTCCTAACGGGTCGCTACTCCCGAATCGACGCATGGCTAGAGCCGAGATTCGATGCGCATCGACTTTTAATTCGACGCTATACGCGAGCGCCATTGCGAACTCTCTCCCAACAGAAACAAGTGGCTTCACACGAGCGACACAGTTCATAGAGACAACAACAACAAAAACGTAACAAAATCGAACAAAGGGAGACTGGCGTAGGAATTCTAAGAACTAGTTCGTCTGACGGCATCTTCTTACGAACTTAACAATGACCGGTGGCTACTGTATAACGGAACAGACCGAAAAAGCTACATGGCGTGCGCTCGGTACATTCACGATCGTTCCCGACTCGTTCTCAAGATGATGTCTTAAAAATTTGTCAATAAATAAGTTATACAATGCACAATAGAACAAAAAGTTCGTTCTCTCTCATTTATCTGAAGTCGTGGACGGATGTTTCGATGGGGCGTCGGACGTGGTGTCGTAGCGTAGGAGGTTGTTTCGTTGTATCGTTTCGTATATTTGTCGTTTTTGTTTTTTGATTTTTTTTTCTATATCGTTAGAAGGAGCCAGAGAGGAAGGCTGAGTATTTTTTTCTCTCCCTCTCTTCGCTATCTTATCCCTAAGTTGTACTTTCTCTCTAGCCTATCTCTCTCTCTTGTTCCAGTCTCTACGAGGAAGAACACTCTGTCTCGGCCTCTCCTCCTCCCTCCCCGACTGCCTCCCGTGGAGCGCGGCGCTGGATGCGTTCTCTGGGAGTCCGGGATCATCCGTAGACGTAGTTGATCATGCGTCGCAGGTCAGTCATTTCGTCTTTCAGTAGCAGGGCGTCGGCACACAGGTCAAAGTTTTCGTTCTTGAAGCAGCTGCCCCTGTGGTGACCGATCGTAGGTTGGCCGAAGAAGAGAAACGAAAAGAAAAAAGGAAAACAAAACAAAACTTGGTGGTTAGACGAGTTGTCATAGATTATGAACGCGACAGCATACAGTGCACCTGCTTCGGGTTCACACTAGGGCGTTCACACTAGGGCGTTCACACTAGAGCGTTCACACTACAGCGTTCGGGGTCAGATTAAAGAAAGAAGACAGATGGGGAAGAGCGGATGATGCATTGTTACAGATGAATTAAGTAAGCCCAGGTGGCGGAAACAGTGAGATCGTTCGAATTTGAACGCAACTCGCTTTTTCTCTCTAGCCCTTCGACACCCGTTGTACACTATTGTGTACACAGCTTCTTTTGCTAACTATGTCGACTAGTGGCAAAGGAACTTGACCAGTAGCTGTGTGCATTTTTATTTCACAACGTTTAATTTTCGATGGTAACGTGTATTCAAAGTCAAGACACTAAGCTTTGGATGCAATTAATCTACTGCGTAACAAGTGCGTCTTTTTTTATTTACCTTTTAAAACGGCGCATAAAACACATAGACATCGCCTACACAAACATCTGTCTAGCCTGTGTCCTTGCATCTCACGCGCTATTCTACGACGTATTCACGACGACTAACTCGGTTTCCAAAGCTACGTCGTATAGGTCCGTCCTTTGTATCCGATGGTTCGTTATATCGAGTTTAGGCTTCCACTATAGGGGGTCAGTTAGAGCCTAGCCTGTGTAACTGCGTAGTAAACGATGTTCCACAATGAATTCATGCCAAACCATCTCGGCTTTCCCAACTACTTTGTTATAACGTTAGTGCGTAGTATCCTACGCTTCGTTATATCGAATAACGGCTGTCAGGTTCCTTACTACTTCGTTATAACATTCGTTTGCAGTATCCGACGCTTCGTTATATCGAATTTCGGCTCTCAGTTTCATTCAATAGGCCAAGGCGCCGTACCTGCATAAGTTTTACACGATTATTTCGTAGTATCCGACGCTTCGTTATATCGAATTTCGGCTCTTAGTTTCATTCAAGAGGCCAAGGCGCCGTACCTGCATAAATTGTAGACCTGCGGCTCGCGGTACAGCTGGTAGCACTCTTCGCAGACTCTCTCCAGGCGGGCCAGGTACGACTGCTCGAAGTTGCCCCGGCAGCCGAGCTCGACGAAGGAGCGCTTGTGCAGGATGCGCGCCGCGCAGCCGCCGGGCTGCGTCAGCGCCACCAACGAGCACGCGAGCAGCGCAGCCGCCAGCCAACGAGCGGACACCACCGGGAAGCTGGCACTCATCTGCGAATACGAGAGAAAAAAAAAAGGAACTAAGGTAAGTTTTTATGCGCCATAGAGCAATTTGTATATTTCACACACCAGTAGCACAGAGCTGTCTGCATTAAAGTAGCCAACAGTTAGCCACCGCTAGCCGCTAGCCAACGTTGCAGCCAGCATTATTCGACATTTTAGCAGGTACTCACATTCAACTAAGACAGAGTGAGAGAGAGAGAGATTGATGATTGATTGATTGTTTTGTGGGGTTTAACGTCCCAAAACCACCATACGATTATGAGAGACGCCGTAGTGGAGGCCTCCGGAAATTTTGACCACCTGGGGTTCTTTAACGTGCACCCAAATCTGAGTACGCGGGCCTACAACATTTCCGCCTCCATCGGAAACGCAGCCGCCGCAGCCGGGATTCGATCCCGCGACCTGCGGGTCAGCAGCCGACTACCTTCACTAGACCACCGTGGCGGGGCGAGAGAGAGAGAGAGAGAAGTGTAACTTATATGTGTTAAGATGTATACTACAACACATACGCAGCACTCAGTTTCTAGTGGAAAAAACAATGAAACCTATAAAACTAAAAAAAGGACAATAATGTCTGTTCGTGACAAGAACGAACGCGAGGACCTGGTCGGCATTGCCAATTTTGATGACATTTACTCTGGGCGTGGATTTTAGAACCCTGAACTATGTTTTCGAAGTAATTTTTTAGAAAACAAACTTGGTTCGTCTTAAGAAAAGAAATCTTAGGTTTCGGACGCAAGAAGCACTTTTCCGCTAATTTCGTGATTTCTGAACTCTGAGCGCACCTAGTGAAAACAAAAAAATGCTGCGCTTCTTGTTCGTAATATTTATTCCCGTTACAAAACTAGTGAAATGCTGTGCTGTGAGTATTTTAGTTATGTTTTTTGACGGTTAAAAGTATTTTGAGAAAGAAAAAAAATTACTCGCATAGTAAACTGCACAAAATACCCGAACTTCACGAATATATTGCTGCACATAATTCTTTATTCTTTATTCAGTGAGTACCCCGCTTTGCTCAAAAGGCGTTACAGCAGGGGGGTTACAGACTGGAATAAAACAATTCTTCGTTTATACAGCACACTTGCTCGTCTTGCAGCTGGTTCCAATCTCTAATGGTCATCACAAAAAAGGAATTATAAAACATGGTCGTTCTTGCTCGATACTCCTTCACTTTGCGTCGGTGGTCATGTCGACTAGATATGTAGCTGGGTTCACTGAAATAGTTATGACGGTCAATCCCAGTCCGCCCATGAAAAACAGAAAAGAAAAACTTCAAACGCAGTTTTTTCCTGCGTAAAGAAAGCAATTCCCAACCCAATTCAGCTTTCATAGCACTGCAGCTGTCTCTCCGCTCGTACCGCCCTAAAACAAACCGCGCAGCTCTGTTTTGTATTTTTTCAAGCTTATCAATCAAGTTCGCCTGCATCGGGTCCCACACAGGACATGCGTATTCCAAAATCGGTCTAATACATGTGAGATAGGCCGTATTTTTTAATGTTCGGGGTGCCAATCTTAGGTTCCTCTGAATGAAATTTAGAGCCCTTGCCGCTTTGCTAACAACGTGATCAACATTGGCATTCCATGAGCAATCATGCGACAAAACAACGCCAAGATATTTGCATGTTGGTTCGGTAATAACAATATGCGTATCTATGGTGTACGCCGTTACTATTGGTTTCTTTTTTTTGGAAACTCGCATATGAACGCACTTTTTGGGGTTTAGCGTCATTTGCCACTTCTGGCACCACTGTACAATACAATCCAAATCGTTCTGCAAATAAGCACAGTCACCTTTGTTCTGAACCTGTCGATATAACACACAATCGTCGGCAAATAAACGCATGCGCGACGAAATACCCACAGAAATATCATTTACAAAAATAAGAAATAAGAGAGGCCCAAGGACAGAGCCTTGGGGCACGCCTGATGTAACGTTAACATAGGATGAACACTTCCCATTTAAAAGAACGCATTGACGCCTGTTCAGCAAGTAATTGGTTATCCAGATGAACACATTTGGGTCGAAATTTAGAGGCTGTAATTTAGCCAGGAGAAGGGAGTGTGACACGGTGTCAAAGGCCTTTCGAAAATCTAAAAACACGCAATCTGTTTGTCCACCTTCATCAACGTTGGAAGCCAGCTCGTGAAAGAACTCTACAAGTTGCGTCGTACAAGAAAAACCTTTACGAAAACCGTGCTGCTCATTTATTAATACATTATTAGCAGTAAGATGGGTCAATATGTGCTTGGATAAAATGTGCTCGAAAATTTTGCATGCCACTGACGTCAATGAAATAGGTCGGTAATTTGTTACATCTTTTTTTGAGCCACCCTTATGAACCGGAACAACATGAGAAATTTTCCAATCTTCGGGTAGAGTTCCCGTTGAAAGGGATTTTGAATAAATTATATAGAGGTAAAGAGAAATTGGCAGTGCACATCGCTTTAGAATACGAGGAGAGATGCCATCAGGACCAACTGCTTTGGATTCATCTTGGTTTTCTAGAAGAGAACATATGCCACGGACACTCAGTTCTACCGGTGGCATCAGCGGAATCGTGGTTGGGTGTGGTTTTGAAGGAACGTCAAGCTTGGGCAAGAACACAGACTGGAAATATTTGTTTAAACAGGTAGCTTTTGCTTCCTCATCAACCACAACCATATTATTAAAGCTTAGTTCAGCCACTCCAACATGATCAGACCCACACTCTTTGATATAATGCCAGAAACACTTTGAATTAGTTTTCATTTTATTGCTGAGCCCTTCGAAATATTTTGTTTTTGCGCTTTCCACCCATGATTTATACTGCTCCGTTAATGCTTGTAATTCTTTCACGTGGTCACTGCTTCCAGATTTCTTTAATTTACCAAAAACCCGTCGCCTTTTCCGGATTAATCTCAAAATACCGGACGTCATCCATGGCTTCTTGCGTTTACGAAGCTCTCCGGCTTGTTTCGCAGGTATATACTTATCTACGAGTGCTAACAACTTGTCCTTAAAGCTAAGCCATAAATCATTCATACTGTAGTGTTCAGATAGGCATTCAAACACGGGCAAATAATCTTCTAGCTTTTCAACTATTCTTGTGTAGTCACCCCTACTGAACAGAAAAACCTTTCTTGCCGCACTATTTGAGGTGTTTTTACATTCTTTTTTAATTTCTGCAACAACAGCCATGTGGTCGCTGATTCCTGGAATAACATTGACATTATTCACCAAACTGGGTGAATTTGAGAACACAAGGTCAAGAAGGTTATTATTTCTAGTTGGGCAAGTAACAAACTGGGTAAGGCCGTAGTTGTCTATTATATTTTTCATTTCTATGTTTGTGCGGCACCCAGTGCCTCTTACGCATATTCCATCATGCCATTCTAAGTCTGGCAAATTAAAGTCTCCAGCAAGAAGGAATGTTCGGTTTGAAACTTCCGAGATAATCTCATTTAACGACTGAAGTGTTTTGTAGTCCGAGTTTGGGGGTCGATAAAATAAGTTAAACTTCGAACAATAAAACTCGGTACATGTTGGCTTTTGATGCCAGAAGAATTTTCTTACATACAATACGCGAAGAACGTATCGAGTATTCGTTCGAAATGCACGACTGCAAGGCGCTGCATTTATGATTCGATGCACGGCATTTGCGCATTTAGTTTTTTTTTTCATAGAAAGCGTCGGCGAAAAGGAAAAACAAAAAATTAAAACAAAAACGTTATGGTCACGGAATCGCCCACCGCCTTGTTCTGTGCGCGTCGTAATGCCCGTGTCCCACGGCGCAACTGATGACCGATCTCGTCTGGGCGTAACTACAGTTGCAGGCGTACGAGTTTTCACTCTCGCGTGGAACTACAAGGACGGCAGGTCTCTTTCAGCACGGTCGTATAAGTGAAGGGTACACCTCGGTCTGACGCAATGTTTCAAATCGACTCTGGACGCGACAGTGATTCGCGCCGTTTCACATCCATGTCCAAACAAAGAAGCGAACAGCGTTCGGAGTGGAGAAGTTGTTACTTTTCTTACGAACGAGTTACGTGCAGCCAATGCAGCGGCGCAAATCCAGGGAAATCACGAGTTTCCAACAGGCGCAGTTACATTGTTTTATTGGGTCCTTTCTGAAACCGATCGGGCGGCAGTTGGGATTTCTAGTCTCACACTGCTGAACAGTATTTTTAACAGCAGTACAGCGAAAAGAAAAACGCGTTGAAATTGTTGACCATGCTATACTGAAGTGTCAAGACATTCAATATATTATGTTTGAAAGCTAAATTTTACAGTGGGGGAGGGGGGGGGGGCACTTGAAATGGGTGTCCGGCCAGTCTGAGTGCAGAAACCCCCTGACGCCCCCCCCCCCTCGCCCCGCCATGACTTACGCCACTGAAGCACTGTGTGTACAGAAAAAGAAGTTAACACTAACGTGGAGAAAAGCGGCGTTTAGTCACACCAGCCTATTGCATAGCCTGATATCGCTATTAAGAAGTTTCTTTTATCACGTATAACCGCTAATCTTGTGTAAATCTTTGTTTGTCAGATTCCCCTCGCCACTTACAGGGTAGCAAGCTACAGGCAGTGTGGCTAACCTCCCTAGCTGCATTTCGCTCATTCCATTTGTCTTTGCAAAAGTCTGCAACTTAATTGTCTAGTGTAATTGGTTTTTCGTTATTTCGGTGCGACTACCCCCAATTCACTCAAGGGCTCGACGAAGGCTTTTATATAGTCAGGCGGCATGTTGGGAGATAAAATTATGCAATCATCGACCAAGTAATCTAATACTCTATCTAAAGGTTATTCGTGCAACATAACACCTTATCAAATACTTACTTCGTCTAATGCATAGTAATACGAAATATTGCACTTCATCAAAACCTTATTCATGCATCATAACACGGCATCTAATACTTAGTCGTGTATCATCTGATACTTCATCTAAGTCGTCACGAGAAATCGCGTAATCTTTTTTTTGTATTTGGTAGATGACCGTAGCTCGCATTTGTAGCCCACGGTTATAACGACAGTATTTTTAGCTCATATAGCGTCTGGTATTAAGCATAGAAAACGCGGGAACAATCTCTAAGCATACGAATTATTCCATACGAGAAGCGCTTCTCAAGAAACTTGGACACTGCACTAGACAAAGGTCTGCATCGAAGCACGAACCTAAGAACTTCCGAAGCTGTAGTATCCCGAAAACTGCATTGAATTACGAACAAAACAAAACAAAGCCCGTACGCTTAGAAGGAAAAAAAAATGTTTTCAGTTGGAGAAAAATCGTCGTACGTAGGAGAGGAGCCGACGCGGCGAATCTCGACCGAACGAGTCCGCCTCAGAATTGCGTCATCTCGAATACAATGGTCACTTCCTGTGTGGTTTCCGCAAAAAAAAAGAGCTATGCAGCAGACACGCACGACGGTTATATAAAGAACAGAAAAGAAGGGTGGACGACGGAATAGCGAATCGCGCAAGCCTGGTAGACGATGACGTCACGTAATGAAGTGGGAGCGAACTAGAAGGGTTACAGGGGGAAAAAAAGAAAAGAAAGCGAATGCAAGACAGATGATTCAGGTAAAAGAAAAAAAAAGTACTGCATTTGGCTCGGCACGCATTCGTACTTAACGCATCGTTTCGTTCGCCCAACTATAGCTTTCTTGTCGGCCATCTAAGTAGAGAAAGGGGCTACTACGCCTGCAGGAACCTAAAAAAAAGAACTGCCTGTCGCTAAATATATGTGTATGTTTCCTTGACTGAAGACCCGTACGTCTACTGGAGGTATTCTTCACCCCCCGTCACTCCCCGCCCATTGCTGGACCTTTCGAAGGCGTAACCGCATTCTTCAGGTTTTTCCTCGAGTCTCAGAGCGCGCAGGATTACACCGAGTGTAATAGACCCGTGTTTTTTTTTTCTCAAGCTAAAACTAGCCGGCCGGTTTACGTCGGGTTGCGTGCAATCCTACACGAGGGAGAAAGAAAAAAAAAAGTCAAACGGTTCTTTCACTCGCACGCACGAGTCGTGCATGAAAGCTCTGCCACTTGTGTGGCTTGATCGAACTGTTCTTACAGACACAGCGAAGGACGCATTTCCGAAACCCGCGCTTCGCGGTTAAAAGCGGGTGTTACCACGCACTTAAGACGCGCAACTCTTTATAGATCCGGCACGGGACAATAACGCATTTTACGTGCCCGGAACGTCCGAGAACGGAATGCGCGGCTCTGTTATATGATTGCTGTTTACAGAGGAGTCAGTCTGAGTGTTTCGAGGGGTATGCTGGAACCTCCCCTTACCCCATTCCCGCCCCCCCCCCCTTACACCTTGCCACCCGTATCCTGGGTCACATACCTTAGCAGCCCGAATTACCGGCTGCAGTGCCTTTGCTTTTTAGATATGTAGTAATGCTGCTGCAATGTAGCTTGCGTATACATAAACATCGGGATATTGATTTCGACCCCCGTAATTGCGGAATTCTGGACCCACTACAAGTGCCCGTGCTTTTCTGAACCTAAATGCACGAAATACTGCCCCTAGGAACTGATTATCAAGCAGAAAATATTAAGGGGGGGGGGGGGTGAAATGGAACGAAATGCTCATTGATGGAGGCACGTTAGCAATCTAGCGTATCGGGGGTGTGAAGCAAGTTTTTGTTTTGTTTCGGGGGGGGGGGGGGGAATTGATGATCTGTCATTATGTTCGTGCGTTTTTTGGAGTGGGGTCACCCCCCCCCCCCTAACCACGCCAATGTTGTAGTGTATACAGTTGAACGGATAACTGGAAAGCTCTACGCTGACGCAGCTATACTCAAGGACTCAAAAAAAAAAAACACTCGGTTGTTGTCGGAAGGCAAGGATTGCGAGGTTGGAGCGAAACCGCATCTCCGGGATTACTTCTCTACATCTTCTTTTTGTTTCCTCTCTCTCTCTCTTACTGTTTTTTTTTTTTACCGCAAACGATGCTGCTGGTCAGGTTCTTGAGTCATAGAAATACCGGGAACCCGGGGAGGCTCCGTCGTCTCTCTTGTGTGCGAATCCTCCTTCGGTAACTTAGCATTTGCGTCTTCTCTGTACGCTTGACGTATAGTCGTCGTTCATTGCTTGCGTGCCTCTGGCTAAGGACTCGCCCATTGCTTGCGCGTCTAGCTACAAAGCTATGGTGCGTGCGCCGTTGGAGCACTGATAGAAATGGATGTTCGACTGCGCTCCAATTATGTGCGAGCGTTCATCGCGTGACAAATATATGCGCGCGCGTGCGTGCAGTCACGTACGCACAGGCGGAAGTTCTTTGCAGTTGCGTCGCCGCCATGATTCGGCCCACCCGACGAGAAGATTCCGGGGTTCGTCGGTAGGGAACCGCTTTTTAGTCACAAATCATTGTTAGCGTTTTTTGAAGAAATTCATAGTTTTCATATCATATACCCGGGCATCCCGTAGCATGACCTCTCCAGAGAGGTTTTTGCTACGGTGGTTACACAAGAAAACACTTGCCTCACGGCCCTTGGACGCAAGGGTATTAACGTGTGAGGCACTTGTGCTAATGCCATACATATCCACCATCGTCTTCTATTATCACCAACTTTTGTCATCTATTCACACCACACACCTTTCACGGCATGGTCATGATTTTATTACTTGTATGTTTTTACCCGCCTTACCGCGAGGAATTTTATGGCCCTCATACAGCCGCTTATCGCAATCATTGTCCATTTTTTTAGTAAGATGAACTGGCGCTCTTTGGCCGTGAAATGGCCCTTGCGCCATAAAACATCAAACATCATCATCATCACGAGAAGATTCCGGGTCGTTTCAAACGGTGACGCGAGACAATGTGTTCGTATGCGCGTAACTATATATCAACGTATTCTCTGTATAAGCTACGCTTCCGCGATCAAGCGATTCAGCGCCGTCGTCGTTTCGACGGTTTCCGGGACGAGGCGCAATCTGTCGGGAGACATATCAGATGGACGGTTGCTGAGTTTCCGCACGACGCCCATAATTCATACGCAATGCGGCGACTTTCCAGAAACGGGTGTGTCTCTTGGACCAATGTATATGTGACTAGACGCACGCTTGCCCATATACGCAAGGCACGGCGCCAGCTTTTCACTCCGATCATGACGTCACCACCTGAGCCGCTCTCTCTCTTTGTTTTCAAATTAGCAGACGACGCTCTGCAAGGGTGAGATGCAGACGACGAGACTTTATCATTACTACTACACTCCAGCTGCGTACCGCTATACTGCTACTATAGTTAGCCTACGTTTTGCGTATGTTAACTATAGCCCGTCGCCATAAGTGAAAACTGTTAACGGCTGGGTGGTGGTGCCGCTCTAAGCAGCGAGCACTAAGCGGACGTTTTGTTCTGATCGTGACGTCACCAGTTGGGCTTCTTGGATGCGACAGCGTTGTAGTGCTGAGTTAAGTATTGTGAGTTTTCTCGATGTGGTAAATGAAAAAGAAAAGAAGTACTTGGATTTATGTGCACGTTGAAAAAGTCTGCACACATAAGGCTGTGCACACGTAAGGCTATGTCTTGCGTGTGCGTATAATTAAGGCACGCAAAAACTACGGAATCTTATTTATCCTTTGCTGATGACGAGGGGCTGTGCAGATTACGAGTATAGCTGTGCAGAAGACGCGACTTCGTTGCTATTTTTTTTTTCGTGCAACTCACAAAGATGACTGTTCCTTGAGAATATAGGCGCGCGTAGCGATAGAATCAATATTGATGGGAATAAGCACGAAGAAAAAAAAAGTTACGGGGGTGTGAAAGTCCGGTAATGAAGGCCTTTGTCCGGGGCTACCAGTCCTTCGCATTCTAATCTTCAAGGGCTGCCTGCTGTACACTTGACACAATTAGTATACGTATATGCATGCAAGTGGCTACAGGCGTTACAGGTTTTGTCGCCAGCTAAAGCGCCTGTCTGCGAAAGGCGATATGTCGATAGGACAGAAGGAAAGCCACTTCCAGGGCGAGAGACACCAAGTCTGGACCCTGCCTTTGTGACAATCGAGGACACGCGCGAGCCTCGTCCTTATAAGCGATCCTTGGGCAATGATAAATGTAATACGTCTCAACCGCTAAGCGCTGTGTTATACGATATGCACTTTGAATGAGGGGGGGGGGGGGGGGCTAAGGGTCTCATAGTTGAAATCAAGAAGAAAAATTTGACATGGGTCGGGCACATAGCGTTTATCCTGATAGCCACTGGTCATTAAGGGCAACTAACTGTACTCGAAGAGAAGGCAAACGCGTGATTGAGAGGGAGAAAGAAAATTATGCGGGCAGGTGAGATTAATTTCAGGTATAACGTGGAAGCAGAAAGCACAGGACCGGTTCGATTGGCGAAACGAGAGAGAGGCCTTAGCCCTGCAGGATGATGATGATGATGATGATCATTATCATGATGATGATGATGGTGGTGGTGATGATGATGATGATGATGATGATGATGATGATGATGATGATGATGTTGAAGCTTCAATATATATGCCACGTCGCTTAAGTTTTCTCTCTCTCTTCTGTCTCTCGTGCATCATGTGTGCGGGCGAGAAGCGAAGACATCAAAACAACAGGTCAACCGAGATGCCACTGACCTCCATAAAAAAGGATGCCGCACCGCTCACTGCACCGTACGTTATATACGTTCGTGTCTGCTGCAGCTACCGGGCGCAGATCAACAACATCCGGCGTTCCGGATCGCATTTCGCGAGTATAGTGTAGTACATACGCACGCGACGACTATAAAAACTACAGCGATAAAATAAAGGCGGGAACATCTCTCACGAGGTCTTCCGGCGGGGTCACGAGCGCGAATCGCTTTCAAAACAGACGCTTGTTGACGACACTCTTCTCTTTTATGATCCCGTTATGGTTATTTCTCCCACGGTGACTTGTGAGCACAGTGGCACGTGTGTGTATGTGTGTGTGTGTGTGTGTGTGTGTGTGTGTGTGTGTGTGTGTGTGTGTGTGTGTGTGTGTGTGTGTGTGTGTGTGTGTGTGTGTGTGTGTGTGTGTGTGTGTGTGTGTGTGTAATTAGTCTCCCGTCGTGTAGGAAAACATTGGCGATGCATGTTTGTGTGTGGTCGGAGCATTACTAAACGCTGTATTACGCACAACAAACAAACAATCAGAGAACAAACAGAGGAGGGGACCGACATCGCAGTATACATATTAAATGGACACTCGAGAGAAAAACGATTTTCCTCGCGCCAGGAAGTTAATCTTTCGTAATACCAAAATTGCCGCGCTTGCAGTGAAAAGAGACGCTGGGCAAGAGAGAGAAAACGCAAAAAAACGAAATGCGACTGGCGACGCCACTTTTGAAATTGCCGCACCATTCACCGTGACGTGATAAATTTTGATGGCGTCTATGCTAGAGCATACACAGTTTCTCATCTGTAAAAATAAAATATATTGTCGTCTGACGAGACTATAGAATCTTAACACACCTTGATTGATTTCTGGAGTTTAACGTCCCAAAAACACCATATGATTATGAGAGACGCCGTAGTGGAGCGCTCCGGAAATTTTGACCACCTGGGGTTCTTTAACGTGCACCAAAATCTGAGTACACGGGCCTACAACATTTCCGCCTCCATCGGAAATGCAGCCGCCACAGCTGGGATTTGATCCCGCAACCTGCGGGTCAGCAGCCGAGTACCTTAGCCACTAGACCACCGTGGCGGGGCAATCTTAACACACCTTGCACGAACGAGCTTCGTTGAGCCAGTATGGCCAAACTACGAAAAATCCACTTTAGATTCTTGACGTTACGCATAAAAGGTTTCGGTGCTAAACTTAAACATGGAATTTAGCCCGTCATTTTCTTCTATGTTAATAAACATATGATGGCTGAAATAACGACATTAGTGTTTTTAGAGCCTTTAAAACATCAATGTGTTCAAGTGATAGATCTAAACCGTTTCGTTACAGCACTTCAGTGTCACTTTAAGGAGATAAAAAGAAAGTATCTGGGTATGCTCCCTAAACGTCTAAGGGGTCATCACCATTTACGCTGTATAGGTCTTTTGTTTGTGGGTATGTTTACAAGTAAAATACTTTTTTGCCATTTGTATAGTTCTATTCATTTATTTATTTAGCGTATGTGACGTTACGCCTGCAAGTGCAATGATATGTTTTGTCCGCAAATAACACACGCACAAAGTAAAGTACCAACTAGGCCAACAATCAGTATTGCATGTGCAATGTTTTCCAATTTTCGTTCATTGACTGCTTTTCAGTTTCTTCCAAAAGGTGTGTTACATGAATGTATTTTTGTTGGGCATCAGGCGCACGAGAGCTTCAGTTTCGTAGCTTTTGTTCTGGAGTCCCTTCCCCCTTTTAAACGGGGAAAATAAAGACAACTATTACTTATTATTTATTTATATATTTGACCAGTCCAACCCGTACCTTAGAGCGTCCTCTCATGACAATGAAGGTTTTCCATATTAATAACGGCCCACAGCCCATGACGTTGCATAGAACTGCTTACTTCCAAACTTTAACCGGGACCTAAGGCAGGCCGCTGCAACAAGTACCCTGCCGCTTATTTTCTTTTTTTTTTCATCCATTGTGAAGCTTGTTATCTTTTAGACTCGACCAACAAAATACCCCCCCCACACACACACACACACTCTGGCCTACCTAATATACAACCCTGTGCACGGGTATGCATGTACATAATTTACTCGTCTCGCCGCATGCTCCTGCTCCAAATCAATCTGAGCATAGCATGGCATACAGGCATAGGCGTACGCGAGGGGACCGCGAAGTCAGCCCCATATATTGACATGATGGTGGGGTGCGGGTGCAACGACGAACCCCCCTCCCCCCCTCCCATTGACGGAGGACCGTGCACACGCTTATACGCACGCAGGTAAACCTCGTTGTCGGAACTCAATCCAACTTCAACAAACACGGGCATCAAATAGCAAATGCATAATCCTCCAGTTGATGCCGATATACTGCGCTATAGACGCCATAACGGTGCGATCACTGTTTAAAAAAAAGAAGATGAAGTGGAAGAATACCAGACGCAACTGAAGCCTCGCAACCGGATAGGCCCTGTCTGCGCTCCTGGTTCGACGCAACTGTACCATCCTGAAGAATAATACACATGCCCTGACGGGCGCTGCTGATGGGCTACAGACAATTCAACCCACGTAGATCTGCCAACTTTAAATTCCATCGTGGCGTTCGCGACTTGCCCTCCATACGTCCAACATCACGAGAGCAACATGATATCTGGGTCTTCGTGGACAGCTGGTGCGATGGTATAACGCCACGTGCCGGTATATAGTTTCTAGCGTTGCGTAATTAGAGGGTCTTACAAAGCAAAGAAAAAAAGAAAACAACAGTTGGCGAGGTCCGGCGAACAATGGCTAACACCAAGTGATTCAGCGCCGACCGGTATTCAGACGTCAAGGCTGCGCCAAGGCCATTATTTGTGCGGCGTGAGCAAATAGCGAACGATATATATGCAAGCTTCAACGAAACCTCGAATGTTCGCGCTGCGAGTTGCCCCTCTCGAAGACAAGTGTGCCGTAGCAAACAGGTCGGCGCCAGTGCCCAAGAGTCTGGACAGTTGGGTCTGACGTTGGAATGATGGGTATGGTGCGCCCCGACGCTGTGGTCTATTGGCTAAGGTACTCGGCTGCTGACCCGCAGGTCGCGGGTTCGAATCCCGGCTGCGGCGGCTGCATTTCCGATGGAGGCGGAAACGTTGTAGGCCCGTGTACTCAGATTTCGGTGCACGTTAAAGAACCCCAGGTGGTCAAAATTTCCGGAGCCCTCCACTACGGCGTCTCTCATAATCATATAGCGTGGTTTTGGGACGTTAAACCCCACAAATCAATCATGGGTATGGTGCGTGTTTAGGAGACAATTCGGTCCTCTGTTAGACGCAACGAAATCAGTCCGAGGGACAATTATGCCGAGAAGAGCGTAAGAGGCATTCATTGTTGTGTTCAGCTGCAGCGCACAAATTAGGACGCAAAGTTAAAGTGGATGGAAAATCACTTTCCGTCGGTAGGTTTCCAATCCGCAACCTTTAAATGACACGTCCGCGCGATGCTCTACCGATCGAGCTGCGACGGAAAGTGGAGGATGTTGTGGCTTGGAATCCCACCGAGAGAAAGGACAATTTTTCGTCTACTTCAGTTTTTCTCAATTACGACATGACAGATATACAGTGTGCCCTATGTTTTTCTTGGCATAATTACCACACACACACAAAAACGAGTACTCCATAAATAATACCGTTCTTTCGTTCAATTTCGTCCTATATATGAGGTTTCGGACAAGTCTGCAGCATTGAACGGTGTGGCTTTCTCCGCTTCAATTTTTTCACGCAACCACGTTCTTGGGGTGACGTGAACGGATAATGGGCAGCGTCTGTTATAGACGAGAAAACTAACTAACTAACTAACTAACTAACTAACTAACTAACTAACTAACTAACTAACTACCTAACTAAACCAACTAAACGTGGCTAACCGTAAAAATATTCTCCATATATTTTCTCCCTGGTTTCGCATTTGACGGCTCCGCAAGTGGAGTGTTTTAACTGAGCCGCTTTAACACTGTGATCCTTTACGGATGCATTGATATTTCGGCGTTGATTTTCATAGGGTGAATCAAACCGTGGCTGTTAACTTCGCCATCTCGCGTTCGCGTTTTCGAGCTAAGCCTTGTCGATTGTTACTTTTAATCGAACTTAGTTTGATCTGTCCCGATTTCATGCGACGTACAAAGGTTTTCAGCCCACTACCCCATGGCAGTATGGCCTGGGAAAATTTCGACGAACCCTGTACACTGAGCACGGAGGGAGCTGAAACGGTGTTAATGAGAAATCCTAACCAGGTCGTATCGTCTACAAGCAACGATAGTTATAGCGCGAGAACAGAACGACGACACAGAGACACGAAGGACACGAGCGCGTCCTTCTTGTCTCTGTGTCGTCGTTCTGTTCTCGCGCTATAACTATCGTCACGTCATACCAACTAGCCCAAGCTGCCACACTTCTAAGTCTACAAGCAGTCACGGGCGTAGGCATGTGCGCGCAGGGGGCCAGGGGTGGGGCGAGAGGGGGGCGCAGAGCCAGGCCAATACATTGGCAGGATAGGAAGGTGGGCGCCACGACGAGCCTTCACACCAACCCCCCTCACCTGAAGGGAAAGCCCTCTACGCGCTTAAACCTGAACCAGATGTGTGCCAATTTTCCGGCAACACACCTTCAATTGCCACCCACTTCCATGCTCAGGTAACGTGTCACGCGCTAAAGACAACTAGCGGAACACTCTTTAAGTCGGCTGTATAAATTGTGATCGCTTACTTCAGGTACTTCCCCTCCCTTGTTTTTCCCCCTTACCTTTTATAAGTACTACGCTATGCCTTGGGCACAGATGGCAAATTACTCCAAAGTACCTAAATTGCAACAAAAATTACAAATCTGAACTGATTTAGCGCAGTTTTTTTTTTCGAGACAGGACAACCCGAAGGGAACACACACAAGCACTTCCGTAAATCCAATGACACTACCATTATTTTATCATATATGTAATTACTTATCAATTAATTTAAACATTCCCACGCCCGAGGTGGTTTGGCTATCAGAATGACTAACATTTATTTTCTGTCCTTGGTCATTTTTTTTTGTGTGTGTGTGTGTGCCACAAGGAAAAAGGACAATGGCATACCGTATTGAAATGCAATCGGTAAAAAAATGTGTATTTTCAGGAAGTCGCTAGCTTGAAGTCGGGAAGTCGTTAGCTTGACCAGCCAGCTGCTTAATTCAGCAAAGTTACGGCCAAAGTGAATTTCATTACTGTGACGTCATTACCACCATGTCTGGTCCAGAGAGTTCTTACTCTCAGCACCAACCTGTGAAACAAACACATTGCTTACAGCTAATACGTACTATACATTGTGTCCTGTTAGCTCTCCCCATCAAACAGAACAATGTTTGCATCATGCGTGTAAACAAATGTCGTGTTAGCTCTTACTTTCAGCGTTTCCCATCCCCCAACATGACATGGTTTACCCGTCGTATATGTGAAATATGCCCTCGCTTTCAGCATTTTTCATCCCTTTCTGCCTTTTAACGCCCCCTTTTTCGTTCTTTTCGCTACAAAACTAGCTCTTGGTGCTGCGCGGTCGTCTACAAATGTCCACGTACCTGTTGAGTTGAAAAACAATTGAGTCTGATTTCGGCCGCCGAGTTGATCTCGATGCGATTAGAGATGCCAGAAATAATGAGAGGCCGGGGTTGGGATCTCCTTTAGGGAGGAACGGGTAATCCAACTCAGGGCTATAATAATGTGGTTGGGTGGAAAGGAAGAAACAAAAAAAGGAACAAAAACAAGTATAGACAGATCAAAACAAGGAACAAAATAATAAATAACGAATGGTACGAAAAAAAATGACAAAAAGTAAAAAAAAGAGGGTGAATTGATGTGGGTCGTGGAACGGAGTGAAACCATTTCTGTGGTTTACAGCGGTGATATCGTGTATAGTAGCCGATAAACGTTATAAAAACTACGTAAGATGTCCGGCAACTTTGATATGCAGGAGTAACCTATATTAATTTATACACAGTGAATTTCATTTCAGCATATCCTTACAATCGACCCAGAAAGTTCGCGAAATTCAGTATGCAAAATGAAAAAAAAAATAGTTTTGCAACCTTGTGTTCGTACTTTCACTGTGTAATACAGTAGACAAAAAATCGTGTATGACATTGAATTACATTTAAATAGGAAGCAGTCAACAGTAAAAAAGTAAACAAATATCTGGATACTCTTGTGATACCCTCGATGAACAGTAACATTAGTCTTTAGTTTATTTACGGTTTTAGTGACTACAGTCACACGGTGCTCGCAAAATCAACGTCACAATAAGAACCTGAATTGAGCGTAACTGAAGGATTGACTTTCATTAGCGTAGCCAAAAAAAAAACGGTTCACCCCCCCCCCCCCCTCCATTCAGAATAAATAAACAAAAATTCTGGCAATGCCCCTGTTTACTGTCGTCTACGGGAGTTCCTGTGGTTCGCCTACAACTACGCCACTGCCCATCTCGAAGCATGTTTCGAGCAGATTTGCCAACCAATTACGTTCGCCCGTTTATGTCACGTCACAGAGAAGGCGGGCTCATCTCAATATCAGCGTCCCTGGGGAGCTACTTTGGAGAGCGAAGATACTCGGGGATTTGGGGTAATGTTGGCGGAGCTTGAGTCGAATTCTTAAGCACAGTTTGTCGGAGAGGCTGGCGATCTCTCGTCTCTTGAACCGTAAACAAAACGTTCCAGGAAAGACGATAGTTATAGCGTGAGAACCAAACGACGATACAGAGACAAGAAGGACACGAAAGACACAAGTCTCTGTGTCGTCGTTTTGTTCTCGTGCTATAATATAACTATCGTCATGCCATACCAACTAGCCCAAGCTACCACACTTCTAAGTTCCAAAAAGCAAGGACTTAAGCCTACCGCTTACGCGTAAATGGACGCCAAAGTGCTGCGTATAGAAATACAAACACCATATGACAGTTATTACAAACGGAGCTCTGAACGGCTGTCTCATACGGTGAACAGTTCGTGAAGTAGTTTTACTTAATCAACCTCGCTGTCTTTTCCTTCTATCTATTTATTGCTAAACATAGTACCTCACTTTCCATTGAGCTTTCATGATGGAGTGCATATCTGAGATATTTTGGATTTGTGCGACAAAAAGCCTAAAAGTTATGAGTTCATGTGGAACCCATATTTGAATAGTTGGGTGCAACATAGGTCCCTGTTACTGTGTTGCATGTGCGAAAATCTACGTTAGATCATGGAATACAAGGTACGAAATAGAAGCAGAGCAGAGTTGAAAACGTAGCACTCATACTACAACGCGCTACTGTTCAAAGTCACGAACGATTACATGAGCACCGTTAAAATGCTAGTGCGACTCAGACCAACGATGTGAACGAAGTAGCGACACTTCGTCCCGCGTTTTATTCGGTTCGGTCGAATTCACGTTAACTTAAATTTACAGCTGTGCTAGTTAACTAGTACGGCTAGCAGTGGTGTCACACGTACGAGATAAACGTATCCGCTTTTTGAAACCTTCAAAAGAATTCGTTGCTGAGCTAGTTACTTCATACTTGTAAACTTCAGACCGCAAATCGGGTACAGGACATTCAAATTGGTACTTCGATGTCTTGTACCTAACTTGTTCCCTGCGGTTTACCATTCTTTACTACCGCACAGGCAGCTTCGTGGACACCTGTCGCCGGACAGGTAGCAAAACAGTAAGCAAACAAAACATAAGAGCAGAGCACGACAAGGTGGGAGTGGCGCGGAAGTCATCTACGCACCGTGTATGTACGGGGTAGGTCAACCGAATGAATGGGAGCGAGGTTGGGGTAAGTTGTAAGGAGGTAAAGGGGAGGGGGTTGCGAACGTTTACGCCAGCACGTAGGCCGGCCAAAGCGAGTGAATAAAGAAGCGAAACAAAAAAAGTGAGGCAATCAATTGAAAAAAGCATGACGCACCGATTGATTCCAGGGCGGAGGATGTTGCGGAGGGGGGGGTCGACCACAGGTATCACACCAAGCAGCAGCAGGTAGGGATGCGAAGGGTGTTTGCAGAGCCAAACCAAAGGCAAAGGAAAAAAAAAATACACAGCTCTTGGTAATGCCAATAAATACACCGTCGCAGAAGATACCCCCACGTCTTGTCTTGCTTGCGTCTTTCTCCGTGGATAACGGCGGGCGCTGTCTCGCACAGCGGTAGTAGCACCGTGGTGGTTGTGGCGATTCTTCGTCAAATACCACTCGAAGAGTTTTCGGGGAGGGTAGTGAAGCGCCCTCTTTTTTTATCTCCCGTACGGTGGCACCTTTTTGCTTTAACCTCTCGACTACGTCGGATGAGAAATGTACGCGCCCTGTCATGCCACGCTTATATTTTCCGCCTCGGAAGGGGGCGTGGTAGTAGCGAGAGGGGGGCTCGCCCCGCGCTCGCCGCTCCCATTGGTCGCGAGCGCGGGCGTCGGCCCTGACGTCACCTCGGAGCGGGGGTCACGTGGGATGCTGCGTACACGCGCGCACTCCCGACTGTGACCGAGCTCACGCGCTCGCATCGCGTACAGTTTTCCTCGTTTCTTCGTGCACTTTTCTCTCGATCTTTTTTTTCTTCGTGTGACCAGCTCCAGGCATCGTACGTTTATTTCTCTTTCTTGTTGGTTCTCGAAGTGGCTGATGAAAGAACGGCGGGTAGTTGAGGCAAGTGCAGCCATACGCCGCTGTACGGCCGCGGTGAAGTTTCTGATACTTTTTTTTTTTTACTGATCTTGTACTGTTGGTCTCTCCGATGCAGCCGCCCAATTACGCGCGCCGACGTACCTCCTCACCCAAACTCACGTGTTTCCATTCTTCAGGCCTCCCCCAAAGTGTACGCACGGCAATCCGCGACTTCGCTTCGCAACAGAAGCAATGAACCCCTCTCTACGCATACGCCATCTAGCTTAGCAGGTTTGCGGTCTCGTGATCGGCGGCATCTTTTCTTTCGTCATTTTGCTCTCGCCTTCTTTCCATCGCTGGCTACCGAACGTAACATACTCTTTGTTTTTTTCATTCTACATTTCCGCTCCTTACATCTCCAGGCTAGCTTATCTCTCTCCCTGCGGTTTTCTTGAAATCTTCGCTCTAGACTCTAGGAGATGGAATGTGCGATGGGCTCTCCAAAGGAATGCGCTTTCTAGCGCGGTAGCAAGGGCGAGGGTGGGGAATCGGTATGGGGTGATCAGGGGGATACTTAAGGGGGCCTCTGCTGCTTCTTCTCGTTTCGCCCCCTCTCCTCCATTGCCTCCTTTCTCAACATCGCCCAATACCTTCGCAGTCTGTGAACTGCGTGGTCATTTCTTCGAGGGGAGCCACGGCCGGCTGGTTATACCAACTTTCTAGAGGGTGTTGGTTATACCTGGTCCTCTTTCTTGTGCCTTTTTCCGTTGACGCCGCGTCGCGCGAAAGAGAGAAGGAAAAGACGCGAAGGTCTTCCGCGCGACTACTTCGGGGGGTTTCGGAATATTTCCAGCGGCCCCTTTGTCGCCCGCTGACGGACGCCAGTCGCGGCATTAGTTGCGTGCAGTGGGGCGTTGGCGCCAACAAGTGCTCGGCGTTCGCGCTTTACTGAAGAGAATTCGTTTGTGGGCCGCTTAGTTCTCGCGTTTAATTTTTCAGCGCACAATTCATACGCGAACAGTGACTGGCCTAATAATTGCATGTGTTGCTTGTCAACTGTTGCACCTGACCATTCTTCATACGCGGATGCTTGACGAAACCTAATAGACTGTTAAAAGGTGCGTTGGCGTCATGTCGAGAGGGCATTCACCTCGTCCAGCTACTGTGAGTGTAGCTGCCTGAATTCTCTCGGGATTCGCGTAAAGGAAAGCGAGCCCTGTGAACTATTCGAAACGACAAAGGCAGTTGAAGCTTTAAGGGTGAGCTTCAAAGCTACTTCGTTCTCCACTACTTGGCGCTGAAGTCACACTATGCGAAAGGTGTCAGGCTGGCTTTGGGGCAAGGGATCATGAATGGGCGAGGCACACCATTCAATTGCTCATGCATTCGGCTAAGAACAGAGGCCTTCCGTTGCGATCATTTATGATGGCGCAATAGTACTCGGAGCAGTTATTACGAATTATTTACGACGGCGCAATTGCACCACCTACGGGATACGGAGTTACCACGGCGGTATTTTACGTTATTGCGGTTGGGGAAAAGTGTGCAGTAACGGCGATTCACGGGATGCTGTTCTGTAGTGAATGTCTTATCATAATTAAATAGGCGACGCATCGCATGCTTGTAGGAGATTTGTCGAGAACCAGTCTGTCATACATATCGCCGATAGCCAGAGGTCTGCTAGTGTGACAGCAGAGGTTTGAAGAGCCCTTAGCAGATAGTGTGCACGCCACTTCCGTTGCTTCTAAAGATAGTGTCAAAACTTCTAAACTGATAACAAATACCTTACCATCTCGAACACACACAATCAGCACTCGATAAGTCGTCTCGGAAATGGGATTGTGTGCAGCTGAAGGTTGTAAATGTTTTCCAGGAGAACGATCTTGTGACCGACGTGGTTCGTGCGCTTGGTTCGCTAATGTGTGGCTAAGTTGTGGGTCGACTTGATTTATGGTGTACTAATTTAATTGCTGATTGGGGCAGTACGTCCAGGGGGTTAGGCGACCATACTGAATTGTGGACCGTTGTGGTCTTCTTGAAGCGTTCGCTCTGTGACCTCCGTTAACAGTTAGCAGCGTCCGATTGATTACTAAGTACAGACATTAATAGTAGTTCTGTTAGCGACACTGCCCTCGTAACTAATATTTACCGCAGTTATTATAACTGTTATGGACAGTAACCGGAGCCATCCTCAAATCCCATTTTCCCACTACTTTACTACACGTCTAGTAGAGCCACCACTCCTACCGCATTAACTATTGCTAACTACAACCTGTACTACTGCTAACCGCCGTGACCGCCAGCCCAGACTACCGCTAATACTAGGTAAAATTAACCTATTAACGCTGCCAGCAACACTTTTACGTTGCTATAAAACTACCGTCACTGCAGCACCTTTACTATTACCATAGCTACTACTAACCACTACCGTACCTTCAATATAACTACAATCGGCAATGATAACTGCTACCGATTAAGGCGGGGAGGTATGGAGTTCACACCCCTCCAGGATTTTCGCACCCCTCCCTTCGCAAAGCAAGCATAAACAAAACACAACGCGTAGGTTCCCAGCCTCCCTTCCATCCTGAAAGAACTCGCTTGCCATGGGTGCCACATGGTAAAAAAATACAAAAACAAAAAAAAACCCTGGCACCACCCTGCTTTCGGGCCGCATACACTGCACCGAACTGGCGGCGCGAAGTGTTCGGCATGAAAGCCTTGCTCCGTGCTTTCCTTCCCTTGTTACCTCCCTCAGAAAAGTTAAATGAATAAAGAGCAGGGGCCACACTCTCGGCAGGTGTCGCGACCCCTGGTGGCCTCGCGGAAGCAAGATCGGGCATGTTCTCCTTCGGAATGTTTTGTCTGTCCTACCAGGCACGCCTCGGCGCGGTTTTCCAGGCGTTATTTGCGTTTGTTTGCTCGTTTGTTTGTGCGCAGAGTAGCGTGGGCTACGATGTGAGGGCACGTGTGAATGGCACCTCCAGCCCTGTTAAGAATGGACTCGCGTCCATGTACGTTTTTCGCAGACGAGTATAGCCGGCGGGAATATGAGATCGTGAGGACGTTTTAGCTCTATTGTATGCCGTAAAAAAAGAGAAAAAATAAACGCAGAGAAGGAATAAAGAAAAAAAGAAAGCGGTAGGTGGTGTCCCGACCAACGGAATACGGGTCGTGAAGCGCATTAGCGAAAACGCCGCAAGCATAGAGGACTCGCGGTGTGCAAGAAACGAACTCCATTACGTCATACGTCAGCGCTCTCGGGGGAAAGTTGCCAGACTGTTGTGCGGCGTTCCGGTTAGGTGTTAAAACTTGTCGTTGGGCTTGCTAGCAACTCGTAATATTGTAAGTAATTTATCGCAATAGTGGGGAGTGAGTGTAAATGTGCGAGCCTTTCTAGAGATTCCTAAGTTTCGCTAAATTACTTTACAATATGATCGGTTGAGTGTAAAACCGCGACGTTGGCACCGCGCCCGATTCAAAAGGCAATCTTGCACGTCTTTCAATGAATGTAATTTACTTTTATCTGCTCTGTCTTACTTCTTCGGCCATGTTAGCTTTAGGTTCCTGCGGAATTCCTTCCAACTTTTGAATACGCTCCACTTCACTAGACTTCAGCGAATGAATCCAACAGATAGGCGAAGGTAAACATGGGAGACATGAATTGGGAAAAGCATAAGGGATAGGAACACAAAACCTTCGGATTACGCGTCCGTTGCATAATTCGAATAAGTTTATGGGTTCGTATCCTACCGGCGGAAAGGATGATTTTTGGTCCACCTTTATTTTTTCCCCCATAATTTGCGTCAGAATCGCTACGCTACAGTTAAAGGCAACAGCTGATGTCTCCCTTGATTTCCCTATACTCGCCATGGTGATATAGTGGTCATACCTGCTCAACTGCTAACCCAAAAGTCGCGGGATCGAATACCAGTCTTGGCGGTCACACTTTCACTGCAGGCGAGAATGCTTGAGGGTCGTGCACTTAGATTTAGGTGCAGGTTAAGAAACCTCAGGTGGTTTGATTCTCAGTAACCCTCCACCATGGCGTCTCTCTTAATTATATGGTGGTGCTGGGACGTTAAACCCCGATGATTAATATTGGTCTTGTCCAACAACAACAACAAAAAAGATCCAATCTCTAGCGAAAATTCCCCCCTTTTTTGTTCCTTCATTCGGCAATGCACTGTGGAAATTCTGCGGCGAAGCCACCGATAAAAACTGCCTACGTTTTTCCCAATACATTCAAGTGCACAACCTTACAGTCTATCGACCATGCATGCATGCCCACGCGTCATCGAAAAAACCCCAATCATCGCGTGACGTACAAGCATTAGAGTGTCGTTTCTATCGCCCGCGCGTTTTCTCCCAGTTCGATCTATAGCTGCTGTAAAGAGCAAGAATAAGGACCCGATACGCAAGCTTCATCTGTCTATACTTTAATTTTCACCCCCCGACCCCGGAAACACTCTTTACAGTCCGCCTAGGCACTCAGTGGACGTGTCAGACGTGATGAGAACGAAACACACACACTCACACAGAAAAAAAAAAGAAACATGGAATATCCACAAAGTCAATGACGAAGAGTGGGTGAAGCAATGGAATCGTTCGTTGTTACCGTAGATCACTCGGAACATTGACCACTAGCGCATGCCTATGAGTGACAAAGCGATTTATGCAAGGTTTATTGGTCATAAATGGTACGTTGTGTCGAGTTGTGAATTTCATCTTGCCTTCTATATTACCACTTCGTGGTATCGGATCTACAGCCTCAAGTTGGCAAAGACGAGGTCTGTGCACATTCTCCTGGTGGGTGTTGGTTGTTTTCGGCCATACGAAATGCATCGTATAGGGCATATCGAGACGTCGAATCAGCGTCATCAGGTCTACGGCGCACGCCAGCGCCGCCGACGGACAAGCCTCGATCTTAAGGGAGCTTCACCGCTAACACAAAACGTTAAAAAACATTCCCGAGACCTCTTTTGCGAAGCTAAGAGGAAATCTCTCTAGCGACTAGCTTTTTCCCAACGTGCTAACCAGAACTTCGTCTCCCAGGTGGCCTGTCGCTCACGCTGAGGACGTGATCCTTCCAGCGACTGGCCATTTTCACGCATCACGCCGACGGATGATGCGAAGACGAGACTACGCCCCCGCTACCTCAGGGAGCCGGCCGAGAGCTACGCGACAAATCATCTCTATACAGGCCTGCCTTCTTCCAGGAGGGGAACATGACCAGTGATCCGTCAAGATTATCGTCCCGCGTTTAGCGAAGGAAGCCGGGCCCGGTCGGTGTCTGCGGAGTGGTCACGTACAGATCAAGCAACCCATACGTGACAAGTCTTCAGGGCGATTCGCCTATAACCCTCAGTCTCTCGTAGTTCGTCGTAGTAATTCTCTCGGTGCTTGGTGTTGGACGTGTGTGTCGATGTCGTTCTATATCGTTGCGGTATGGATGCTGTACCTAATTTTGTACGCGGCTTGTACGTGCGTGCTGCGCGGGGTGATCGTGGTTGCCCACGATTTCCAGGAACGACACGGAAAAGAAGTGTACTGCGGCGCGAGTTCTGCGAAAAGGCGAGAGATGCGAGCGTCATGTCCGGCTGAACGATATATTCGGACGTGTCGAAGTAGACGTCGGGATATTTCGTGAAGCCGTGCTGTAAGTGCAGGCGGCATCAGAAGTTAAAGGACCACGCGACGCGAGAAAACACCCGCTGCTTTTGGAGACAGTCTTGAATTCAAATTACTTGCCTCTTCTCAAATGCGCCAACATGGACTGCACAGTTTGACTGAAACAAATTGCGTATTGCTGTGAAAATCAATGTTTTCTCTGAGATGTGGTCTCTTAATGTTTTAGGCCGACCGTACATGGTGTCAGCAGGGGTATCACGTTGTGAGCAGTACGTTTAAAGGGGGCGTAAAGAACTAACGAAGGTAATTTTTGCTCTCGCTCTGCCTCTTCAACCCGTAACAGCTATCGTGCTTTATATATATAGAAATCGCAGCATATCCACGGAGTGAATGATTATTGGTGAGGCGAAGTGTTCGTCAGTCCGTCTGTGCTTCCGTCCTTCCATTTGTTTTTGCTTCGTCCATCCATGCATCCATCCATGCATCCATCCATGCATCCATCCATGCATCCATCCATGCATCCGTCCATGCATCCGTCCATGTATCCGTCCGTTCTTCCGTCTGTCCGTTCGTTCGTCTGCCTGCCCGTTCATCCACACATCTGTTCGCGTGACCGTCCCTCTGTCTGCCTGTATGTCTGTTCATCCGTACGTTCGTCCGGGCATCTGTCACTCTGTCTGTCCATCCGTGCATCCGTCAGTCCGTCCATATGTATGCCCATCCATCTATATAGTGAACACTCCAAGTACAGCCATCTCACCTCTTTTCATCATGTATTCATCATATACAGGTGCCGCCATCCAGCGGACATTCTAAGGACCGCTCTTTCGGGTATGTGCCACCAGTGGTTACGCACTACAACGAGGGACGCATAAGCCACGCCATAAGGAACTTCGCCCTTAAAATGGAACGAGAAAAAATCCATTTAGGATAGGATTTGAATCCGGCCTTCTGCGTGTCAACCGAATATTCTACTCGAGGGCCTGACTGATTTGCTTTTATTTTTGTTTACTGCACGAAAATTCCCAGACTGGTCACGGTTTGAAACTCCTTCGCAGAAAAAGACCCTACACAGGTCTCACGTCGGGCAAGGAATGGCGTTAACGCATGTAATATAGCGTGGTAGAAAAGTAAAGAAAAGAAACAGATGTCACACAATGAGAATCGCGTAAGTAATCGGTCGTTCAATGGTCCAAATCCATCTCAAAATGCTCAGTCACAATTCTTCGTCCGCATCAGGCCAGCATACAACAAAGCGCCTATTTTAATTTACAGGTTTGCCTAACGGGTAGTTCAAGTTATGCTGAGTGATGAATAATGGCATAGTGGGTGCTTCAATTTTTTCACAAAATTTATGCTGACTTATGGGCGCCATTCAAGGGCGCCTGTATTGATTGCTCGAAGAGCAGCTCATGAAAGTTCATTCTTCCAGCTTTCTCTGTGACTGCTCCGTGTTACGCGTAGGCCTGGCGATATTTTCTTCACTTCTTTTTTTTGTGTGTGAGCGATTTCTGCATTGTTATTCGAACCACCACCCTCTCGGTTGCGAACGGGAAGTTTTATCCACAAGACAACCGGACCGTCATTGGAGGTGCATGGAGAAGTTCCACTCCATAATTTTTTTTTAACCTCAAGCTTAAAAATTATGGACCATCTTCCCGAGGGGAACATTGATGAGATGCAAAGCAACAGCGGTGCGCACGCCATTGACCCGGCTAAAACGGGCGTCGACGCGGGTCTTGGAAGAATGGTTTGAAGCGAAACTCGATGTAGCATTTACTCGAGTAAACGTTTCTTCGAAACGCAAAGACATGGGAGGCAGGTTGGGTTTCGTGTAAGTTTCATCGCAGATAAACGAGGCGAAAGACTAGGAAGTTTTAGTGCTGTGTACCCAAGCGGCTTGCGTACCCAAGACATTGGGGCGGCGGTACTGCGCATGCGCGAAGCCCCAAACAGATGCGTCGCAAGATCGCTGGGGCGATGCATCCGTGCGCCCATAAACAACGCTGCCACCACTGGCCTCCTAGCGGAGATAAGCTGCCCCGGCGCACATGCTGGCGCATCATGTTACCTTCACGGCGAGCAAAGCCGAGGCTGGCCAGACCAACCACTTTGACATTTATGCTTTAAGCGCAAATATTATAGTGGCTAGCCACTATAGAAATCATCATCATCATCATCATCATCATCATCAGCCTGACTACGTCCACTGCAGGACAAAGGCCTCTCCCATGTTCCGCCAGTTAACCCGGTCCTGTGCTTGCTGCTGCCAATTTATACCCGCAAACTTCTTAATCTCATCTGCCCACCTAACCTTCTGTCTCCCCCTAACCCGCTTCCCTTCTCTGGGAATCCAGTCAGTTACCCTTAATGACCAGCGGTTATCCTGTCTACGCGCTACATGCCCTGCCCATGTCCATTTCTTCTTGATTTCAGCTATGATATCCTTAACCCCCGTTTGTTCCCTAATCCACTCTGCTCTCTTCTTGTCTCTTAAGGTTACACCTACCATTTTTCTTTCCATTGCTCGCTGCGTCGTCCTCAATTTAAGCTGAACCCTCTTTGTAAGTCTCCAGGTTTCTGCTCCGTAGCTAAGTACCGGCAAGATACAGCTGTTATATACCTTCCTCTTGAGAGATAGTGGCAATCTACCTGTCATAATTTGAGAGTGCTTGCCGAATGTGCTCCACCCCATTCTTATTCTTCTAGTTACTTCAATCTCGTGGTCCGGCTCTGCGGTTATTACCTGCCCTAAGTAGACATAGTCTTTTACAACTTCAAGTGCACTATTACCTATCTCGAAGCGCTGCTCCTTGCCGAGGTGGTTGTACATTACTTTCGTTTTCTGCAGATTAATTTTAAGACCCACCTTTCTGCTCTCCTTGTGTAACTCCGTAATCATGAGTTGCAATTCGTCCCCCGAGTTACTCAGCAATGCAATGTCATCGGCGAAGCGCAGGTTACTAAAGTATTCTCCATTGACTCTTATCCCTAATTGTTCCCATTCTAGGCTTCTGAAAACCTCCTGTAAGCACGCGGTAAATAGCATAGGGGAAATTGTGTCCCCCTGCCTTACACCCTTCTTGATTGGTATTCTGTTGCTTTCTTTATGAAGCACTATGGTAGCAGTTGATCCCCTGTAGATTTCTTCCAGAATGTTTATATATACTTCATCTACGCCCTGATTCCGCAGTGTTTGCATGACGGCTGATATTTCTACTGAATCAAACGCCTTCTCGTAATCTATGAAGGCTATGTATAGTGGTTGGTTATACTCTGAGCATTTCTCTATTACCTGATTGATAGTATGAATGTGGTCAATTGTTGAGTAGCCTGTTCGAAATCCTGCTTGTTCCTTTGGTTGATTGAATTCTAATGTTTTCTTTACTCTGTTAGCAATTACCTTTGTGAATAGCTTGTATACTACAGAGAGCAAGCTGATCGGCCTGTAATTCTTCAAGTCCTTGTCATCTCCTTTCTTATGTATTAAGATGATGTTAGCGTTCTTCCAAGACTCTGGTACTCTTCCCGTCAGGAGACACCTCGTAAACAGGGTGGCTAGTTTTTCTAACACAATCTGTCCTCCATCTTTCAGCAGATCTGATGTTACCTGATCCTCTCCAGCAGCTTTGCCCCTTTGCATGCTCTCCAAAGCTTTTCTGACTTCTTCTATCATTACTGGTGGGGTGTAATCTGGGTTACTGCTAGTTCTTATAGTATTAAGGTCGTGGTTGTCTCGGCTACTGTACAGATCTCTGTAAGACTCCTCCGCTATTTTAACTATCATATCCATATTGGTACTTATTTTGCCTTCTTTGTCCCTTAGTGCATACATCCGACTTTTGCCTATCCCAAGTTTCCTCTTCAATGCTTTGACACTTCCTTTGTTTTTCAGAGCGTGTTCAATTCTCTCCATGTTATACCTTCTTACATCGCATACCTTACGTCTATTAATCAACTTCGAAAGCTCTGCCAGTTCTATTTTGTCTGTTGTACTTGACGCTGTCATGATTTGACGCTTCTTAATTAGGTTCTTCGTTTCCTGGGAAAGCTTGCCAGTGCCCTGTCTAACTACCCTGCCTCCAACTTCCACTGCACACTCCGTAATGATACTCGTCAGATTATCATTCATTGTATCTACGCTAAGGTTGGTTTCCTCACTAAGAGCCGAGTACCTGTTCTGCAGCGACACTCTGAATTCCTGTACTTTCCCCCTCAGTGCTAGCTGATTGATTGGCTTCTTGCGTATTAGTTTCTGTCGTTCCTTCTTCCAGTCTAGGCGAATTCGAGACCGTACCATTCTATGGTCACTGCATCGTACCTTGCCAATCACTTCCACATCCTGCACGATTCCAGAGTGTGCACTCATTATAAAGTCTATTTCGTTCTTATATTCGCCATTGGGGCTCCTCCATGTCCACTTGCGGTTTTCTCGTTTTCGGTAGAAGGTATTCAAAATCCGTAAATTATTGCGTTCTGCGAATTCTACTAGTAGCTCTCCTCTGGCGTTTCTAGTACCGATGCCATAATCTCCTACTGCCTGGTCTCCAGCCTGCTTCTTCCCTACCTTTGCATTAAAGTCGCCCATCACTATAGTATACTGTGTTTTTACCTTACTCATTGCCGATTCCACGTCTTCATAGAAGCTTTCAACTGAAGCGTCATCATGGCTGGATGTAGGCGCGTAAGCCTGTACTACCTTCATCTTGTATCTTTTATTCAGTTTAATTACGATACTTACCACCCTTTCATTAATGCTATAGTATTCCTCTATGTTGCCAGCTATGTTTCTGTGAATTAGGAACCCCACTCCCAGTTCTCTTCTGTCTGCCAAGCCTCTGTAGCAAAGGACGTGCCCATTCTGTAGCACCGTATAGGCCTCATCTGTCCTCCTAACCTCACTGAGCCCTATTATATCCCATTTAACACCCTCTAGCTCCTCGAATAGTACAGCTAGACTTCCCTCACTAGATAAGGTTCTAGCGTTAAACGTTGCCAAGTTCAGGTTCCAATGGCCACCAGAGAAGGATTGGCCACCCTGGTGCAGTATCTGGCCACTACCTCCGACATGCTTACGTCAAATAACACTATAGAAATAGCATGACACAAAGGCGCCAAATCTCGGACAGCATGAATCGGCCGCCTTGTAAGGTCCACCTTCGCAAGAACTCACAGTATCCGCACTGCGGATACTCTAGCCGTCGAGTTAAAATAAGCCAAAGTGCGAGCACTTATAGCGATTACATGGTTTCAGCCAGATTACCAAAGCTAGAATGGCCTGGAACATAAACTATATTCCAGCCCCGACCAGCTGAATAGGTGGCGCCATCTAGCGCAGCTATATTGAAACAGACAACCACAACAATGTTATTGCAGAAACATTATGCATTGTACATCTGGTGCAAAAACTGCGCACCGACAATATTACAAATGAGTAAAGTTCTTATTTGTTTTCATCTCAAAAACATCACGCGTAAGCTAACAAGTTCATGACTGGTTGCACGCAGTGTCACAAGATGTCGACACTGTCGTTATAGTAACCCTGTATTTTTCACTTTTTTCGTATACCAGGATACTGTACACGATAAAAAAGTGCCCTGATCACTATGTATGTTTTATTTTCCATTTTCAATCATAAAAATAATTAAATAATACTTACGCGACAAGACGCTATGGCACTGCGAGCACGTGTGACCTAAGGCCCCTGTGACCTTCGTGCGGCTTGCGTTTGCGTGCGTTGCGTGCATTCCGGTTGGGTATGGGTTGGGCACGCAACGCCGCGCGCTCCCAAGCCCGCATCGCCCCAAGAGAATGCGTACCCAGCACTAAAACTCCCTAGTAATAAGTGCTGCGGGCAGTGGAGAGAGTGTGTTGCGAGTGAGCGGTGGAGCAACGCCACCTATGTGTGTTGCGAGGATCCGGCAGCTGCTGCGGGTGAGGGAGAGATTGACGTCAACGCGCAGCTGCGATTTGACCTACTTGGCATCGTTCCAACAACTGCGGCGGGGAGAACGCGGTACGGCGCGTTGGCACGGAGACACTGGTGGAAAGTGTTACACAGGCTAGTCAAAGAGCTGTTTGCATCTAAAAAAATAAATATGAATCCCGGTGCGCTGTACGTTTCTGCTTGTTCAGCGACTCGGCCCTCTCTGTTACGAGCTGGACACCGTGCTCACTTGGTTACTGAGTAGTGAATTGTGTTTGGTAGTTCCTTCGAGCTGTACTTCAGGCGAGGTCTTCAAAAAAAGTTAGGCTCCAGCATTGCACGTGTGAACATCGTCCCGCTTCAATGTACTTGTTTCTTACTTTTTTTTCATCACCGGCGTTCGAACCACTGACTGCCCGGGTTCGAGCAAGCCATGGGCCTTGAACGTTCCGCTAGCAGGACGACACAACAAATATGGTTCAGACGTTTCTCCGGCCGTAACTTCTCCAAAGGCTTAAAATTACAGCATATCCACGGAGTGAATGATGATGGGCGCAGCGTTCGTTCGTTCGTTCGTTCGTTCGTTCGTTCGTCCGTGCGCCGTCCGTATCACCTCGTGATCCTGCCGACGAGCACAAGCCCCAGCTGCCTTCCGCACGCGGCGCTCCTCGTCGTCCATGGTCCGCCAAGCAGCACGATCAGGCAAGCGGACTCGTGCGGCGACGATCCTGGATATTGAGAGATAACGGGCTTCCCCGGCGGAGCCCCGCGCAGCAACTAATCGGAAAGCAGCTCCACCGCCAACGCCATCTAGAGTACCTTCCCCAAACCGCCATATTGTACGCATGTCTGTGGGACAGAACACTTTCGGAAACGAGACGAGAAATGGAATCCGTACAGCGCTGCTGGGTACAGAGGCTGGTCGACGACCGATGCCGCTAGAGGACTGGCCTGGTATCGCCATAAGGAGCTTTGCCCCTAAAACGGAAGCACAGGGAGGTTAGCCAGTTCTCAGACCGGCTGGTAACCTTGCGCTGGAGAAATGTGTTAGGGAAATAAAATATGATGGAAAAGAGATGTTACAAATAATAACGAAGAAAAAAGAATAATACATTAAACGATACTGCTTAAAGTCTTCCTCGGAGATTAGGTGTCTGTAATAAACGCAACAACACTCCGATCGAGACCGTCTGACCGAGACCGTCCGTACCGAGGACGGTCTTGGTCAGTGTCCTTAAACCTTTCCTTCGACAATGGACGGTCGTGAAGTCTATCGAGCACTTTCGTCGGTTCTTTACTTGGCGCACTTAAGCGACACTCACTCAGAAGATGGGCGATCGTCTCCTCGCAGCTACAGTTATCACACGTCCGGTTTCTGGTCATTCCGATTCGAAATGAGTAAGCATTCCTGAAGACCACACCGACCGACAAGCGGCACAGGAGAGTCTCCTGAGCTCTAGTTATTCCCGACAGAAGACGGAACTGTAGGGGTTCCAGTTGTGAAGACGTGCGCTGGCGAATTCCGTCGAGTTCCATGCACTGTGCGAGTACAGTTCACGTGCAACTGAACTAAGCCTTGCAGCGGCGTCCGTTCTTGATAACGGCACTGGAGAGTATCATGAGCAGATCGAACGGCTTCATCTGCACGGTCATTTTCGTGGATACCACAATGGCCCGTTGTCCACTGCAGGGGCGCCACCAGAAATATTTTCGGGGTAAAGAGGGGGGGGGGGGGGGTTCAGTCATGCTTAATGTACGTGCGAGCATTTGTATGTGGGCGGGTAGATCTGCGCAAGCAAAATTGAAAAAAAATCGGGGGGAGGTAGATTTGAGCTCCTCTCCCCGAGGCCTCCTTAGCTACGCCACTAGCCACTGATTGGTTATGCTGCACTGTTTCTTTATAGGGTGATGACGAGGCAGTCTTGTGCCAGTGAATAACTTTTCGTTTGGTCCATGACGATATGGCGACATAATCTACTGGAGGGCAGCTTTGGAGTCGAAGAAGACTGACCACGCCTGTAGTGGTTCTTCAACTACGAACAGAGGCACCATTGAAAGGCCGCCCCGCCATGGTGGTCTAGTGGCTAAGGTACTCGGCTGCTGACCCGCAGGTCGCGGGATCGAATCCCGGCATCGGCGGCTGCACTTCCGATGGAGGCAGAAATGTTGAAGGCCCATGTGCTCAGATTTGG
Source organism: Rhipicephalus annulatus (assembly GCA_013436015.1). NCBI lineage: Eukaryota > Metazoa > Arthropoda > Arachnida > Ixodida > Ixodidae > Rhipicephalus > Rhipicephalus annulatus. Next base: position 232,931 of record WOVY01010902.1, on the reverse strand, counting down.
TTGCACGTTAAAGAACCCCAGGTGGTGAAATTTCCGGAGTCCTCCACTACGTCGTCTCTCATAATCATATGGTGGTTTTGGGACGTTAAACCCCACATATCAACAGTAGTGTTGTTTGTTGTAGGGCCAATTGCGACGATTGTTTTTTTTCTTTTGGATTTTGAGAATGGTTATTAGGTTTTTTAGTTTATGTAGACACTGCAACTGTTACAGCGCTGTGTGCATGAAGTTCGCGGGAATGACTGTGCGAGGCGAGACAATGATACCGCTAAACACATGAGGTCTAAAACGCTCAACTGCCTCTATGAGGAGACGTTTCATTTTAGTGTTATACCGATTCTCATGGCAAAGGAATAAGCCATGTCTTTTTTTTAGTATAGTTCTCAAAAATGATGCCATATCTGTGTACACGAACACTTTGCTGTCGAAACTGAAAGATGTGAATCTGAAGCAAATAAAAGCACCAGGTCGGAGCTAGCCAACTACACTACGCACGATTGCCACTCAATTCATAGATTCGTGCTAATAGATGGCTGCCGTTTCGGGTGGTGCAGCCATGTTTTTCGGGCTCTTTTTGGCATATCAAACGTTTCCGGTAATGGGTGCGCGTGCGCAGTTCACACCCGGCATTCCAATATGCACGCAAACATTTCTGCGTATATAGCGCGATACCGCTAAAAATTTCTATTGCTCAGCAGCTGACCGCCACATCGAAAGCCGGATCCTGATTAGACTTGCGTGAACACGTAAGGTCGAACAGGAGACACCCGTCGATCACGTAGATATTGTAGTAATGAGAGACACAGAGACAGCACCGTTCCTGGGCCTGCTGCTTCATATTGCCTTTCGCTGTTCTCTTTTTCTTGTCAGCTGCCTGCGCACCCAGATCCCGTTGTCATTCATTTTTATGGATTTTGCGTATGTCGATTTGCCAGCGCTGATATCGCAAACGCGCACGTTAGCCGAGGTGGATGGAAAGTGGATTCGTGTTGTCACTCGGCTCATGCGTTGGGGGGGACGTTCCAGCTGTTTTGCTCGGATTAGTTCATCTGAATGCCTACCTCTCTGAGACTCGTTGAATACGATATGCAGGACGCTTTCTACTACTGCGACCACGCAGAAACATTGTTTGTTTCTCTGAATAGGTATCGCATCCCAAACCCCTGCAGCAGCAATGGTACGGCGATTAAAGGCGTCCGGAATGTTGTGGTATAGTTTCGGAATCTTTCGCGCTTGAACTTTCTGTGCTCGGCAGGGTGCGTTTAACGACGTCGAAACACCCGGAACGATGAACGAAGCTTTCAATAAGCGATGGCAAACGGTGTATAAACGACGGTCTGATTATTAATGATTGTAGTGGAATAATCCGTGTGAGCAGTGGAAGTGCCTCAGACAGGAGGCACTTCCACTGTTCAGCCTGAGTATCCCACTACGTTGTTTTAATCTGTCGGCTCCCATCGCGACTTTGGATTTCCTTGATGATTGTGTAACACGTCAGCGAATACAGTTGAGACCACTTATGGAATCAGGTTTAGTGTCACCGCGCAACAGCGATGTAAAGAAAAAGCAACTACAGTGTAAAATCTGGCAAAAAGTTTTCAATACGCTTCCTGTAATTGTACTAAAGTGAATCGTACTCTGATTCCCCTGCGCGTTGAAGTGATCGATCGACATACGCGCCTTACAGTTTACTATTTCGACTAGTGGAATGTGTTAACAGCAACATGCACCGCGCACGCTTCGGGACAGCTTCGCAAACGGAAAACTCCCGGGAACACCGCCACCGCCGCTGCCTGTATGTGGAAAGTTTCAAACAGAAGGGATCCGAGAGCCGCTTCTGGGAGAACCATTTGAAAACGGAGATCTCGTACAGCAGCGTCATGAGAGGTCACGGTGGTTGCTTGCATGCATTCTCACACGTTGCAGCGGCACTGTACCAGGAGGCAACACGGAGATGGATCAATTAACTGTTGTACCGTTCGAGCAGTACTGTTGTGTCGTTAGGAGTTTCCACGGATGGCGGAAAAAAAAAAAACTTCGCGTGATGTTTAACAGCAAATTATACCCCGCACCTGCTTTCAGACAGGTTCACAACAAAAGCTACCGGACGCACCGTCCCCTTCTCCTGAATGTGGAAAGTTTCCATCTGGGGGAAGACCGGTACTACTTCTGGGAGAACCATTTGGAACGAAGATTCGCGTGCCACAGAGTCACGCGATTCGCGTGTAGTCGGGGTGATTGCTCGCATTATCACTCCTTCGCTGCGACGTATACCAGAAGGCAAAACGTTGAGATACGTAAACTGTATACTGCGTACGACCTGCAGCGCGCTGTCATTCGGAGTTGCCGCGGATGCGTAACACTTTCGCGTTATCTCGAATCATAAAGGGTTGTCTCTGAGGTGGCTGATATTTGCATGTGCACCTAGTAAGCGGTGCTTTCAGCGGCAGGCCATCTGCGGTCACCTGCGACTCTGAAACCAAGCCTAATTGCTACACGCTACAAACGGAGCAACGTCATAGACGCGCGTGCCACAAGTCACGGGACGGTTGGGCGACGGTATAGATGCGACGAGTTCGCAGACGCTCACGCGAGCTGCTATGAGGGCGGCGGCAGCTTGTTGCACGGCTGTGACGAAACACGAGCAGAGGCGCTCGCTGTTATAGACCATTATAGCACGTGCCTCGAGTGACTGCGTCGGCTTTCTCGCCGCGACCTCGCCGTGGGATAATGCGACTAATTCCAGGTCGCGCCACGCTGCATGGGTAATTGCGCGTGTTTTTTTGTTTCCTACACGCTTGTTTCGTTTGTTGTTCATTTCTTCGTTACTGCGAGCTTGGTCTCGTAGTTACCGCGCTTTCAATTGCGTATCGTTTCGAACTCTTGATTGTCGCGCCACTGAGTGAGAGAGAAAGATTCGTAGTGTCTTTTTTTTTTCTAATGGTTTGCTCGGCCTCGCACGAGTCGACATTCTATAACGAGGAAAAAAAAAACCGCACACGCGACCGTAGACAAGACGTGCATTTCGCTGTGTGTGTGTGTGTGTGTGTGTGTGTGTGTGTGTGTGTGTGTGTGTGTGTGTGTGTGTGTGTGTGTTGATTGATTACACGCATTCGCAGAATCGCCCTAACTACCGACACCATCGTCGTTTATTAGCCCAGTTTGTGTGTGTGCGCGCGTTTTAATTTATACATATGCGATGAACAAGTTAACAATAGTGCGGCACGGTTTCGGAACGACTGTGAGTAAATTTAGTTCTCGTAGAGACAAAAGATAAAGAAAGAGCGTACAACAGTATTGAAGGAGCAAACAAGGCCGAGCGAGCACTTTAAGAAAGTGCGATGCGAGTTTTGGATATACCGGTGGGTGGAGTTCTAACGTTAGTGCTTCTACATCGGTACTTGCATTTTTGTTAGCTGACCGATACTCCGGACGCCGGGTCCCGAACATGAATATTCTGCTTCCAACAGCTTTACATTTGGTTTCCCTTTCACGCGCAAGTTCATCTTCCAATTTCACTTCGTGTTGGAAGCTATTCTGATTTATCGCAGTTGTGGGCCACGTTTATCGCAGTTGTGGGCCACTGGGGTCTAGTGGCTAAGGTACTCGGCTGCTGACCAGCAGGTCGCGGGCTCGAATCCCGGCTGCGGCGGCTGCATTTCCGATGGAGGCTGAAATGTTGTAGGCCCGTGTGCTCAGATTTGGGTGCACGGTAAAGAACCCCAGGTGGTTGAAATTTCGGAGCCCTCCACTACGACGTCTCTCATAATCATATGGTGGTCAAACCCTACATATCGATCAATCTTTTTGAGGCGGAGGACCTAGTTGCATGAAACTGACACGGCGGAAGCCGCACAGAAATCGGGGAGAAGTGGTCAGGCAAAGAGAAAGAGAAAAAAAAATGTGGCAAATTGACAATAATTTTCAAAATCTGAATAGAAATTATGCCATCTGAAAGTGGTATTTCTTTGTTTCTGCTGTCTACACTCTTTCGAGGTCAAGACTGTAACCTCGGCCTTCGGACAGATAGTCACAGGGGTACTGGTCGGGGGGGGGGGGGAGGAGGTTTGCTTCGCGGGTGACCCGTAATATTATGCGGCCCCCTTATTTGTAGAATTACGGAAGGCAAAAGTCTCATATTCCAGCGGAAGTTTGAAACTTGGACGCGACGAGCTCTTACGTCACATCCGGTCGTTCCAGGGCGCCACCGCGGTGGCGGTGCAAAGTTCACGCGAAGGAGCAGCTACGCCTTGTAGAAGTAAAGCAGGCGCCACTTCATGGCGCGGCAACAGGACCATCGCATCAATACCTGGCTGTCCTCGCTGTCATAATCATGATAATTAGCCTGATTACACCCACAGCTGGTCTCTCCTACTTTTGTCTCTCCCAGGTTTTTCCAATTAAGCCGGTGCTGCGCCTGCGGCGACAACGCAACCTAGGCAATTAGCTAATCTGATCTGCCCGCCTAACTTCCTTCTGTTCCTATAGCCGCGCTTGCCTTATCTTGGAGTTCAGTGTTACCGTTAATGAGCGTCGGTTTACCTCGCGTTCCCGTCCACGCCCTGTCCATGCACATTTCTCGACTGAGATACCAGAATAAGGTTTAAGAGCTGTTTTACAATACACTTCATAAGGCTAGTCTTCAACAATTCAAACAAGAAGGCCCGAGAGTGCCATTGGACTCACTCGTTTCTGTGCGCTGCTCGGATTAATCTTACCCAAGAAGCTGGCGATTCGTGTGCGCGTGTTTAAAAACCGATGAAAAAAACGCAGGAAGAATGAGTTATATACGTGTGACGCTCAATGAGGGGAGTGGAATTTTTCAACATCAGTCAGTCAATACTATTCACCACCAGTTAATGCTAGCCCCGCCGCGGTGGTCTAGTGGCTAAGGTACTCGGCTGCTGACCCGCAGGTCGCGGGTTCGATTCCCGGCTGTGGCGGCTGCATTTCCGATGGAGGCGGAAATGTTGTAGGCCCGTGTGCTCAGATTTGGGCGCACGTTAAAGAACCCCAGGTGGTCGAAATTTCCGGAGCCCTCCACTACGGCGTCTCTCATAATCATATGGTGGTTTTGGGACGTTAAACCCCACAAATCAATCAATCAACCAGTTAATGCTAGCCGGCAATCAGAGTGTGCTGGTATATCTCGATTAAGTACGGCACCTATAGCCGAGCAAGGCGTCTGTCCGAGACGAGGCGAGGAGAGATTGCTGGACGAGGTACGTGCTGCAGGTATTTATGTTTTTTGAATATCCGTTTCGTAAATGCGTCCCACTGCGCGTTTACCTGGAGGTGATGATGCAACGTTGCATCACACAACGCGTTTCTGGACACATTCTCGAGCCGTATGCCGCGGGGAAGTGAAAACCGTGACGGAAGAAGACGTAATCTAGGTGCTATATTTATTACTTAGGCAGGCATGCTTCTTCTGATTCCATAAATGCCATCGCGTATGCGAGTTTTCTAATGAGACTTTTTGTCAACCAATGAATGAAAGAGAAACGAGGCGCGTCCTTCAACGCTGAACGTCCCAGCCATTTTGGTGACCATCTCAAAGATTTTCGAAAAAAAAAAAGGAATGTGCTGACTTGTCACACTGGAAAGAATTGATTGGTATAATATTTCGGAGATGAAGAAATTTGGTCACGTGAGCACCTTCAGAACTGCGCAGAATGCCGTGTGAGTTATGTTTTTTCCAAAAATTTTATTGAGAGTATCGTTTCTCGTTTTAATACAAAACTCGGTTCACATTAAGCGAGTGCGTTTATGTAGGGTGTTGGAAGATTAATAGCACTACGCCCTTTTTTTACTGTCATATACACCTCCTCAAATTGTGCCGAAATGTATTTTTTTCGCTTGTAATATAGCGCTAAGTATGAACGTCTGAGTAAAAAATACTTAATATGTGGAAAGTTTATTTTGGTTTGTATTGGTTTTGTTTGTATTGGTTTTGTTAGTATTTTGGTTTATTTTGGTTAGTTGGTTTGTAACTCATAATAAGAAAGACAGACTACAAGCAAATCTTCATTTTGGTCCACATGGAGACGCAGTTCGCACCACAAGGGGCTTTTATCTCAATTGAAAGCAAATCAATAGTTATCTCAAGACATTTGCCAGTCAATATATTGCTTGTGTAAAGGAAGAAAATAATGTTTGAAGTCCGCCATTGACAAACCATTACCCCGTTTGTTCATACGGCAGCTTCCTCTGTGAAGCTCATAGGTACAACAGCACAAACGTCACAAAAAATAAGGAATACATATATAGACAGTGTTGAAATCAACTGGTGGTTTATTTTTGGGTCAACTTGTGTATTTATTAAAAATCATCAGTATCAGAGAAGATGTCACAGTGATTGGTTACTGAACTTCTTCATTGAAGTTCCCCATTACGGTCAGTGGGAGAACTTTAAAAATTACTTTCTTCGTTAAAAAACAATATAAAAATAAGACTTGCTACTTGCTCCCGGTTCTACACTCGGCGCTGTTCTTCGACAGTTGTCTCCTGTTACGGGGTTTATGCGACCCCTGCAGCCTGTACCAATGTGGTAGTTAATAATTGAAACTGCTGGTCGCGAAGTCGGCGGCAGGACTGCCACGGAATGAACGACGTCTCTGGCGGAACAGCCAATGGCGAGTGTGCACGGGTACAACGTAGAGAGCGATGGAACTGACGGCACGCAGCCAACGAAAAAAGTTCGGCGTGACGAAAGTGAACGCATTTTCGTTTGGCCTAACCGTACACAGCTTGCGCTGTAAAACCGAAATTGCCGTTTCGGTTTGGCCACTCCTTTTCAAGTCGTAGAATATCCTTGCCGAATAGAATATAGTTCGGCAGGTCATGCACAGATGACCAGAATACGTTCGTTAGGGAAGGAAGTAATGTTACCAAAATATATTTATTCCTAATAGTTTAATGTTAAGAATATAGTAATAATAAATTTATATTAAAATATAATTATAATATATTATTTATACTAATAATAGCTTAATATTAAATAATTTATTAATTTATTATTAATAATATTATTCTTAATAGTTTGCTTAAATACTGACAATGCACAGTCCCCTTGAACGAAAATTCTGATCACGTGATCAAGATATTAATTGAGGCGATAGTAGACGACAAGGCGGCCATATAGTTTAGTTAAGGGGCGCTCATATTGAAAGACTGCGTAGTGCATGACATTGGGGAAAAATAAAGGGGAAGGGAAGGGGTCTCGTCATGAATTTAGTGAGTCCTTCATCATCTTCATCATCATCATCATCATCATCATTATCATCATCATCATCATCATCATCAGCCTGACTACGTCCACTGCAGGACAAAGACCTCTCCCATGTTCCGCCAGTTAACCCGGTCCTGTGCTTTCTGCTGCCAATTTATACCCGCAAACTTCTTTATCTCATCTGCCCACCTAACCTTCTGTCTCCCCCTAACCCGCTTCCCTTCTCTGGGAATACAGTCAGTTACCCTTAATGACCAGCGGTTATCCTGTCTACGCGCTACATGCCCTGCCCGTGTCCATTTCTTCTTCTTGATTTCAGCTATGATATCCTTAACCCCCGTTTGTTCCCTAATCCACTCTGCTCTCTTCTTGTCTCTTAAGGTTACACCTACCATTTTTCTTTCCATTGCTCGCTTCGTCGTCCTCAATTTAAGCTGAACCCTCTTTGTAAGTCTCCAGGTTTCTGCTCCGTAGCTAAGTACCGGCAAGATACAGCTGTTATATACCTTCCTACCTTCCTCTTAAGGGATAGTGGCAATCTACCTGTCATAATTTGAGAGTGCTTGCCGAATGTGCTCCACCCCATTCTTATTCTTCTAGTTACTTCAATCTCGTGGTTTGGCTCTGCGGTTATTACCTGCCCTAAGTAGACATAGTCTTTTACAACTTCAAGTGCACTATTACCTATCTCGAAGCGCTGCTCCTTACCGAGGTTGTTGTACATTACTTTCGTTTTCTGCAGATTAATTTTAAGACCCACCTTTCTGCTCTCCTTGTCTAACTCCGTAATCATGAGTTGCAATTCGTCCCCCGATTAACTCAGCAATGCAATGTCATCGGCGAAGCGCAGGTTACTAAGGTATTCTCCATTGACTCTTATCCCTAACTGTTCCCATTCTAGGCTTTTGAAAAACTCCTGTAAGCACGCGGTAAATAGCATTGGGGAAATTGTGTCCCCCTGCCTTACACCCTTCTTGATTGATATTCTGTTGCTTTCTTTATGAAGCACTATGGTAGCAGTTGATCCCCTGTAGATTTCTTCCAGAATGTTTATATATACTTCATCGACGCCCTGATTCCGCAGTGTTTGCATGACGGCTGATATTTCTACTGAATCAAACGCCTTCTCGTAATCTATGAAGGCTATGTATAGTGGTTGGTTATACTCTGAGCATTTCTCTATTACCTGATTGATAGTATGAATGCGGTCAATTGTTGAGTAGCCTGTTCGAAATCCTGCTTGTTCCTTTGGTTGATTGAATTCTAATGTTTTCTTTACTCTGTTAGCAATTACCTTTGTATATAGCTTGTATACTACAGAGAGCAAGCTGATCTGCCTGTAATTATTCAAGTCCTTGTCATCTCCTTTCTTATGTATTAAGATGATGTTAGCGTTCTTCCAAGACACTGGTACTCTTCCCGTCAGGAGACACCTCGTAAACAGGGTGGCTAGTTTTTCTAACACAATCTGTCCTCCATCTTTCAGCAGATCTGATGTTACCTGATCCTCACCAGCAGCTTTGCCCCTTTTCATGCTCTCCAAAGCTTTTCTGACTTCTTCTATCATTACTGGTGGGGTGTAATCTGGGTTACTGCTAGTTCTTATAGTATTAAGGTCGTGGTTGTCTCGGCTACTGTACAGATCTCGGTAAAACTCCTCCGCTATTTTAACTATCCTATCCATATTGGCAGTTATTTTGCCTTCTTTGTCCCTTAGTGCATACATCCGACTTTTGCCTATTCCAAGTTTCCTTTTCAATGCTTTGACACTTCCTCCGTTTTTCAGAGCGTGTTCAATTCTCTCCATGTTATACCTTCTTACATCGCATACCTTACGTCTATTAATCAACTTCGAAAGCTTTGCCAGTTCTATTTTGTCTGTTGTACTTGACACTTTCATGATTTGACGCTTCTTAATTAGGTTCTTCGTTTCCTGGGAAAGCTTGCCAGTGTCCTGTCTAACTACTCTGCCTCCAACTTCCACTGCACACTCCGTAATGATACTCGTCAGATTATCATTCATTGTATCTACGCTAAGGTTGGTTTCCTCACTAAGAGCCGAGTACCTGTTCTGCAGCGACACTCTGAATTCCTGTACTTTCCCTCTCAGTGCTAGCTGATTGATTGACTTCTTGCGTATCAGTTTCTGTCGTTCCTTCTTCAAGTCTAGGCGAATTCGAGACCGTACCATTCTATGGTCACTGCATCGTACCTTGCCAATCACTTCCACATCCTGCACGATTCCAGGGTGTGCACTCATTATAAAGTCTATTTCGTTCTTATTTTCGCCATTAGGGCTCCTCCATGTCCACTTGCGGTTTTTTCGTTTTCGGTAGAAGGTATTCAAAATCCGTAAATTATTGCGTTCTGCGAATTCTACTAGTAGCTCTCCTCTGGCGTTTCTAGTACCGATGCCATAATCTCCTACTGCCTGTTCTCCAGCCTGCTTCTTCCCTACCTTTGCATTAAAGTCGCCCATCACTATAGTATACTGTGTTGTTACCTTACTCATTGCCGATCCCACGTCTTCATAGAAGCTGTCAACTGAAGCGTCATCATGGCTGGATGTAGGCGCGTAAGCCTGTACTATCTTCATCTTGTATCTTTTATTCAGTTTAATTACGATACCTACCACCCTTTCATTAATGCTATAGTATTCCTCTATGTTGCCAGCTATGTTTCTGTGAATTAGGAACCCCACTCCCAGTTCTCTTCTGTCTGCCAAGCCCCTGTAGCAAAGGACGTGCCCATTCTGTAGCAACGTATAGGCCTCATCTGTCCTCCTAACCTCACTGAGCCCTATTATGTCCCATTTAACACCCTCTAGCTCCTCGAATAGTACAGCTAGACTTCCCTCATTAGATAAGGTTCTAGCGTTAAACGTTGCCAAGTTCAGGTTCCAATGGCGGCCTGTCCGGATCCAGAGATTCTTAGCACCCTCTGCTGCGTTGCAGATCTGACCACCGCCGTGGTCAGTTGCTTCGCAGCTGCTGGGGACTGAGGGCCGTCAGTTATTTGACGTAAGCATGTGGGAGGTAGTGGCCAGATACTGCACCAGGGTGGCCAATCCTTCTCTGGCAAGGGAGTGCATTCTAGGCGGTGTTTGCCGGTGAGGCCGCACCCCAGGCCTCTTAATGCAGTTCCATCAACACGCGGATTTTTTTTAATCCGGTTGGGAACTGCGCGGTACCGGGATTTGAACCACGGACCTCTTGCAGGCGAGGCGGATGCTCTAACCACTACGCCATCGCCCGGCTTAGTGAGTCTTTGGTGGTGGATAAAACACGGCGGCCATCTGCGTTCTCAACCAAATCTGGCGCTTGCAGTAAACAAGAGAAACGCATTCGACATTTGTGGCTGGGACTCGTATCAGACTGTCATCTAAGCCGAGGGTTGGGACCCACCTCTCAAGTTGAAGTTGATTGTGGACAGCATTAATTGGTGCTATAGTAGCGGATAGCCAATACTACAACAGACGGTAGCCACGATTGTTTAGCAGTTAGTAAAAATATAGCCAATTACTTGCCGACATCGCGAGTTAGAGCATGCTATCCGGTACATTAGCCAACGCAATCCATCTCTTAGCCAACACTGGTAAACACGATGCGGCGCTGGTTGTGTGCGAGAAATTACGGTAGATAGAGTCGGCTGCCTACGATCTCGGGCATAATCGTCAGCCGTCACCAAAAGTGGGTCAAAACGCCTGATTACATTCAAACAGAAAGCCCATATAATTGTAGTTCACGCTTAGTACATCATTAATTAAAGTAAGCAAACAAAAAAAGACACGGAAGTCAGAACGCGGAAGTACAACGGGACCAACGAAAATTGCTACCACATGACCAATACGTAATGACCGATGTTCGAACGTCGTTCCTCATTGCATACAGCCTATTTAACGGAAAGAATAGGACGCAAACGAGACGGATACAAGAAGGAACTGTACGAAAGCATATAGTCAGCTGATTTTATTCGAAGAAAAAGGGGGATGCATATAGGAAAGATATATCATCTCGTACATATTTTATCCATTTTAAAGAACGCCTCATGATTAGCGCTGATGAAATGCTTGCCTATATGTGTACCCTTTTTTTCTTCGAATAAAATCAGTTGCCTTCTTGAGTCCATCTCGTTTGCGCCTAATTTTTTTTTCCGGTAAATATGCCCTGACTAGCCCGACAAAAAGTTTTACATACAGCCTATCTCTCACGAAAACCGGGAGCGTCGTTGTGACAGAACTGTCTTATCGTCATGCTAATAGGCATTTGCATTCTTCTTTTAATTAAAGCTGCTTCCACGATATTCCGGCGTGACAGTGGACAGAAAAGAATGCCTGAAGCATGTCGGTCTGTTTTGTTATCATTCTACGCTCTCGTTTTGTTTGGTGAACGCATTTTAGAAACAGCTCAGCCGAATCTAAGCGTCTGCGAAGCTGTCAAACGATAGGGTTTAACGTATTAGTAACTATACAATGTTATATCTTATGTCATTATCTTTCCTTCCCCCTCTCCCCTTCCTGAGTGGCCCCGCCGTGGTGGTCTAGTGGCTAAGGCACTCGGCTGCTGACCCGCAGGGCGCGGGTTCGAATCCCGGCTGCGGCGGCTGCATTTCCGATGGAGGCGGAAATGTTGTAGGCCCGTGTGCTCAGATTTGGGTGCACGTTAAAGAACCCCAGGTGGTCTAAATTTCCGGAGCCCTCCACTACGGCGTCTCTCATAATCATATAGTGGTTTTGGGACGTTAAACCCCACATATCAATCAATCAAATCCCCTTCCTGAGTGCAGGGTAGCCTACCGGGGCTCAGCCCTGGTTAACCTCCCTGCCTTTTTTCCTTATGTTATCTCTCTCTCTCTCTTTCTCACGTCATCGAAAAAGCTAGCAGGAATGTAATTGTCTTTGTGGGCACCAATGCGAGTATGGTCTCTGAGACTTTAAAGATGGGAAGAAGACAAAAGCGCGGATTCGGTGAATACACAGCTGGAAGAAGAAACTGTTTTGCCGCACGGGATAAAAATCTGACGACACAACTCGTTCTGGGAGTTCAACTACCTACAGAGGGCGACAGACCATCACCGAGTGCCTTAGATTTGGCACAAACAGCAGACGCTATATATCTTCGTGCTTTGTGTGTATGTATCATTATTCTAAAAACGGTTATTTCCTTCGTACCAAGAGAGAAGTGTGTCCCCCATTTCCGGTTAATATGCACTGTAGCCGCTTTGACAGCCTCGCCCAACGAAGGCTTGTCAAAAGTTCTTAATCAGGCAACCAGTATGCAGGCCATTACAGTGGCCTGGGATTTAGTATAAAGGTGATCTATTCCTTGCCATTATACGATTGAGAACACGTCTTCACATTCCAAATGTAAGCCTTACCACATGCGAGTGTTTTTTGCACTGTTGTTGTGCATCGGCTTCATCCAATGAAATAGGCAGCGACCGAGCGAGAGGGCACCGCTATAACGTTTCTTTAGCGCGAAAAGGCGCGTTTTTTTTTTTGCGCGATACATTTGTTTGATTCAATGTCGTCTTTGAAGGCTTTCTGTGTTGCTGGTTTATTGACTATTCCACGTTTGCGTTAATTAGCGTGAATTTTGAAACTATATCCGACTGTCACAAATGCGAAAATTATAGGCAAGCATATCAACATTTTTAACGTATGCTTACTACCACGGAAGCATAAGAACTGCGAGTCGTAGCAAAATAAGCTTCTATCTCGTTGAATGTGATCAATTTGCGCAAACACAAAGAATGGCCGTCCGAAATCACCGGTGGAACAAAGTAACTGAAGCAAATCCGTGCACTAGTTGTGGCATTACCGAGCTCGTAGAAAGTCAGCGCTTCTCGATGTCACCCTCATGTGTGTTTCCTTTGTCTTCGTTTTCTTGCACTGCACCTAATTAGTAAATAAAAGAACGGACAGCCGAGCTATTTCATATCAATTCATACTGACTTGATTTGTACGGCGCAAAATACGAGACGAAAGACAAAGTAGCACACACGCTGAGGAACAGCGCTGTCCGTGTGTGCTTCTATCTTCCGTCCTGTATTTCGCGCTGTACGAATCAATTCACTACAGACATACTTAGTGCATATCATTTCATGATATCACCATCATTATCATCATCCTAACTTCGCCCACTGCAGGGCAAAGGCACCTCTCCCGTTGCGCCAATCAATCCGGTATTAGCATAATCAGTTTCAGCAAATGTAGTATATATCATTCCAGTCGAGTTATTTCCATATTTGCAACACCTACTATTTTAGATTGATTGTTAACGGACGGATAGCAAAAAGGATGTAACAGTGCAAGAAAGTTAGTAACTGCTGCAGTTACTACCTACTTGGTTGTAGAGTGCCCTGGGTACTAGAGAGATATTGGCTCAACTTGCCATCGTATACGTATTTGATTCCTATTGCTGTCTACTAGTCTATTAGTAAACAGTACTCAACAGGTCGCAAATATTTAGTAACAGTGGCACCTAGTTGCTGCGTGCTAACGTAGGTAGTTAACAGGTAGGAAGAAGTTCGTTCTAATGGTCTAAGAAAAGTAGAAAGTGCTGCAGTTCCTATTGCTACCTTTTTACTAACTACCTTTTTTTAAGAGTACAGTGACCGAAGAGCCGTACAAGAAGTCCCCGTCGACACTAACGTTTCCCACGACAACTTTTTTTCTTCCTGCAGGAAACACTTGTAGGAAGGGCAGCGTTCGTTCAACGAATATCGGAAAACGCCGAACGAGAGAATTTAGCTGGGATGCTGGAAGCTGAAGGGGATTTCCCGCACTGGCGGCGGCGGACGCCGACGCCCGCAGGCTCGTTCATTTAAGCGCACCACTCAATGAAAAAAAAAAAAGTCACGTGACGTGAAAGCAACAAACTACGCACGAACGAAGGGCGCGCGAAATTGCGCAGTCACGGAGCGTAAAGTTGGATGCATCGTTGTGGGTGCATCCAACTTTCATTGCTTAAAGGAAAACTAAATTAAAAAAACGACTTGGCTGAGATTGGCGAACTGCACTCTGAGAATTCTTATTCATTATGACGGTGAATGAACCCACGGAAAGTACAAGGGACAATTATGATGGGTCGGCTAAAACACTATGCAGCTCACTACTCATTCAGTCAATATTTTCGCGCTTAGAACACACTCGGACTCAGGCACACCAAAATACAGGGTGTCCCAGGTAACTTTAGCAAAAGCCTTTGCTCTTTTAGTTGAACTTAAACTGAAATGCCGCTGTGGAGAAGGCTATGCTGTTGATCAGTGTTGTCGCAGGTTCGATTCCAGGCAGCGGCGTCCTTATGACTGCGGATAAAAAAAAATTCTCAGGTTTTTCTTATTAAAGTGCGTTAATTTACGGATGTTACATCTATTTACGTACCCGCCATGCTGGTATAGTTTTTACTATGCCTTAATGCTGACGCACGGGTCGCGGGATCGAATTCCGGCTATGGCGGTCGCATTTTCGATGGAGGCGAAACTTGAGGCCCGCGTGCTTAGATTTCGGTGCGCATTATTAAAGAACATTAGATGGTTCCAAAGTTTTTGAGGCCTCTCACAATCACATCTTGTCTCTCACAATCACATCTCACGGCGTCTCTCAGAGTCACATCTTGTTTTGGGGACGTAAAATCCCATATATTATCATTAGATCTATTTACGCTTTCGAGGTTATGTGTATAATTTTATTCGTATTTATCATCTTATCGATCGGTACGCATTCCTCATCCGAAGACGTGGAAGCTACGTCCGCACCAACGCTGGCGTGTGATTTTTCTTTTTTCGATAAGCGGTGATTCTCGTGCAAGCTGTGCACGTTGGGAGTGCTTTCTGGCGGCCATACATGCGTTGAAAGAATGTAATTGCGTTTGGCACTCTCGCTATTGGCGTGTTCGGGAACAATTAACCGCGCCACAGATCGCAATTTAGCCACTTCGCTCACGGTTAACTTGTGCTAATCTTTTTTTTCCATTGCGACTGTGTGGTTTATTAGCCTGTACCATGAATAATGAATGAATGGAGAGAGCATATGTTTCTCAAGCACAATAAAACTTTCAATAGATCACTTATTTGCATTCAATGCTGATCTTTGATTATGCTTTTTTGCGAAATGTTATTGTTTATTTGTGAAATGTTATTGTTTCTGCATTATATTTCTAGTTTTCCTTTTCGATTGCTGTATTCCTGAAATGTGATTGTATTTCATTCCTTATATACCCCCCCCTAAGTAATGCCCTCCAGGCCCTTAGCGTATCCAAATAAATAAATAAATAAATAAATAAATAAATAAATAAATAAATAAATAAAATTAAGATAGAACGAAACACAACATCGACAGAACCAAGCAACTATACTTGCTCCTACTTGCTTTTCTTATCCTCAAATTTTCATTTTCTTTCTCGCGGATTATGTTGAATGAAGTCAAGTTAGTGAATGTGGGATGTTTTCAAGACCGAATACCGGGCACTACTGGACGCCGAAACCGATTCTCCCTTCACGTATAACGTACACATCTATGTGTCCTTCTGAGCAACGAAAATGGTCGTAGCAAAATGCGTTCGTACAACCGGTTTCGAGGTAGCTGCACCGAACTACTGGCTCACAACGTCTAGTAGAGAGCGCTCGTTTAACGGGAAAAAGGTGCGGGTTCGTGTCACTGCAACGCACGAGTCTGCGGTTGCCCACGTGCGCGTGTTCTTTGTCCGTTTCGTTTCTTTCGAATTGACGCCCACAGGGGGAGGCGACAGCTTAACAAAGCGGGCGATGGTAAAGAAGGGAAATCCCCTTTATTTTTTTTTCTCCTGTTATACGGCATTGCAGTAACGGTAACACGTGACCCGATGGGGTATTTCCGAACGTGCGCATAAAACGATAGGGCAGGAACGAAATAAAGCAAAGAACGTTAAAACATGCAAAACAAGGATGGTCGAAAACATGAACGACAGATTGGAAAAAAGAAAAAGAAAGAATAGAGAAAGAGAGATAGGGAGAAAGAAAGAGCTCAGGACTACATTTCAGTGGACGCAGCGAAAGATCGCAGTGCAGCGCTTAAAAAAACAGTTCAGAAGCAACGTCGTGAACAAGTGTGACCTGTAGGCAGGGAGAGAGAAGGTGGGCTTCAGCGTCGGTAAGTTATACATAAATAAATAAATAAATTAACAAATAAATTAGTTATTTAAACTTTTTCTGTAGGCGCGGCAGATGCTGCGAGTTAGCAAAAAAAAAGTGAAAATGCGGAACTCTTTCGGAATCACTCATGTTACGCGCTTAGGGCTCACTCAAGCTAACCAAAAGTTTTTCCGGGCTCAGACTTACTAAAATTTTACTCAAAAGGAGTCGCTCGGACCCAAACTGACCAAAATATTGCTCACCCGGACTCATTGCTCCACCTGAGTCTTGATATGAGTGAGCTGGCTCATGAGGTAGTTTAACGACCTGTGTATCACCAGTTTATCACCAATGTATCAGTGTGCTGTCCTATGGGCTGTCCAAGAATGAACTTTGCTATTTAGGGGTGACACGTGATAGTGATAGATTAAATAATCTGCATCACTTTTCGGTTTTGAATACGATTGACCCCCTTTTTTTTTTACTTGAATGGCGTTTCTGTGTGGCGTTTCTGTGTGGATTATCGACACCTAAACAAAATTACCAAAAAAAGACGTGTACCCTCTGCCACGAATAGATGATGCGCTTGATTGCCTCTATGGGTCCCACTATTTTTCCTTCATAGACCTTCGTTCCGGCTACTGGCAGATAGAGGTAGATGAAATGGACCGTGAAAAAACGGCATTCATCACCCCCGATGGCCTATATCAGTTCAAGGTCATGCCCTTCGGCCTTTGTAACGCTCCAGCCACCTTCGAACGAATGATGGACTCCCTGCTCAGAGGATTCAAATGGTCCACCTGTTTGTGCTACTTGGACGACGTCATTGTCTTTTCACCAACATTTGAAACTCACATAGAGCGCCTCTCAGCCATCCTGGGAATCTTCCGTCGCGCTGGCCTGCAGCTCAACTCGTCCAAATGTCACTTTGGACGCCATCAAATCACAGTGCTTGGCCATTTAGTAGACGCCAACGGTGTACAACCAGACCCGGCAAAAATCAGCGCCGTCAAAAACTTTCCTGTACCACGATCTGCGAAGGATGTACGCAGCTTTATCGGATTATGCTCCTACTTCCGACGCTTCGTGAAAAATTTCGCGCACATAGCGAGGCCGCCTACGCAGCTCCTCAAGAAAGAAGTCCCGTTTTCATGGGGCTCCGAAGAGGCTTCTGCGTTCTCGACTCTCGTCGCTCTTCTCACTGCCCCTCCAATTCTGGCACACTTCAACCCTGCTGCCCCTACGGAAATCCGTACAGATGCAAGTGGGCATGGCATTGTTGCAGTGCTGGCTCAGAAACAACATGGCCATGATTGCGTTATTGCATATGCCAGCCGTCTCTTATCCGCCCCTGAACGTAACTATTCGATAACAGAGCGTGAGTGCTTGGCTCTTGTATGGGCGGTGGCGAAATTTCGACCTTATCTATACGGACGCCCATTTTCGGTAGTTACCGACCACCACGTACTCTGCTGGCTGAACTCTCTGAAAGATCCATCAGGCCGCCTTGGTCGCTGGGCTTTGCGCCTGCAATAGTTTTCCTATTCGGTGGTCTACAAATCTGGCCACCTACACCGTGATGCCGATTGCCTCTCCCGGTACCCTGTCGACGATCCCGAGGACACTGACGAGCCCACGGAGAACTCTTGGGGAATTGGGGAAGAACAGAAGCGTGATCCAGAGCTGCTTGACATCATCAGCCGTATAGAATCTCCCACAAATGATGCTTCCGTCCGCTGCTTTGTCATTCAAAAGGGTGTGCTATACCGTCGCAACTTCCGACCAGACGGGCCCGACCTTCTCATTGTTGTGCCTAAGCATTTGCGTCGCTGTGTTCTCACCGAACTTCACGACGCTCCCACGGCTGGACACCTTGGCGTATCCCGCAAGTACGAGCGCGTCCGCCGCCGTTTTTTCTGGCCAGGCCTTGCTCGTTCGGTACGCCGATACGTCGCCACATGTGACCTATGCCAACGTCGTAAGACACCGTCGCTGCTACCCGCTGGCCATCTTCAACCAATTGACATACCCGCGGAACCATTTTACCGTGTTGGGTTAGACCTGCTTGGTCGTTTTCCCACATCAACATTGGGAAACAAATGGATAGCCGTTATGACACACTACGCTACACGCTACGCTATTACGCGAGCTCTACCGACCAGCTGTACAACCGACGTCGCTGACTTCTTGTTACGGGACGTTATATTGATTCACGGTGCCCCGAGACAGCTTCTCACAGACCGTGGCCGTACATTTCTATCCCAAGTCATCGCCGACATTCTGCGTTCTTGTTCCACGCAGCACACACTGACAGCCGCTTACCACCCTCAAACAAACGGCCTCACGGAACGATTTAACCGCACTTTAACAAATATGCTCGCTATGTACGTGTCGCCCGACCACTGAGACTGGGACTTTGCCTTACCCTACGCAACTTTCGCGTATAATTCATCCCGCCACGACACAGCGGGCTTTTCGCCGTTCTACTTATTGTACGGAAGAGACCCGACTTTACCACTGGACACAGTCATCTCAGCTCACACCTCGTCCACCAGCGAGTATGCCCGCGACGCGATTGCGCGAGCCGATCATGCCCGTCAGCTCGCTCGCGCTCGGCTGATGGCGTCGCAAACCAACCAATGCCGTCGGTACGATGCGGAACATAGAGACGTACATTTCGCTCCCGGTACCCTCGTTTTACTCTGGTCCCCTCAACGTCGGCTGGGCCTATCCGAAAAACTTCTGTCTCATTACACGAGACCCTACCGTATATTGCGTCAAGTAACACCTGTCACCTACGAGATCAGCCCCATCTGTCCATCATCATCTACTATGCGGCCCAGTGATATAGTACACGTCTCGCGGATCAAGCCCTACAATAAAGCGTCAGATAACGACCTTTAAAGCACCGGGACGGTGCCTCCGCCGCCGGGGGTCATGCTACGTGCCAGTGCATGGAGCTGAAGAAGACGAAGCAGATATACTGGCACGAGCTAATCTGTGTGGCTAGCGTGTGCTCGCCTAACCGGCTGCAAATACATCGGTGATCGGTGACTACCCCTCTGAGTCAGTCTCCTTCCCGTAACAATATATTAGTATAAATATGAATTCGCATAATAAAAAAAATATGTTGAAGTTTTAGCGTTTGCATGTGTCGTATTCTTTCAGTGACTTTTTAGAGAAGTTTTTTGCGCTAAAAAGAAATGAAGGTCACCTAAAAGAGACAAAAGAGAGAGAGAGAATGACGAGCGAGGTAACCTAGAACGCGACCTTGACCGTGACCCTCCTGTTCCTTCTCTCCTCACGAAAACAAACGAGTAAGCAAACGAATAAAGAAAAAAAACTTTAAGTCTACGAGGCCGACTCTGTACAGTTTTCTTTTTTTATTATTCTTCTTTACTCCGATTGACAGTTGCTCCACGTCTTGCCACAGACGGCACAAGAAGTTCGGGACTTGTTTATTCACAAGCTGTTCGAGGGCACGGCGTACACAAACAACTCGCGTCTTCAACGAGCCACGCGTCTCTAAGGCCACTCAGTGACGTGACCACACTACGCTGGCCTCCTCGTTCGCTCAGACAATTCCCTCGATATTCAGCCTGCGCCCAACTCGGCCACTCAGCTGTGCTAAGTATTTAAACGAGCTTAATTCATGCCACCGCCTTGACCCGGTTTTGCTAAAACTAATAGACTTGCACAAGTGGATGTAGGCCAATAGTAATGGTGTATACCACCACTGACGACTGTGACGTCATTTGTGCGTGCTCTCTCTCTCTTCCTTTATTCACTCATAACTTTTCACTCTCCCCCACTCCTATCCCAAGTGTAGGCAAGCATACTGGTTTTCCTGAACTAGTTAACCTTCCTGCCTCTCCACTCCGACCTATTGAATTGATGGTGCCATTGTCCTGACTTCACTTGGTCGCCTAGTGCCGTTATAGGTTCTTCTTCTAATTCATTCATTTACACACTCTTCTTCCTCACAACTTGAGGATAGCAAACCGGAAGTTTTCTCTGCTCACTTTCCTATCTTTCCTTTGGCTTTGTCTCTCGCCTTGCCTTTCAAAGAAGCAACGACAGTCAAGTCAACCAAGTCAAGTAAAAAATTACAATAATATGACCTAGTTATACTATTATATTCATGTAAAAACTAACCAGTTAAATAGATACGCTTTTTATCATTAATGTTGCACAACTCCCTGGTGCCACTGATGCTGCAATAACTTCTGATTTTCACTTCCTCTTAAGGAAAAAAATCTCACGTAAACGTATAGTCATTTTTTTTCAAGACATTCAGAGCATGCCATGTTTGTAAACTGATGGGTTGCTAGTTTTTTTTTTTTTGACGCATGCGATCGCTTCTCAGATCTCAGAGTAGGTGTTGAGCGGAAAATGCTTACGTCAAAATCTGTGCACATTTGTGAAATGTTCAGCGAGCCATTGATTTAGCTTCGAATGAAGCAGCATAGAACACAAGCTAGAGCCGGTCTATGATGACTAGGTACTTGTAATGTTGTCAGCATAACACTATCTAGTAGTGATTCATTCATTCATTCATTCATTCATTCATTCATTCATTCATTCATTCATTCATTTAACATTCCGAATGGTTGAGATCGCCATAATCGCACTTTATCTTAGGCACGTCGTATGTCAATTTACCAATTTGAGCTCGTAGAGTGTAGTTGGGCTTCTTCTTAAGGAGAACTGTGTGAAAAGAAGCACGCTTTAAAGGGGGCTGCGCGCTGCCTTTGTGCAGACACACTCGAAGTCTGGAAAAGCTGTTCAGCAAAATGTGGAACTACACTGGGCCTACGCTGCGAACATCCGCGTTCTCTTTATTACGGCGTTCCGCTGTACCAGGTGTGACGTCGCGAGTTCGACTCCCTGCAGCCCGCGGGTTCAGCTCGTCTAATGGCAATTTGAACACGCGTGATGGATTGGATTGTGAAATGTACTCGATCAATAGAGGCGTTTGTTTGATACTACTCGGTGGTTCCCCTTCTTTGTTGGATATTCCAGTATTACTAACATCGATCCGACGTTATATTAACTCTTTATGATGCACAGGGAGTACCATTTAAGTTTACTAACTACGGGATTGCCTTCTGCATGAACATTGTCACGTAAATATCAGAATGAATAAACTGATTTTGATTCTGACATGCCGTCAACAAATTGGGGAGAGTACGTGAGGGGAACGCTTACAATGATCTTGAAGTGGTGACAAGAAATGGCAATTTTTAATGAATTTCATTTCAATAAAAGCACTTCAAGTCAATTTCTGAGTCAGAATAAGAAAAAAAAAACATACTGATTCCAAGGTTTGGCGCTTCAACATACTTAGAGGTTCAAAATACGTTATTTAAATTGAACCAATGATTGTGGACATCTCACCATAAAACCATTATGCCAACCACTGAATTTAATTTATTGAATCAAGCAAACCTAACGAAGTTCTGGGCTCTAGACGAATAAAAAATATATTTCTCATTTGTCTGTTTAAATTGAAATTACCCAGGTAAATTTTGCGCTGTGCTAAAAATTAATGAAATTTTCTATACCGCACTTAGTAGGCAACGCGAGTTTTTTAAACCGAACCAATTTAGGGAGCAGTTTTCCGGTCTAAAAATTACGTGAACACCGAGTTGCTCTCGCTACCTTAATGTCCCCACTTAATTCGGGAACAAGGTTTTTCACTTTGTTGGTCATTGCACGCAACAGAGCGAAGTAAGAAAGGTCGAAATCTGTCGTTCAAATTTACAGACGATTCTCGGCTGCAGGTTTAGGGACGAAACTAAGTATGATATTAAGCCCCTTCTCGCTGTCTTCCATATGGAACGCTCACGCCACCAGCCCTTATTTATGAGAAAACATGGGGCTAACATCCACTTAAACATTCGTCACAAGCAGGAACCGGAGACAGTCAATCCGCTGATGGAATAAGAAATGCGCACGCGCCGTCCACGAAGCCAGCGTGCATGCATGCGACACTCAAATCGCCAAGCTGCATAATCTCCACCAGAGCACGCGCGCATCTCTATGCCGCCATCAATTCCTGAGCAGCCATCCCCTCCCGAACAAGGCGCATGACGATTACGCTGGCATTCTTCTGTGACAGTGCATGCTCGCGCCGTGTAGCTTTTTTTTTTTCGCCGCGTAATGTCTTATTCAGCGCTTCCTGCAGAGCGTCCGGGCGTTCTCGCGTGATAGGAAATAGAGGCCAACGGAGTCTAATGTCGTTATGTGGAGTCCAATACCTCTAACAGACGCGTCCCTGATAGACAGTTTCGGCCCTCACGTATAAGACGTAGTGCAGCTTACGAAAATCGGAATAGTTTGTAGAATACTGAAAACGCACATTTGCGAAATTCGCCACGTACGGTTTATAGAACACCGAAAGAACAGTTTCTGTTGAATTAGGAATAATTGAGGACTACCAAATACAGAGAAGCGATGTAATCACAGTTGAACCTCTTTATAAGAGGCATGTTCCGGGCAGCAATTGTCGTTTTTTATATGAAGTGTCTCTTAAAGGTAGGGTACTTCTTATGTATTTTTTTATCAAACCGTATTTTACTGTGGACAAACTGGTGTTCCTTATACCCGTTTATCTCTTATATCAGTGTCGCTTAAAAAGGGGGTTTGACTGTATAGCTTCAATAAATTACACGTACCACATTAATTCCAGATCGTGAAACACTGAAATCATAGTTATAGAACATTTAGATGGTTGACGGACTATCAAACTTATATATGAAGTGTATAACATGGCTGGGATATGAGCTGATGTATTACCACAACACCAGTTAGTGAAACAGCAAGAGTACAGTTCACAGAACGATCAGCGCTTCTTTCTAGGCAAATAGGTTCGTTATAAAGCAAAGGAGTACCGGAGTGAACACATACGCACAAGAGAAACGAAAAGCACGCACAAGCGATGTTTGCGTGTATTGGTTATGGCGCTTGGCTGCTGACCGGAAGGTCGCGGGTTCGACGCCGACGATCACGTTTCGGTAGCGGCGAGATGCTCTAAAAGCCCGTGTACTGTGCAATATCAGTTGCACACTAACCCCCGTATTCACAAACGCCCTTCGACTCGACTTTCACCCCTCACTTGGCAAAGTTGAGTGCTGCGCCACAGGTCGGCTCAAAATGACGCTGCGCTACTTGAGAATCGGAGCAGATTATTGCCGATATTCAGTGACTTGACGTGCCTAGAGATGGCGCTCCCATCTGCTTTCTGAAGTGAAGGTGAAGCGTTGAGTGGAGGGACATTCTAGAATACGGGGGTAAAAACACAAGACGGTTTAAATTTTGGGAGCCCTCCTTCACGGCATGTCTCATAATCACGTCATGGTTCTGGTAAGTTAAAACCCATATATTTTTTTTCATTACAAGTGTTGTGTGTATAGTTGTCCGTATATAGAGCAAGAAAAACGGGTTTCCGAATAGTTAACGCAAATAAAACGGAAGAAAACTTCATGCATCACAGGAACTGAAGTTTCGGAACACTTAACATACGGTCTACATATTAAAAAGACAATTTGCTGGCTACTGAACGTACAGGAAGTATAATGCGGCTAAAATAAAACGTTTGTGTATCACCCTAACAGCAGTTTGCGAAACATTTAAAGAACAGTTACAGTTTAAAGAATGCAGAATGCACCTCTCAGAGAAGAAATCTCGGACTATATAGAACTTAAATAATGCGGAAACTGATGCTTTCGAACCATGCACCGAAAGTACATTTTACAAAATAAATAACCTACAGGTAGTGGAATATAAACGGAACGAAAGTTGACGAAGAACTGAATCGCCCAGCAAAGACAGTAACAGCAGCCGCACTACCGGTTGTCACGCACCCCAACGGCTTTGTAAACCTTATGCGTTAGAAGCGATTCTGCTGTTGTTGGTGGTGAAGCGAAAAGGAAGCGTGCACTGTGCCATAAATGACACGGATTCTTTAAAAACGCACGTGGTTTTACGATATACTGGACGGAAATAGATTAAAACCACAAAAGCTTGAGCTGTATGACAAGGATTTGTCGTAATCCTTCATCACAAACCCTCCTCCGCTATGATCTTCATGCGCCTTAGGCGCTACAGAAGACGGCCGGCGCGTTTCCTCTGTGCTTAAATAAAGTTGCTTCTCTCTCTCTCTCTCTCTCTATCTATCTATCTATCTTTCTCTCTCTCTCTTTCTCGCTCTCTCTCTCTCGCTCTCTCTCTCTTTCTCTCTCTCTCCTCTGTGCTTGAACCGCGACCATCGGCTGCCTTTACACGCTTTAGCTCGTACGTAGAACATTCGACGCCCACGATGATGTTATCGCCGTTGTACTTATGCGCACCATGACGGCGACGGCGACACCGAGAAATGTGCATCCGCTATAAAACGTTTTCTACAATTGGCTTCCCCACGGGGTTTTATGAATGTTGTTGTTGTTGTTGTTGTTGTTGTTGTTGTTGTTGTTGTTGTTGTTGTTGTTGTTGTCGTCGTCGTCGTCGTCTTTCTCGGCGGTTATATTGCTTTTGATGGGGCGAATATTTCACATCTGCGAGACAACCCAAGTTTTTTGGAGTAACATTTTTTTTAGTGTTTCTCCAAAAAAAAAAAAACCTGAGTTGTTCCCAGTGTTGCTTATTTTTTCACTGCGCGATTTCATAGCTGATTTCGAGTGAAAGCGATATGCTGATGATGAAAACTTTATTTTGCTCCAGTAAACTGAAAAAGACAATTTGTGAAATCTTAAACGGGCCTCTAGGCAATCAACTTTATTACCCACTGCAAGTTCACAATGTTAAGAAAAACACTGGCCACGCCAGGCGTCGCTTGTGTTTCTGTTGATCTGAAATATTTAATCTTTGCTGTTCTTAACGCTTATCTACAGACAAGGCTGCATTATCAAAGTGATATTATAATAATTATTATTATTATAAATATTATTATTATTATTATTGTTGTCGTCGTCGTCGTCGTCGTTGTTGTTGTTGTTGTTGTTGTTGTTGTTGTTGTTGCAGAGTAGTCTACGAATAGTGGACGTTTTTATTTTTTGTTATTACGGTGTTCGTAAATAACTTTTGAGTTCTTTATGGTGGTTGATTTTGCACTTTGACTCAAACACACTATAGACCATTTTCATCGGTGTCGAGTAAACATCTTGCAACATGTGCAATACTTTCCTATAAGTTAGAAGAAACAGTGTGAACTGTCGGTGGCAAGCACAAAAATATACAAATACGTAATTGTGAAAAAGAATGAAAAATAAAAATGTAGAAAGAAGGGGAAAAAAGGTCAAACCGCAGGGCCGGTTGAGCTTTGATGATGTCGCAAAGAAAGGTTCATAAAGACAACGAACAGTTGTGAATAATTGGTCTCAGTGTACGAACAAAAAAAAATATTTGGCTACGTTACAATTGATATTCAAACACTGTGCACTGCTTTGATAACATTCCCGTTGCTACTCTTAAAAATAAGAAAAGGGGGAGGGGCGTTGACTATAGTAAAAAACTACAGATTGCTAGCTCGGTATTAAAGAAAGACATCGCTGTTTTGAAGTGAAAATTTGACGTAGCACCTATAAGGTGAACAAATATAAAGTATGAACTCACAACTTATCTGTGAACTTGTTGCAGCATATAAAAGCGTTTTGCGTCAGCACTAATTAAGAATAAGTGGTTCTATAACGGTAGCGGCAGTATGACCCCCCTATGTGCATTTTTGGCGTCGCTGTGATGTTTTGTGTAAAATCTGAGTCTGTAACATCACCCTATCAATCATGTGTTTTATATTCTAGTGAAGGAGTTTGATTGAAGGCCGTTGACGGTGGCACCTCAAACGGAGAGGAAACACACTGGGCGTTTTTAGTATACAGAGATAGGCCCATGGCGGAATGGGAAGGGGCCCCTGGAGGGAGGGCCTGCGTCGTTTTAGCAGAAACTGCGTACGTCGATTAGACGGGTGCGTTCGTGTGTGGTCTATCTTGACAGAAATCAGCAGACGAGTCGTACATTTGTCCCAAGGAACAAGAATTCTTGAGGAGGCGAAACCGCGCTCCTTCGGGCGGCCCGGCAATGTCACGTAGCTGGGCACAGCAGCGACGCGCCCTCTGTCGTGATATTCCGTCAGCGGTGAAGCTCCTCGGCTCGAAGCCGTTAGGTACCGATTTACCCCTCGCGCTTTACGCTCCATTGTGTTCGTATGTTGGGCGCCCCGCCAGCTCGGAATTTCATAAATTAAAATAATAAAGGTGTCACGCCAGAGGCGTCGTCTGTCGTGCTGAAGCAAAAACCACATTTCCGCCGCATTGTCACCAATATTAGTTGGAAACGCCGCGCCGTTGCCGGCCGATCTCGGAAGCCACGTCCTCCATCAGGCTGGCCTCGCGTACTGCGGCGGCCTCACAGCTTCTCCTCCTTTTTTCCTCGGTGCTGCGTACTCACTGCTAAAATTGCGTTGATACGATAAATGACAAAGGTCGCCTCGCTCGCATACAGCCGATGCATTTCCTTTATACGCCAGAGCTTTGTTGAGGTACGAGAGGTCGAACGCTAAAAAGAGAGCCTAACCACGTGTAACATTCTAAAGTGCTGCTGTCCCACTTGTTGTTTAGCCCCTGCGGCAAAACAGTGGCTTCTTTTATAACGCTGTATATAACGATAATGACGCTTTTGATGTCTCGTATGTGTAGTTTACACGATTGCAGTATTATTTTGTTTTTCAAAACATCCGTACCGAAGTTCTGAGAGGTATTTAGAAAATTCTGAATTTCTAGAGATCTTCGACAGACCTAACACACGCACACACACACAAAAAAATACTTGTGACAGTCAGTATACCCTGGTACTTTAGTTTTAAATAAGAACTGGTCAAACATCACCCATTACGGTGCACCGCACGAAGGATAGAAAACGGGTTTTTTTTTTGTCTAAATAAATTCGAATGCACTCCAGAGAATGCAGAGTCATCTCGAGAACTGTGTGATCTCGGTGATTAAGGTTTACAAAGAAACCCCCACCGCTAGACCAAGACACATCTTAATTTTCGGCGGGGGAGGCGGGCGAGTGTTAATTGGGTCATGCCGGGGAAGCATGTAAAGAAGACGCGAATAAATATATGGACGTTCCCGTAAAATTCAATTAGCAGCCTCACAGAAGCTTCCGTTAGACTTGATTTCAGTGTAGAAACGCTTCACATGACGCATTTTTTTTCTTCTCTTTCAAGCCTGATGTTTCCAATCGGCTATTTACGGTCAGGGTCATTTTTTAATTATTCTTAGCCAACTGTGACTGCGGCGCGTAACTTAATTACCGCCGTATACGTCAGCTCACGTTATGGCTTACCCTTTAAGCTTTCCCCACAAGAATCTATCTTCATTTATGAAATATTTCTCGTATAATAATCAAATCACGCAGTCTTCTCACTAAGATAAATGAAATAGAAACTAACTTCGCTTTGACATCAATGAACGTGCATTCTTTACAGCAAGGCCACTTAAGTGGTTGACCAGCCACCACTTTGGGGTGGGGTATATTTAGGAGAGATTTGAGATTTTTCGCTGAACGACGAGATGTCGCGGCTTCAGGGGATATAATTTTCTCGGAACTCGAAGAATATTTTTTTCTCGAACTTTTCGGGAAGCCTGTATTTAAGAGATGAATACATGCTCCGTCCGGGACAAAGAGCTTGATTGATCGGAAGCGGATGTTTATTTTTATTTACCGAGTTAGTTTTTTTTCTTTTATTTAGAAGTTGAGCGGTTCTAATTTGCCGTTCGTGTTCGCGCAAAACAATAGATAATCCTAAAACGATTACGGTCCCACTTAGGCTGCACAACAATAGCACAGCGCGATAATTGACCGAACTGCTTTTTTTTTTTACTTCACTGTGGGTTAGCAACTTGATCCCCTTTTATCCGTCTTTCCGTCTGAAAAATTTTAGTGACGTTGCCTACACAGAATAGACAGGCCTAATTTACGCGTCACGCTGACGTCACGCTAATGTAAAAAAAAATGTCCCATTTTCACGAACAGTTTGAGCTGTACGAGTTGCCGATTTATTGAAGCACCATAAGGCTCAATTTAATTTCGCAACCCACACTTTGTTTTTCTGAAGCGCTTTTTAAGGCAAAGCGAGAGTTCAACCGAGTACGCAAAAGAAGTTCAATATGGCTGAAATATGTTGACTTTTTTTAGTTTAAAAATATGGTAATTATTGACGATGTAACTTTTGCGAGATGGTGATACCACAATGATAATGCTCCTGATGCCTGTCTATTATAAGAAGATTCGCTCGCAGGATTTCAAGCTGGACGGTTGTGCCCTCGCGATCTCCGACGCCAGCGTAGCTCTCGCATTGTGGCGCCCCGCCCTTGGACTGCTTCGACCGGATCCCCACTTTCCTATCTCCTTCTTTTTTCCGTCGCTTGCCTCTCTACTTCTTCGTGTATTTTCCTTCTATTCTTTTTATCCCTCCTTCCCCCCACCCCTATAAGGCACTGCGCCGTGTCGCCTGATGGCAGACAAAAATTAGGTGCCTTTTTCCTCTTCATTCTAACCACTACCACCACCATTATAAGAATATGACGTCATTAGACGTTGAGTAGGTCGGCCGCGGGACCGACCCACTACGACGAAGCCCCGTCCCGCGGCCGAGAATGTCAGTCTTTTCCGGAACAATTATTCCTACGTACTCAATTTTTTGAGCTTTAACGTTCGCCTCCTGCTCCGCCGCGGTGGTCTAGTGGCTAAGGTACTCGGCTGCTGACCCGCAGGTCGCGGGATCGAGTCCCGGCTGCGGCGGCTGCATTTCCGATGGAGGCGGAAACGCTGTAGGCACGTGTGCTCAGATTTGGGGGCACGTTAAAGAACCCCAGGTGATCGAAATTTCCAGAGCCCTCCACTACGGTGTCTTTCACAATCATATGGTGGTTTTGGGAACTTAAACCCCACAAATCAGTCAATCAATCAACGTTCGCGCCCTATGTTTCATATTATATATATTGTCACGGACGGCCATTTTTGGCGACACCGCGTCACGGCAATTAACGGGCGCCGTACTCCCCCACTGACCGGCGGGCGCATTAAAGGGAGCCGAGAAGGTCAGAATGGGGTGCTCTTCTTAGAACGTCGCCGCCGACGGTTGATCCTTTTGTAACTGCGGCGGCGTCTGCAAGGTCGTAGAAGGCCACGGTATACCCCGAACAAGGATTAGACTACGAGACGCACCGGCTGAGAGCCAAACGGTTGACCGTTTCCACGGGGAAAAGCGTGGGAAACGCTCTGGTGGCCAAGCCATATGACAACAACCCGACAGGTTGTCACTCTCGCTAGTTGAGGGCCCTCTCCCAATTAAAAAGGGGTGGGGTCAAAATATTTTGGGGTGGAGTTTCCATCAATTAAACGCACATGATTGGACCCATGTAGAGGTCTCTTGTCCCCAAGGAAGAGAGCGAGGAGACACGAGGGGGATTTAAGCGCAGGATTTTGCCCTGCTAGGCAGACTAGTCGCTGACCAACATGGTGTAGAAACAGATCAACAAGCATCTCTTCTAGAAGTTTTTAGTGTGGCTTTGTATCGGCTGGCCACCTAAACTTAGCCGTTCGTCTAGTTGTGACGCGATATTAACGTCTGCAACGTAGACATCGGGACTTCGCCTCGAGTTAGCTCAACCTGCTCGAAGTCACCTGCAAGCACTAGCCTCCCGGAGCCACCAGCGTTGAAACAGCGCCGACATCGCAGTCGTGCCAGAACTCTCTTCGACTTCTCGCATCCGATCGTCGGGGACACAACGCTGCCGGTCATCACACGTATGCCTTCACCTGTTTATATCTTCGAACTTTCGCCTGCGTAGTTCTATTGTTGTTAGTTTGTGTAGCTTGTAATAGTTCTCTCGTAAGCTGGTTTATTGCTTTGGTTTTATATATTTTTTAGTTGTATCAAGTGTTGATGTATTTTGTTAGTTGTATTGAAGTGTTGTATTAGATGCAATGTGCTGCAATATCACTAGAGTAAAGTTGTTTTGTTTTCTCACGTCTCTGCCAACCTGCTGTCATTCCCGTCGCCGACTTCGCGCTGGCGACGCTAGAGTGGCAGCTTGTAATATAAATATATATATATATATATATATATATATATATATATATATATATATATATATATATATGCGAAAACGACAAGAGCTTCACTGTCATAGGATTTGTAATAAAAATTTGCCTTGAGTAAAAAAAAAACACCCGACGTACGGCTGTCGCCGCGTTAAAAGTATTGAAGGACCCTGGTGTTACGTACGAGTAATAATACGTCCCAAAACAACGATATGATTGTGAGAAATGCCGTAGTGGAGGGCTACGGAAGTTTTGACCACCTGGTGTTCTTCGACGTGCACTGCAGATCGTACAGGCTTGTATACCATTTCGTCCCCATCGAAATTCGACCGCCACGGCTGGAATCGAACCCGCTACCTGCGTGTCTGCAGCTGAGCACCCTAGTCACTGTTCCACCGAGGCGTACTCCTTCATTGCATAAAGTTTCTCAAAATTAACAAGCGGGCACTCTGGCGCTGCGATCGTTCAGTGACCATGGGAATGATGGGTAGTACACACATTTGCCTAGTCTTCGTACTTGCGGGCGGTGAATCGTACTTGCGGCTTCGTTTATATTGCTGTGTTTCGGTTTTGTTTTCAAAAAAAGATTGAACCCTTTTGAACTTCGTGAGCCGATTTGGAAAGGTAAGTCTAAAAAAAAATAAAATGGTGAAGCGCTACCGCTGAACATTCGCTAATACTTGTTTCGTAAGAAAACAGCTGCAAACCACATGAACACACACGGAGGCAAAATCGGGCTAGAAGTACGAAGATTAGACAAATGTGTGTACTACCCGTCATTCCCATGCTCGCTCAAGCGCCGTGCGTTGCAGCTCCCATAGACACTAGCACGCCAGAGTTCCCTCTAGTAAGTATTGTAAGAAACTCTATGCTTCATTGTACAGGAGAGCAGTAGAACGTTTTCAATCGGTTTTTCGCAGAATCTGACATCTTTTTACGGCATCTCCGAAAAAAATGGTGCCGGTGCTCCCAGATGCCACAATATCTGGACGGGTATACTGAGTAGAGTGCTTTCTACGTACCAAACTATGAGAAAATAGGCTGTCCCCAATGATTAACAATGTCTACAGTGATTAACCTATTGTATGCTTGTAAACTGCGGTAGGCACCGTCGACATACTGAGGCGCGTCTAGCGACGTGACGGCGCGTATGGCTCTGTCTATAGGGTGGATGGATGGATTGATGTGATTGTACCCTTCAGATAGGGTGGTAACTAACGCCACCAAGCCGTAATACTTAGTGAACCTAAATCTATTTTTTCCCCTTTAAAAAGTAAGGTTGAGGACTCGTACTTTGCAGTGAAGGGTTTAATTTTCACTCGTGCCTTGATTTTAACCACCAATAAGATAACCTCCTTCTAGTTAATTCTACCAGCTTAAAGTCTATTTTGCCCTCCCTGTCCCTAAACCCCAGTGCTTTGAAAACCTCTGCTCCATCATCCTGTACTATAGGGTGAAGGCCTTTACGGAACACTATCAAGTGTTCGGCAGTTTCCTCTTCCTCTCCACACGCACTGCATACCGTGTCTACCTCTTCGTATTTGGCCCGATATGTCTAGGTTCGCAATGCTCCCGTCCTGGCCTCAAACAGTAGATAACTACCCCGAGTATTATCATAGATCCTTTCCTTGGCAATTTCCTGCTTAAAAGTTCGGTAGATCTCTAGTGCGCACTTCTTGAACATGCCGATTCTCCACATATCGGTCTCAGCTTCCTTCACCTTCTTCTTAACCGATAAATCTTTTTGGTTTGGCCTCCTGCTGTTTTCTAAGTATTTACCCGTCAATTTTATGTTCGCTTCCTCCATTTTGTATCGACATTCTTCATGTACGAGTACCTGAAAACCTTCCTAGCCCAACGCTCCTCCCCCATTTTTCTCAATCGCTTCTTAAATTCTATCTTGCTGCAAACTTCCGTGCGCTCAAATGATGTTCATCCCATATCACCTTGTGCTCCCTAATTTGGTGTATTCCCGTGAGCTCCTAAGGCAAGCCTACCTATTCCACGTCGCTTAATTTCTAATCTTGATTGAACTTCTGATCTCATGCACAAGACCACATTGCCGAACGTCAGACCAAGAACCATGACCCCTTTTCATATTCGATCCTTTCAAAACATCATACCTATTATAATTCCACAGTGCCCTCTTTTTCATCACTGCTCCATTCCTGTTACCTTTAGTCGACACGTATATTTCGTGTTCCCTTAGGTACTCAGCCCCATTGCTTATCCATACGCCCAGATATTTGTATTTATCTGTTATCTCTAGCGTGACCTCCTGTATTCTAAGCTCACTACCTTCATTGTCATTAAAAATCATGACTGCTGATTTTTTCTTACTGAATCTGAAATCTAACCTATCTCCCTCATTACCGCAGATGTCCACCAATCTCTGCAAATCTTCCTTGTTGTCGGCCATTAGCACTATATCATCTGCGTACATCAATGCTCGTAGTGCCTGTTCAATGAGTTTTCCTTGTTTGACGAAAGAAAGGTTGAAACCCTGTACACTTCCCTCTAATTTAGCCTCTAATCCTTGTAGGTACATCATGAATAACAAGGGTGACAGACGACACCCCTGCCTAAGCCCCCGTTTTACCTCTGCGGCCTTGGATACCTGTTTTTCCCACTTTATAACTACCTTGTTACCTTTATAGATATTCTTTAAAAGATTAGTGGCTCCATTTTTCACACCTAGTGTGTCCAGATTCCCCATAAGTCCTCTTGTCACGCAATCGTACGCTACCTTGATATCTGAAAATGTTAGCCACAGGGGCCTGTGTTCCTTTTCTGCTATGCACTGCGTCAATGAGAACAGATTGTCTTCCAACCTCCTGTGTTTCCGAAACCCATTCTGTAGTTGTCCAGCACCCCTGATCCTCTATATGTGCCTGCAGTCTTTCCTTTATAATCTGCATCGCCAGCCTGTAGACCCCTGATGTCACTGTTATAGGATGGTAGTTGTTTATGTCAGCTTTGTCCCCCTTTCCTTTATAGATCGTGCTCATCCTTCTAAGTTTCCATCTATCGGGGACTTCACCATCGATTAGTATTTTGCTCACTGCCTCTATCAAAGTCTGCTTAGACTTCGGGCCCAATGTCCTTATCAGCATAATGGGAATTCCATCTGGGCCTGTTGATGTACTACTAGGAACCCTCTTCTCAGCCCTTTCCCATTCTCGTTGTGAAAATGGAGCCACTACGCCACTTGATTCATCCTTGTCTATTGTGGTGCATAAGGCACATCTTTGCTGATTTTTTTCTGTCAGCCTTGTTCTGATATATTCAATAGCTTTGTCCCCTTCTAGCCTAGCACCTTGAGCTGTAGTTATAAACCTCTGCTCTGGGCTTGTCTCATTTCTTAGGGAGTTTAGATGGTTCCGAAATTTCGCAACTGCTTTTCTACCCTTTTTATGTACGTATGTCAGCCACTGAGCTCCCTTTCTTTTAATCTTTTCATTGATCAGAAGGGATGCATCCCTTCTACAGGTTAGGAAGATGTCCCGTTTTCTTTCAACATCATCTGTCGGTTCACCCCGCTGCTTAGCATGTCTGTGTTCCCTAGAGGCTTCCCGACTTTTGCTATGGCTCTCTTAACTTCCTCATCCCACCAACTTTTCGGTTTGTGTCTTCTTTTCCGGGGTGACTTTTCACGTGCCTTAGCAAGCTCTAGCTCAGTCTAATTAGATTCGTGTATGTCCACACTGTTTTATTATCCTTGGTGATTACTTTCTCAATCTGTTTAGTAGATATTTTTATTTGCCTTTTTAAATAAAAAGTTTCCTGTTGCTGCTCATCTTGTCTCCTTCCCACTTTCACTGCTCTTCGAAAACTTAGCTTGATACGTTTGTGATCACTATCCAGGCTTCTGGAGCCACATTCATCTATGTGCATTCCCCTGAGCCTATCATACATCCTATGTGACATCAGTGCGTAATCTATCATCGACTGCAGCCTTCCTACCCAAAGCTGGTCAGCTCGTCAGCCCAAAGTTCGTCACTGCCCTCTATCATCACTTAATAACTGGCACAGCTGTTACAAAGAAAAAAAACGACTTGAGAGTGTGTTTGGAAAAGTGCTTTAACAATTTTGAGTACCTTTGTACTCTACAACAGGAGAGCATAGAGTCGTCCCATGGGCCTCTCACTTCATGAGGCCCTGCGCACAGCGCTACGTAGACAGACAGCGTGCGTTTAGAAAAAGTGGTTAACGATTTAGAGTAGTAGATACTCTACTATGGGACGACATGAAGCCGTCCCGATGACTATTCCGTAGGCGTGAATGACTCGGTAATTAACCGCCCAACGAAAGAATGCATTTTGCAGATATGCAAACGCATCTGTCACAGCGGCGCAAGTTTGGCTTCCCACGTTTGACAGAACGTTAGTAGCCCAAAATGGCAAAGGCTAATGATTACTAAACAGCGACGAAGAATTACCGCTTTACTTCGTGGCTTATAACTTGGCGAAGGTAACAAAATAAATATACAATGAAGTATTTCTATCGTTTTTTTTTGTTTTTCAAAATGACCTTTGTTCCTTTTTTTTCTTGCACCGTGCATAGTGCCATTTGCCGCACGTGGCGTTTTTGTGTCGCGAGAAATTCGGTATGCGTTTCTCTGTTTCAGAAGTTCCGTTCAGCGTTCACCATTACACCATAAAGGCACCATAGTGTGATTAATAAATATAATAGTGTGAATTAATAAATACCCCTCATAGCATCACCCCGTGTATTCGCACTTAACCATGTTCACCCTCGGGGAAATGCTTGGGAGTTTTTTGGAGAGGCAGCATTCTTGGTCTGGCGAAACAGCCCAAGCCCTGACCTCGGCACGTTAGGCTTATCAAATACGGCTACACCACCAGCATATCTCGCTAATCACGGCCAAACGTACCTAATGCTTCATCCTCAGAGCAAGATGAAACAAATCGGTCACTGATTTCATGATTTATTTGTTGGTGTCAGCGCTGTCGACGCTTAGCAGGAGAAAGTTCGGATCGAAGTGGGCGGTTGCTTCTGGATGGGGGCTGCCATGTTGAACCATAGTTTCTGCGGGTAACCGACACAACTAATTAAATGCGTAGCAAATAAATGCGACGAAGAAACGCATATCGTCTATTGATTTGGCGCAACACACACCAAACAAACGCCAGTTTCAGACAACCCTGCCATTATTCAAGGCACTTATATATAGAACTGTGTTTTACTGCGCAATCGTGTGGCTTTCTTACAACCCGTAGCTTTGGTAGTGCCGAACTAAAGTGGTGAAACAGAGTAGAGTAGCTAGTGTGCACGGTTAAAAAAACGTACTATGAAGTGAACAAAACAAACAGCGTTCTCGGCTTGGCATTGGCGTTTCACAGCGGCGTCTCAAGCACACATTTTTGGATGTTCTTCGAAAGGGCCCAGCCAGCGAACGGTCGAAAGTGAGGCGCGAGCGCACGGGAGAGTGAAACGGAGGGTGGAGAGAGAGTAAATTGCGAGAGAAGGATTGGCGAAGCACTGCACCTACCCTCTCCTACACTCTCGCACCCCACATGCCCATATTGCTAGGAGTGAGGATAAGCGCGCGCTCCCGCAGCTGTTGGAGGGGGCGGTGGACGGATCCCGATGGACACCTGACATAGCCCGACTAAGAAGCAAGAAGAGATTCGCATTAAAATGTTATGAACCATCTCTCGAAGGAAACGCCGATGAGACGCGGAGCAGCAGCGGTGCGCATGGCATTGACTTGGTTGAAACGGGCGTCTACGCTTGTGCGGGAAGAACGGTTTGAAGCGAAACTCGGTGTAGCGCTTACTCGAGTAAATGTTTGTCTGAAACACGGAGAAAGAACATACTGAGGAGAGGCCCTATTGTATCCCAATACATTGGGAGAAATGTGTCGGAAGTGACGTCAAACTTATGGGGAAAACAAAACAGCAGACGTTACGCGGCGTGCTTTCAGCGCTGGTTCGCTTCGGACTTACAGTCCCGACGTAATCTCAAACACTCGGCGACAACTTATCTTGGCATTGGAGCGAAGGCTACGGAGCCTAATGGCGGGCATCCTGCCGCCAATGAATGTAGTTCCACAACACGCCCGTATTTTCAACGTGAAATATAGAAGTTCCCCTCTTTATTTTCTTCGTGGACCTATTTGAGACTGTACGCAGCTCCCACCATTGAGATAGTCGTCATTTACTTGAACTTATTTGTTGCGACTTCGCGCTCTTGAACGCGCGAGAAAGTCCCGCCTTTTTACGTGCGCCTCAAACGACAAGCAGCGTCTGCGTGTACATGAAACGCTGACGAAACGTGTGTACATGACACATGAAACTTTCCGTGGCATTACGAGACGCGCGCCAAAACGGACTACTTCACGTAGTGATACATGTGCCGAAGCTCTGCCTCCGTTGCTTTTCCTTCATTGCCAAAAAAAAAGTTGTCGCCGAGTGTAGTCCTGGCTTATAGTCTCGGCGTAAACTTAACGCGCTTGCTCAGATTTGGGTGCACGTTAAAGAACCCCAGGTGGTCTAAACTTCCGGAGCCCTCCACTACGGCGTCTCTCATAATCATATAGTGGTTTTGGGACGTTAAACCCCACATATCAATCAATCAATCAATCAAACTTAACGCGCTGCCACGCACTAGCGCGTGTTTCGAAGAGACACTAAAGGAAACTAATGAGCCGACGTTGATTGTTGGAATAGCGGTCCAGAAACCTCGTAGTGTTACTTTTGTGCCAAGGAAGGTTTCATTTTGAAATAAAATCACGTTTTAGTGGCCCGCATCGGGTTATCACACCTCAAGTTACCCGCCTCAAGAAGCGGACCGACTCACGTCGCTATTGCCGTGCACAACGTTGCCCGGCTTTACTGCGCGGTCACCGACACTATTGTAGACAGAACGAAAGCAGCGTGAGCCACAGCAGCAACAACGGCCATTAATCAATTTTCAGCCATTGACTCCGAGATAGCAGACGTGTTTTGGTTTAACTGCGCCCCGCTAGATGACACGACCTGTCCAGTTTAACCAAGCGAAAATTGAACTTTCGAACCACTCGCCCCATTCCTTATTGTAACGTCTGGTGGTTCTTTTTTTGAATGAATGAAACAGAAACGAAGAAGGAGCATTTTACTGCGTCTCTTGATGCACGCAAGTTTCTTTATTTAGTGCGGCTAGATCGTTTACTAGTGATAATTGTGGGCGGTTCTTCTGACGTCATTGGTATCATTTTGAGATTGTCCTACTGCGGCGCGTACATGTATTCTTGTGCATTTACCTAAATTTCTCGGTAAGTAGAGCACAGCTGTTGATAATATTGTCGTTTTAGATGTTCTCTTACGTTGAGTTTTCACTCTGACGTAGACTGTTATTCGACTTCAGGGCCCCTTCACGCATTCAACGCGTTCAACGCGTTGGTTTATCGCGTGTTTGCAAAATCTCGCTCCCCGACGCCATCGCGTGATTGCTGAGAGAGTTTAAGGGGGAGGGGCCACAGCGTCTTACCCAGCCCCTTACACGGGCCGGAACGCGCTATAGCGCGTGAGCGTGTTCTGGCAGTGCTCGGACCGGCTGGTGAGCATGCGCAGAAAGGGTGGGAACGCATACTGGATTGAACTCGGCCATAAGCTGCTTCGCATCTAAAAGCATGGATCGGACAACCAAGGACACGATGCGTAACAGTCACATGAATTCACCGCTATTGCATAGTATCATCACTGAAAAAAAAAATAGCTGTGGTTTTGCTCGGCTATGTCAGGATATACGTAGTGTGAACTACGGATGGACGGACGGACTGATGAACCACGGATGGATGGATGGACGAATAGACGAAATGGAGAGCGAGCGATCTATCTGATGCAAGGTAAGCGCGAGCCCATAAGTGACACGTCACTCGAAGAGCTTCCATGACTTCGGCGCCCCGGTCGTAAGCTGTGTGACGTCACTGCACCTCGCGGCTGCGCAGAACTGTTCACCGTAAGCCACGCGAAACTGCTCAACGTCGGTCAGTGTAGCCTACGCAGCAAAACAGCTTATTCAGTACCACAATTGAAATACTGAATACCCTTAAACGGAAAGGGCCATCGAAACTGACATGGGGATCTTTGAACGTGCTTCCACGTACACACAGAGGCTACTACGCTTGTATCCACAACCCCTGGGAGGAAATAGTATAAGCACGCAGACTAAGTCAACTTGAACGGCTTAGACTTAGTGAAACAGGGCGGGCGACACCTCGATGATTGGGCTGTTCAGGAGCCACGCAACAATGTGACGAGAAAATGATTGACTGTACATCTCAGTCGCCCACAAAATGACTGTATATCTCAGTCGCCCACATCCCACGAAATATGCATGCAACGTACCGTCTCCAAAGAATACAGAATAAGAAATAGACTCCGACAAGACTACTGCCGAAATCCAGACACAAGATGCATCAATGCAGCGAAGAATACAGGAATCCCAGCCCGCGCTGCCAGCGTAGCCGACAGCGGAGGTGGTGGCGGTGGTAGTGGTTAGAAGAGGAAGAAGACGCCGAATTTCTGCAGCCCAGTAGGGAGAACGGCGCAGCGCCTGGAGAGAACGCACAGCACACGGGCCTGCTTTTCTCCTCCCCTGAAATGCAACTGCCGCTGTCGGGATCGAACCCACAACCTTTGGGCTACACCCCCACCCCCCTGGCGCGGTGGACTCAAGTTTATCCCTCAACGTCGAACTCGGCAGCTGTTCTATTGTTGCTTACTTAAAGGCGCAATAACTATGAGCACGATTTTGTCAATGACAAGCCTGTTATTGAGCCTCGAACTTTTGCATAGCTTTGGTTGCAGTGGCTCCAAAGCGTGCTTGTGAGAACACAGCGGGCGTCACAGGCGTCCCGCTGTTAAGAATTCGTTGTTCAGGTGGACAAAACTACCTTTGAATTGCGAGAGCGCTTTCGTCCTCGATGCCGTTAGCTCCAGAAATTAGGGCGTGAGTACAACGCGTAAGGTAAACGTAGGAAATTTCTTCCATAAATAAGCTCGTTAGCTGCTGCCTTCAATGTCGTATTAATGGGTTACGAGTTTGGCGAAGACAGCAAGAAGTTTTAATAGTTTAAAAGCTCAGCAGCTATTGACGCAGCAAGGAAGTCGTGTAGTGGGAACAAGGCAAGTATTCGAGACATTTCTTCGGCGAGCACACTAACGTATATGTCCTCTTGTTTTCTTCGGCTATCACACGATCACGCCTGACGCAGTAGCTGGCGACTTCGTTCGAAAGAAAGAACAACCCTAATCAAAATGTATTCATTTCACATGGTCAGCAGTGAAATATAATGCTAGTAATGGTTCCCGAGGAATGTTGTCTGAAGCCATAGCCATAGCCGTAATCGTAACCATAGCCAATCCATAATCTGTTTCAACCCGCACTCATGGAAGAGTATACAGGGGATTACTGATTCGTAATGCCCAAGACGCTAGATTGTTCAGCGAGACTTTGTAGGGTTCTACCGCAAAAAAATAATAAAACTTCTGAGTGATGCATATAGTGCGCCTCATGAACTTCCGAGATGTGTATGAACCAAGGAGGTTTTCAAAAATTTCTGGAGTGGAAATTCTTGCCCACGAGTGAAGCCGTGCCAACCGTAAGATGGCGGCGGCGGCAGCCATCTTCCTAGGGGCATGATGAGCTGTTGCCGTTCGGAGATTGAGAAGGGGCGTTCTCCTCGCACACCCAACGAGTTTAACGTGGCACCCTCTTCGGGTTAGATAGTGCCCAAAGTACGTCCTTGTGTTACCAGTTTTCTCTGGTAAGCCTTGAATTCAAGGTAAATTTTGTTGGAGATTACGTCACCGATACTAGTCTCTTTAGATTATTTCTTCGGAAACAACTATCTTTTAATTTAAAATTAACGTAGCCTTCAGACTAACAAATCAAAGCCCCTTGATGTCCAACTGGGCATAACTAGAAAATAGTATGTTTCTGAGGTTTTTCGGAGGGCAAAAGCTGGATTCACCAGTGCTGGCAAAGCATTGCGGGTGCTTCTACTCCAGTAATATTTTTAAAGCCTCTTTGGTGTGAACACGCAGTTTCACTTGCGGTGGTAAGCAGACACCTAGTGGTTTTACTGTTCCGAGAATGCTGCAGCATCGTTCTGTGTAGCCTCCGAGACCTGTTCTTACGCGGTGCTTTCCTGGCGATAGCCACTGACGCTCAGTGCCCGTGTCATCTTATGTGAAGCCCCTTTTCTCATATTTTGAAAGGCTTAACTTCTTCAATACAAACAAGCGGACACAGTGAAAGTAAAAGACAGCACGTGATGTCCTCTACTTCCTCTGTGTCCGCTTGTTTGTATTAGCGAGGTTTAACCTTTTAAGAATGAAGATTAACCAAATAGCCGAACTTGAGACTCTTCTGATAGCCTTACGTGTCTGGCATAGCAGAAAAAGATTGCCCGCAGCTTCCCTCGGGGGAACACTGAGGAGGATGCGGAGCATATAATTGGTTAACGGGGTGTTAAAGTGCGACTTACTTAGGTCGATGGCTAAATTGGTTCACGTGGTTGTGAAATGGGGTGTTAAATAGCGACTTACTTGGGTCGATGGCTAAATTGGTTAACGTGGTTGTAGGAGGGGGTGTTAAATGAGTGAACACGTACACACGTATGCGAAAGGGCGGCGCTGGTCGAAGGGACGTCGATCATTGTGTTTGTGGATTCGTTGGAATTCATTTCACCGCGACCTTGGACGTCGACGCGCCGTACAAACCAACCGACGAGCGGCAACTGAGCGAGCGAGCGCCGACCTTGAGTATATATACAGCGCGACGGCGCATGCACTGTCAGCTGTCGAATGTTCGAGAAGGGGGAGAAGCACAACGGCGCATGCGCGCGCGTCAGCTGCCGATGTT
The DNA here is from genome assembly GCA_013436015.1 of Rhipicephalus annulatus. NCBI lineage: Eukaryota > Metazoa > Arthropoda > Arachnida > Ixodida > Ixodidae > Rhipicephalus > Rhipicephalus annulatus. The sequence goes on along the minus strand of WOVY01010902.1, from coordinate 191,611 downwards.
CTCGAAGCGTGACGGCGCATGCGCGCTACATTACACAGCTAGCGAATGTTCTTGAAGAGGAGAAGCGCACGCGGTGTGTAGAGGAGGAAGGGTGCACAGATGGTGGAGGAGTGAAGCGCGCGCGGTGTGTAGAGGAGGAAGGGATGCACAGATGGTGGAAGAAGGAGGAGGAAGCTTGCGGACGGCACCGCACTACAAGCCTCGAGTATTAGATGCTCCGCATCTAAAAGTGTTTGCCATGATATCGGACTGCTCGGACAGCTATCACTCCTTGAGCGCACACCAGACGGCGCCACATTAGAGAAGGACAGCACGTTCAATTTCACCTCTGGTAGCATGACCATAATATAAGGTTCTACAAGTTCTACTTCTTTCTGTATGGTGACCATGACGCCAATGAAAAAAGCCACAGCTTTGCCGCAAAGGCGAAGCAATGAATGCGATAGCAACAAATTGGAAAGTCACGCGCAGAATGGCAAGCAGATCGAAACATGCCCCGCGTTTCTCACGCACAAATGACGAACTACACGTACTCAGGGGTACAGATAAACGCGAATAAACGTCTCAGGCAAAATCCAGCCAAGAGCGTTCATATAATTGCTATCGCAATTAAAATAAACAGATGTTCGATAAATACGTGAGCTTATTAACAACGCTGCTCACTATTCCAATTTTCAATTTTTGAACTCCTTCGACCAGGAGCTATGCGTGTTGGAGCTTACATCAGATGCGACTGCAAGTGAACGACAATTTGCGCAAAGTCAATGCAAACTTCTTATCACAAATCATTTCAGCCACTGTTTATAGTCAAGGGCCCCCGAGTTGGGTTTTTTTCCTTTAGAAAAGGTTGTCGCTATGCGTAAACTTTGAGGCACAGGCCGAGTAAATTACACTTTTGTCAAAAGTAAGGAAATAAGAACACGGCCGACAGTTTAATTTCACTCGTCTGATTTTCAAACTCGCAGCATTCTAGCGGACGTCGCCAAAAACTAAATGAATGACGATAGGTGGCTGTTTTTTTATTCTTTGTATACCAGCTCCTTCTTCGAACTTTCACATAAACAACAATGAAACGAAGCACAGTGCAATCGGGCGCAGTAGCGTTGCCGACTTCGAGGTGCATTCGCGCGGAGTCGCAACTCAGCGGACGCGCCCTGGGTTTGACTAGCCGTTCCGGAAGCGGGAACCTGTCCAAGACAGGTTCGCGTTAGTGTCGCTACGCGGTGCTCTCTTCTTTTTCCTCCACTTCCCGATGCATCGGCGTTCGAAGTCGCCGAGCACGACCGAAACAGTGCGAGCGAAGAAAAGTCGAACGAGTTTGGTAAAGATTCAACGCAAAATAATGTGAGGTAAAGAAACACGGACTCGCGTACGTCAGCAGAATTTTGTGTTGTGGGTTTGCAAAGCCGTGCTGAAGCGCGGTCGGGAGTGGGTGTTGGGGGAGGGGGGAATTTGCATTGCGGGAGTAGGAAGGGGGAGGTACTACTTCTGTACACCTCCCATTAAAGTCTGCAGTAATACTTCTTACATGCCTTCCTACATGTCTTCTCCTTACCTGTACCTCTCACATGTGTGCAGTACTACTTGTCTACAATACTATTTGTCTGCAGACTACAGTACGTACTCTTGCGTCAACTGGCGTGGAGGACATGTCAGCCTCACGGGACGGTCGTTTCATGTTTTTTTTTTAACAAGTACAGGTAGCTCTTCTATTCATTCTGAGACGCACATGAATGTTTCAGTGGTTTCGTTTGCAGATATGCAGCTTCGGCTCACTTATCGATGTCGGTGGGTTGTGTTCTGTCGGTCGGCCGCTGTTTGGTTCGAGCATGGCGTTAAAGGAATCTGTCATTCTTGGTTTATGAGTTAACGTCATGGTACAATGACAAGATATCGGTGGTGACGGCGTGACAAAAGCAGGCATGAGGTCATCATCATAGTCATCATAAAACACCTGAATGAGTTCACTTCAGGGCAAAGGCCTCTCCCATGTTCCGCCAATCAACCCGGTCACGTGCTTTCTGCGGTCACGTTATACCGACGAACGTCTTAACTGCATCTTACCACCTAACTTTGTGTCTCCCCCGCGCGCGTTTGCCTTCTCTAGTAATCTAGTCAGTCACCCTCAATGAGGAGCGGTTATTTCGCTTACGCACATGTATACCGTGCCCGTGTCCATTTCTTCTTGATTTCGATTAAAATGTCCCGAGCACCTCTTTGTTCCCAGACCGCCTCTGCCCTCTTCTTGTCCCTTATGGTTACACCTATAACGTTTCGTTCATTGCTCGCTGCGTCTCCCTAGACTGAAGTCAAATCGTCCTAGTAAGCATCCAGGCTTCTGCTCCGTATGTAAGCACCGGCAAGATGCAGCCGTTATATGCCTTCCTCTTGAGGGATTGCGGTAGACTATATACCATTCAGGATCTGTAAATGCCTGCCTAGTGTGCTTTATGTCATTCTTCTGTTCACTTCATTTTAAGCTCCGGCGGCGCGGTCACTACCTGTCTTAAGTAGACACACTACTTTACCACTTCCAATGCATCGCTACCAATTGCAAAGCACTGTTCTGTTTCAAGACATCTGCACGTTACTTGAGTGTTCTGCACTTTACGTGAGTGTTCTGCACATTACGTGAGTGTTCTGCACATTACTTCAGTGTTCTGCCCTTTCTTCTTCTCCCCGGTCGTGTGACATTACTTTAAAGCGTGAATATCCCAACGATGCCGATATTGTAACGCTTGCATAAACAGCTTCCCCAAAGAAAAGAAAAAAACAAAATGATGCAATATTAGATAGTGTTGACAGAATGAAAAGGAAGGGCAATGCTGCAGTGACGTTATTAGAGTGTAAATAGCACTCCGTTTGCCGGCGTCTCAAGCACTTTCCGAGAAGGACAGCGACAAAACACTCGAATCTTGGTATTCTACCGCTGACACGCTACAGCATGGAGCATCGTGGCTTCACAAAACGTCCCATCTATGGCAGGATCAACGTCACTGAAGACAAATGGCGGCCGCAATCTCCGGTCGCACGAGAGCAAGCATGTGAGGGCGAATAAGCGCCGCCTCGACGGAGGAAACGAGCGGGCGTTCAGCTTGCCGACTGGACAGTTCGCTGTCTGCTGCACTCTTTCCGCCATCGGATGGAGTGATCAGTTAATAACAAAGCTTTCTTCGCATTCTCCCACTGTTCGTCGACTTTTTTTTCCTTTTATTTTCGCTCGGTTTTGTTTTCTTGAATTTATTTCCGTTTTTCGTTAGTTCGTCTCACCACTTCAATGCAGCGCAGGGCAAGGCTCGCGTCGGCGGTTCAGTGACGGCTGTCGCTCGGTGTGTTTGAGACCCGCCGATTGCGTGCCAAACGCTAAGGCGATGAGAGGGTTATGAGATTAATTTATATGTGAGCTTTAACGTCCCAAAACCACCATATGATTATGAGAGACGTCGTAGTAAAGGGCTCCGGAAATTGACCATTTGCGGAAAAGTGAGCGCCCCCTGTCGTGTAAACAAGAAAGCTTCGCTTTTGGTTGGAAAACATCTTCGTCAACTAACACGCTCAATGCAGTGTTTAGATGTTTAAATGCGCTTGTTTTGTTGCTTTAGGACCAAAAACGCATGCCCGTTACTGAAACAACGGTGTTTGCGTGAAAACGGCAGTGTTCGCCGTTACTACGGGTCATATTGATGGAACGCCAGGCTGATGTTTTCCAACCAAAACCAAAACGCCTGTACAGGAACGCTACCTGTGCGGTTACTGCTCATGCGCAGTGGTTTTCCCGCAAATGGTCCATTTCGACCACCTGGGGTTCTTTAACGTGCCCTCAAATCTGAGCACACTGGCGTACAACATTTCCGCCCTCTATCGGAAATGCAGCCGCCACAGCCGGGATTCAATCCCGTGACCTGCGGGTCAGCAGCCGAGTACCTTAGCCGCTAGACCACCGTGGCAAGGCAGAGGGTTATGAGAGGAAAGCAAACAACGCAGCTGTTCCTTCTGTGTTTATGCCAGTTTTATCTCTCAAATTACAAAATCGAGACACACGGTGTGTGTGTGTGTGTGTGTGTGTGTGTGTGTGTGTGTGTGTGTGTGTGTGTGCGTGTGCGTGTGCGTGTGTGTGTGTGTGTGGTGTGTGGTGTGTGTGTGTGTGTGCACGAAATATAGAATCTTAAAAAGTCAAAAAAGCAAGTGGCCACCATGACGTAAAAGAAACGTGAAATTGCATAAGGATGTAGCGCTGGAAGGGATGCAGAAAGTCTAGAAGAGTACAGGACGTAGCTGTCGAACTTGCCTGTCAAACAAGCCAAGTAAGTTTGGCAGTCATCTTCTTTCCGTCATTTTCTCCAATTTTCTCGTGATTACGTGATTTGTTTTGCGATTATCTATTTCCGTTGTATGGTCGTATACTGGTCCGAGCGCGGTGCTTCTAACACCCGGTGCTGGCGCTTCGCCTATGGTTTACTCTTCTGTAAACCTGTGTCTAACTCCTTCAGCTGGCATTTTGTTGTCGCTTCGTTGGCTCGCACAGATGAATTAGCCCTTTGGCGACGCTGGTGTTCCCAACGTGCAAACCTTCTCGGCTAATGTCTATCAAACGTGAAACCTGCGTGACGTCAATGCCAGTAATGAGGCGACTGGGTGGTCCTTTAAACTGATCCGCAGCTCAAAACTGCCGCAGTGCGTGGACAGCTTGTCCCCCTAAAAGGCTGGGCGTGCTAACACAGACAGAAGGAAGAGGTCAGAACACCACAATGGCCGCAGTTCCTGCGATCGAAGGACGCGGCAGGGGTTTAATCATGTTAGCCTTACTAAGGGCTTTAAGTCCATCCGGCCAAGTGCTGCCTATAAAGAGATGCAAAATAGACGCGCTGAATGCCGTATCGAGTGCCAGACTCGCTCGGTAGTCTCTTTAGACAAACATTTATATTTCATAAAGCGAAATTATCAAGCCTTTCCCGATGTATAGACACGAAGGCACTGCACGTATTTTTTGCCCGGCAAACGCGAGTGAATACACCCGCGCACGCCATTCCATGGCTAAGCGTTAACGCAATTTGCCGCGGCTCCACTCGTGGCTCGGGTACACACATCAATCACGTGACGCAATATCCCAGCAGCTCCCTCGCAGCGACGTCCACGGGTCGTCCGTCGCTCTTAGCCGGGGACATTGGCGTCCGCAATCGACGCTTCGTTCGTCTCAATTACGCTCCCTGGCGGAGCTCTTAAGAGACAGCGCAGCGGGGCTCGGATGTTGTTCGGACCCACAAAGCTCGCTGCCCAGAGCTCCACAGTGTCGATGGAAACAGTATACCGCGTCCTCCGGTTGACCAGCGCTTGACCGCATGGCTTCGGTACACACTATAGTCGGGGATGGATTCGTGCCCAATCAGAGTGCGCCCTTTTCGTCACAAGAGTCAGGCCGAGACATGCCCAGTTAGAGGGCGTCCTCTCTGTCACAGAAGTCAGGCCGAGACCATGGGATTGCCTCGACCGTAGGACATGTCCCGGAATCGTTTATCCACTGTCACAGTCTCTACGTTGCTGTTAAAACAAGCAGCCAATAATTATCGCGCCGTCCTGTCGTTTGTGCAAACTCTAACGTACCGCTTACGTATGAAAAAAAGCGGAACTCCGCGAAAGTGGCTGCCATTCGCTAGAGCAACGCTTGACCGCCCGCGGCTGTATACATAACCTACAGCGGACACGTGCCCAATCAGAACGCGCCCTCTTGGTAAAAAAAGTCAGTCTAAGACCACTGTATTGCCTTGACCATTGGGCCACTCACAGGACCATTTATACGTTGTTTTACTATCAGGTCATCTTTGCTCATTGTACCTTCTTGTAATTTAGGAAAGCCAATGCACCGCTTACACACAAAAAAGTGGAACTATGAACGTCCGTGTGCATCGTGGAGGGTACTATAGATTGTTCATTGACTCAAAGCTAAGATGAATGAGGGTTTCATTCATTCATTCGAAGGCGTCAATTAGGTTCAAGGTCTAAGAGCCAGCTCCATGCAGCTTGAATGTTGTTCGGACCAAGGGCTTCCACTTATTACCGAGAGCTTGGGGTTCTTGAGCCGTCATCGAAGGAAAGTTGTAAGCTAGACCAGCGGTTCGCCTCGGCTGTGAGCAGGAGATTGACACGGGCGAAATTAGAGAGCGCCATTATTTGCCACAAGTTTCTCCGAAAACACAGAGACGGCTTGAATGGCAGACCTACACTGGCATCGCTTATTGCAGTCCTCCACGTCAAGAGTGTCTAATGTTGATTCGAAGCTCCGGTGATTGGGAGCTACAGTATAGATAAATCATTCGTACGCTTCAGCATGACTGCCTATATTAGGCAGTCATGTTAGAGGCCTGCATTAGGCTGACTCAGCGCGAAACAGAGACGCGACACACAATCAAACAAAAATGAAAACGAGGATAGGTCATTCTCGTTTGATTCTGCTTTGTTGCTGTTTCGCTAAGCAGTAACAAAGGTCGGCTATTCACTGAGCATCGACATTGTCTTCGTTCTTAGGAGCCCGCCCAGCTTTGCCTTAAGACCGGTAAAGATTAACACACGTGCAACGGCAAAGTAAAAGTAGTTAACGATGGATGAACGCCGAACGCGGGACATCGATTAGTGACTAACCCACGAGCTGCCCCAACTAATGACCTTCAAAAGATTGGTGAAGAAACGGAAATATTTTTCGACCTCTGCGCTTGCACCTGGTAGTGTTGGATGTCCTTTTCTCTTTTTTTTCTTTCTCATTACACTTCAACTTCCGCGTCATTAACGAGTCACGTGGGATTTTCTCATCCCGCAAACGGCCTAGTAATAAGTAAAAAAAACGACTCGTGTAAGAATAGTAGAAGTCACTTATGAAAAAACTTCATAAGACATGAGCTAAGGGCGAGACGAGGATGAGGAATGCAGTAGCTAATCTAGGAGGATTAGCTCTTCAATGGTGATATAATCTCTTAGGATTAGCTAAATACCTAAATGACAGTCAGTGTTACGCCAGACCTCAAACATCGATTTTCACCGGCTACTATATGTGTTTTTATCCCCTTAATTCGTCATTACCTACTGCAGCTTTCCCACGCATACACTCGCTTTTAGTGAGTTTATGAAGGCCCCGCCACGGTAATCTAGTGGCTAAGGTACTCGGCTGCTGATCCGCAGGTCGCGGGATCGAATCCCGGCTGCGGCGGCTGCATTTCCAATGGAGGCGAAAATTTTGTATGCCCGTGTGTTGAGATTTGGGGTGCACGTTAAAGAACCCCAGGTGGTCTAAATTTCCGGAGCCCTCCACTACGGAGTCTCTCATAATCATACGGTGGTTTTGGGACGTTAAACCCCACATATCAAACAATCAATCGAGTTTGTAAAGATTGATAATAATAATAATAATTACACCATCTCTCACTTAAGGGAACCATGTGTAGATGCGAAGCAGAAGGCGCTAACACTTACACTGGTGGCTGCGTTAACACCGACGCTCATCGCGGTGTTGTGCAGCAGAGAAACCTGGGAACGCGCGATGTTTTATACTTGTTAATCGTTGCTAATAGGGAATGCGAGACAGAAGACTCCGATTGGACACAGAGACCCGCAGTCCACTTTTAGTTAACAAGCACGCTGCGAAATTCCATTGTTCAACAACGCACAGGAGAAATCTGCCACCGGCCCTGCCTTGGAGGTCGAGATCCAGTGCCCATATATATACGAGGTGGCCAGTGAATGGTCGTGCAGGGCGAGCAGCCAGTTTTTGCAATCAAGAAACTCACTTGCAGACGCTGCCTGCGTCAGCGTTGCGAGGCGAGAGAGGGAGGGGCGTAGGAGAAGAGGGGTGTGAACGACACCAGGAGGAGTGAGGCGTAGAGAAGAGGAGGGGGAGGAGGGGGGAAGCGTAGACAAGCAAATACTGCTTGCGTCGCCGTTGCGAGGCGAGGGAAGGGCGAGCGTAAGAGAGGAGAGAGAGGGAGGAGGGTAAGTGCATGAGCGGTAAGGGTAGTCACGCCACACACCGGATTGAGCGCAACCATAAGCCGCATCGCATCTGAAACATTCCAGCCAGCTCAGCTCCATGACAGCCGTCGAAACAGCGAACCTGATGTACCTATTCATCAGGCTGTGTTATCTTTCTATTGTCTACGTCCGCCGCGCTGGTGTAGCGGTAAAGGGGCTCGGTTGCTGATCCGAAGGTCGAGTTTCGACCCCGGCTACGGTGGTCGCATTTCGATAGAGGCGAAACGATGGAGGCCCGTGTTCTGTGCGAAGTCGGTGCACGTGAAAGAACATCAGGTTGTGCAAGTTTTCGAAACCCTGGACTATGGCGTGCCTCATAATGGTATCGTCGTTTCGTCCCGCGAAAATCTAGACAGGATTATTACTATTGAATACCTGACACAGCTTGTTTCTCGGAGGGTAAGCAGTCTTGGCCATTCTGGGAGAAAGAACTCGCGAAGAACAGAGAGACATTTTTCATTTTATTTTTTGGCTCCACCGAGCCCCTCACTGAACTACTCCTTGCAAACAGCTGGGTTCTCATGCTATTTCCGATGAGCATCATCCACGCCTTCCTGGTTGATTTCCTTGCCTTCTCTCTTGTTGTTCTTCCTTCCTACCTTTACCCTCGCCCCTCTTGGCACACCTATACCTGATTAGCGGTAAACGTATGTATTCGCAATAAAAGTTTTTTTTTGTTACGCACCAGGAAAGAAAAAATAATGTGTGCGATACAATGTTGTCAAGTGTTGATGTATGCACGTAGGTTACAATTTATGGTTGTGAGAGCTATGCACACGTGACGTACGACGTTGTGGAGCAGATATACTAGCGGGATCTGCGAGTAATAAACTGTTGTTAAAAGTTAGTGCTGCGTTGTATTCAATGTGCTTTCTCTTGTCCATGTCCTTTGTCTGCTCTACCCTATGTTATCATGCTACTACACAAACAAGCCTGAATCGCCACCCTCATCGCCCTTTCCACCGAGTCTCATCCACGCTCCTCTTGGCGCGACTTCCAGTAGTTCTCCCTTTCCACCAATCTTCGCTTTTCCTTTAATCAAGGCTCTATCATTACCCTTTCCACTAGGCCACTCTCGGCACAACATAGCCCTTCCCTTTTCTACCGAGCATCACTCTCACGACACCATAAGGTCATGTGAAATGTGAATACTATTACACCAGCGGTGACGGCGACGGGTCGACTAGCAACGGCTTTGCTGTGAAAAAGTGCGTGACCTGGGGCTTTGCAAGCGTGCCGTACCTAAATTTCTAAAAGTTGTAGTGCAAAATAGCTGAAAGTTGAAGGCTTAAAGCTGTAGTAGAGAAAGCTCAGTCGTCGTCCGGAGCCTGTGCGTGTTTTCTCACTGTCTTTTTTTTTGTTGTTGTTGTTGTGACGACGTTGTCGGCACTGGCACCACACAAGCTCGAGTTTTTTTTTCTCAACAGCAGAGGGCAATAGCCAGCGAAATCTCAGACTAAAAGCTTGGCACATCCGGCTGCGAAAAAAAGCAAAGGTAAAAGAAGACATGACACGGTACTAAACTGGCAAAAGGAAAGTCTCTTCAGTTGGTTTACTAGGGGAAGACACGCTTCGATTGCCAGTCTAGCGCTGCGTCCTGACTCACCTCGTGTATTTTTTTTACCTTAAAATATTACGCTTGTCAAATTATCTAGCCGTGCGTTCGCACGAGCACGCCTATTTTTCGCTTCTGGTGGAAATTCGAGATCCTTAAAACACCGCTCTGCGTGTGCGCTGCCCCGCAAGTCTAGTCTTATGACGGTGAAGCTTGCTTTAACGGGTGACACGAGTTGACTGTCCTTGATCGGGCGTTCCCCTTCAGAGAAAAGTCAGTGCGTAAGCTTCTGTCAATGTTAATTTAGGTACAGGAGCTGCCACCAGGGGTGCAGCATCTATAGAAGGCCAACGCGCGATCAAGTGTCCAATCTTGTATTTTGCAAGTAGCGTACAAGGCTGCAGAGACAGCCTCGTAAACTAGCAAAACTAAAAATCAGGTGAGGGGGGGGGGGGCGATCCTAAAATTGCTAGAAGCTGATCCACGCACGCACGCACACATACAGAGAGAGAAAGAGAAAGCCCACCTCTCTTCTGAGCAAAGCCAGAGTCGAAGCACTGAGTGTTGGTCTAAAACTTTCGCTAGCAACACGTTTAAGAAGTCGTACGCTTGGTAATTTCATTCGTTTACAATTCCAGGTTTCGCGTTGTAACCGGCGGCACTTGAGTAACAAAAAAAATATATTGGGCATGCCTGCCTGTGGTATATCGAACTAAACCTGACTGGGGCAGGAAAACTGCCCTCACATTTATTTGGAGAAGGAATCATTGTCTTTATTTGGTGACTTTTCGAAGCACTGCGTATTTTTAAAATGCGCTCCTAAGCTGTCTTTCAATATTTACTTTAGTTTTCATGCCACATTTCCAGTTTCAAGTCTTGCCGAACGAAATGTTTGTTGTTGTTTTTTTGTTACAGTCGATATCGCGGCTGGCGCACCTTCGTTTTCGCTATGAAAACAATCGCTGTCTCAGAAATAAAGCGGCAACAACAAAAGTTCTCATTCAGTTCGTTATACACGATAATTCGCTACATCATTGTTCGCTAGAACTAGGTGCAACTGTACCCACTGTAAAATAGCGTCTAGACATGACACATTAAAGTGGACGGCTGCAGAGACACTCAACCGCGTTGACCACGTTTGAGCGACTTGAACTCTTCTTTCTTACTGTCTCCAAAGTACTGGGTACCTCGCCGGGCTCATCTCAGTCAATCTCGTTTTTTTATTGCTTTTATTTTTTATTGCAGGTACCTTTACTGTAGTAATACGTCAACCAAACAGTTTTTGAAAAGCAACCAGGAATTTTGATACTGATTAGTAATTACCTTGCACCACATATATCCCATGCGTGCTGTTCTTTCTTTAAGGTTAAGGTTAAGGATGTCGTAGGTAGCCGGCGGATCTAGCCTTGAATAATGTGCAGGCAATCGCCACGCCCGGTTTTCTCTTTGCTAATTGTAGCTAATGTCCTTGGTTTCTTTTTTAACTAAGCACGAGCAGGCTTTTAGAATAAAAATCGTGCATTGCACGACGTGAGTCTGCACAAGACGGCGGCCTTTGTGCTATTCCACGTGCAGTATTGTGCCGGTACTCTATCTCGCTGTGCCCCGCCGCGGTGGTCTAGTGGCCAAGGCACTCGGCTGCTGACCCGCAGGTCGCGGGTTCAAAACCCGGCTGCGGCGGCTGCATTTCTGATGGAGGCGGAAATGTTGTAGGCCCGTGTGCTCAGATTTGGGTGCACGTTGAAGAACCCCAGGTGGTCGAAATTTCCGGAGCCCTCCACTACGGCGTCTCTCATAATCATATGGTGGTTTTGGGACGTTAAACCCCACATATCAATCAATTAATCTATCTCGCTGCACTATACCCCAAACATAATTGTCACTTATCACCAGATAGCAGTTATTGTGTTACTCGCACTATATAAACGGGATCCAATTGACACGGATGTACACACGCTTTGGGTAAGACTTAAGTTCCCTGCCTGGGATCTCCCAATAGCCGGCTGTTACGTCAGTCGGCTCCAGGTGTTACGTCAGATGGCTCAAGTGACACAGAAATTGACGAGGCGTTACGTCAGGTCGTACGCCTTCTGGAAGTTTCCCGATTTCGCTGTAACGCACCACCACTTGCAGTAGTTCACTTCCTTTTGTGCACTCGGGAGGCTGTTCGTAACATCGTTCGACGCATCGGTTACGTCTCTGCTCTATGCTTTACGTGGATTCCCAAACGAACGTACTTGTTCGAAGCCTATCATAGGATATCAGGATACCGCGTTTCCTCCATAACAAATACGATCACATTAGCATATACTGGCGTCACACAGCAAGCTTGCCATTCCGTTGCATTCTGTCCGTTGGAAAACCCCAGGTGGTCGAAATTTCTGGAGCCCTCCACTATATACAGCGTCTCTCATAATCATATGGCGGTTTTGGGACGTTAAAACTTACACATCATCACCATCACCATCGCATTCTGTCGCGCTTCTTCGTTATTCTTAATTGTTCGACGCTGTACAAGATTGGTTAATACACAAGGCCTGCTTACTTAATGAACGCGTGCCTTTTAAAGGCATGTCTATGCTTTGTTGTATGGTATTTTACATTTGCGCACCTACGTTTATCTCGGTTTCAAGCGTTATCTCTGTTACGCTGCACGCAAGCCCACGTTCATGATGTCTTACGCTATATTATAGCACTGATTACGCATTCCTGTCTATTAAATTTACGTATAATACAACCTGTCACTTTACTCTATTTCTAAGCCCTTTCCGTCAAATTTATTCGTTATCTCACCAGTTTCGATACCCTACCCACCTCGTTTATTATCAGTTGAAGGCGTCGATTATATGCCGTGCTACTTAAGCTTCTGGCTTTATAATGTTTTGTCTATAGCTTACCATCAGTTATCTCTGCTTTGTGCACGTCTATTCTACCTGAAGGTTGGCATTCGGTATATCTTACGTCGCTAGCTAGATAATTTGATAACTGTGTTATGCGTGACTCTGCCATATACGTCGCCATTCAGGACGCTTAACTCTAGCATAGCACTAGTTATAAGTAAACGTTTCTCCTATACTAACAAACTTCGCATATATGCTAAAGGTATATATGCACGCTACCGGTGAGTTTGGCTTTATGATGCCTTGCGCAATCAAGTTAACTGGTTACATATACTAGACGTATCTGGTATACGCAGTGTTTTTTTTTTTAACTGACCCATGTCTCTGCGCTATGGTTTTATTACAAATTATCTTATTGCTGCTCGAGAAAAAAACCAGGTAGGATGAAAATTTGTCGAAAAAGAATATATAAGGAATAACAAAAATGGCAACATTCCGCGCAGTTCCGTTGAAGAGGGACTGCATACTGGTGAACTCGGAACAGTCTGGCGTTTGGGGTGGACATGTTACCGACACTTTCAGCGTGGTGAATGTTTCACAACCTCTACAAAAATTTACTCGTCACGTATGGTATGCCGCATGGCAATCAGTTTTCGACAAAAATTTGTAGATGCAGACCATTTATTCTTTATATTGCATGTAGAAGTCGTAGTTATTTCTTATTTATACTTTCTTTTTCGACGTTGCGCATGAAAAAAGAAAACTAAACGGTACATTAAATCAGCCCCCCCCCCCTCTCCCTCCGGTGAATTTTTTGCCGCAAACCACATTGAAATCGGATAGACTGTAACAACACCCGATGAATTAGGTCGCTTCTAAAGGTATCACCCTGCATCGTCTTGCAAAAGATCACCCCACCGTTCAGAAAATGTTTCAGTAATGCACCACTAGTTGTATACGTTAAGCATGTCAGTCCTATCCGTGTGTTCATGGCGCATTGCTCTGATAGACCACGGCTAATAGGTCCTGGCCAACCAAGGACACTGGATTGCTCCCGTACTCTTCCGCAACGCCACCTCTTGGCCACTAAAAGAAGCCGCGGGGCTAATAAAAGGCACCGAAGGGTTATGCCGTCGAGTTGCGCCATAATGCCTCGGTATAATGACGTCCAGAACGACCATATAAGTGGGCTCTCTTTTCAGTTGTTCACCGCGAATGAAGTTGACCGGAAGCATTTTATTTCTTCTTCTTCTTCTTCAATAGGTTATGAGACTCACAAAACTTTGAATTTTCTTTTTCTTTTTTTTTCTTTTTTGCCCAGTAATCGCCTCTCAAAAGAGGAGATATTGAAGAGCATGTCCTCACTATACCTTTCTTTCTATCTATATCTCTTTTTTAGTCGTGTTCATTACTCTTCTCTATACAATGTCGCACCAATAACGTGCATTGCTGTGAAGCCTAGCTACAGGGATCGCAAAAGTGATCTTGGTAAAATGTGCCAGAAGAGAACTGGAGACGGAAGACGAAGGCAAGCGCAGACTGTTAAATAAGGGTTTATTATTAACGCAGCATAAATGTAGACAGAGATAACAGGAAGCGAAATAGCAGAAAAAAACGCAAGAGGAATAAGTGCCGATAAATAAAAATAGAACACTGAACAACAAGATGACGAGGCGAATTCATTATGCTGGGTTTTCACTTTCACAGTGTTGTATATACCAAAAATCATGAATCACCAATTCGATTAATCATCCCAGCTGGTCAAGCTCTCAGAAACATTTCCTGGTGGGTCGGCTTGAGAAATTCATTAGAGGACGTGCGTCGAAGAAGAAGCGCATTTCACGGGCGCTTTGAGTATAAGCACATGTGACGTGCAAAAAAAAAAATGTCGCAACAATCAATTTGGTTAACGTGACAGGGCTACAATCGGTTGCAACGTTCGTTTTCTGACTAAATTAATGAGCGCGGTGTCATAAGCGTATGAGTACGTTTCATTCAACGACCACAGGCACGGTTTGAAACACTCGTGCAATGCGGGGCGTTCGGGACAGTGGGGAAGGTATATGTAATGTAATTTAGGGGTAATACGTCGTATAGCCGTAATATGATAACGAGAAACGCCATAGTTGAAGTCCCCGAAATATTTCGACCGCCTGGAGTTTTTTAACGTGCATGTAGATGTAAACACACGGACCTCAAGCAATATCGCCTCCACCGAAAATGCTGCCGCCGCGACCGGGATTCGATCCCACGACCTTCGGGTTCACATACGGGGACCGTAACCACAATACCACCGTGGTGGCTGTAGCGATGGGTCCGAGGAGCAAACATTTACCGCTGCGTCTTCACTTTAAAGCGACCTTAAAGGAAAAAGAGTGAATCAAGTTAGTCGAATAAATTTCACTCTCGGAACTATACAACTTCGTTACTATCACCATTATAAGGTTACTAGATTGTCATTAATATCACCGTTATAATGTTACTAGTGCAGGAGGAATTCAATTTCCGAGTTTGACTTTTCGACCCAAATCTCTGTATGTGAGGTCCACGTCTTGAGGGTGTTCTATTCGTATTTCGACCACACTGATTCAAAGAACATTACTGAAACTCGGCATGCTAAACCTTTGGTCCCCTCAGAGGACAGTGTACTCTACAACATATCAATTAGAGACTGATAGGCGCTATTCATGATCATCATCATCATCATCATCATCATCATCATCATCATCATCAGCCAGACTACGTCCGTCCCACCAGTAAACTCGGTCCTGGGCTTGCTGCTGCCAATTTATACCCGCAAACTTCTTGATATCATCTGCCCACCTAACCTTCTGTCTCCCCCTAACCCGCTCGCCTTCTCTGGGTATCCAATTAGTTACCCTTAATGACCAGCGGTTATCCTGTCTACGCGCTACATGCCCGGCCCATGTCCATTTCCTCTTCTTGATTTCAACTATGATATTCTTAAACTCGGTTTGTTCCCTGATCCACTCTGCTCTCTTCTTGCGCTATTAGACATCGTCAAAATTTGTGACGTCGCGGCTATTGGTGCAGGAACATAAAAGTGGCTTCACCACCCACGGTGCCTTTTATCGCTTACCAGGCGACAACTTGTAACAAGAGTTGAGCTTTCGCCGTTGTTGAAGCGTAGTTTAGTAATATGAGCAAAATAGTATTCCACTTTGGTGTCTCTTTAACGCGTGTCGTAAACCCGCCGGATCATTTGCCGGGATAGGGGAAGAAAAGCGGGAAAATACAGGGTGTTTAACTACAAACTTGGCTCCGTAAGCTACCCAGTCGAAAAATCCGCCAGGGCTCTGCTGGCTGGCAATCAGGAATCCTGTTGGTGGCTCAGGAATTCTTTGAGTCGCAGTTACAATGGAGTTCGCAATTAGGATCAATTAGGATCGCTACCCGTGGCCATTCCCTATATGTAGGGGAGGGGGGCGGAAAGGGGAATGTTGTATTAGAAAGAGAAGAAACAACAAAAGAAATAAAGAAAAAAGGAAAAAGAGAACAGCTAGTGGAAACACGCACGTTACAACACCATCTCAGCCGGTAGTTCACCGACGCTCGCTAAGTTCGGTCGCCGTCAGCACCCACCGAAGTTTCGCACATGCCGATGTACCCTTCTAACCGCTGAAGGTTATCTCCGAGGTAGGTCGTGGGGCGTGCGCATGCGCTGATTCGTGCCGTACAGCTGTTTCTGTACTGCACGTAGTTTGCGAGGCGACAATGCGGGGGACACGTCCTCCACGCGCTATGCGCACCCGTCTTTGCTCCCCGACATGCCTTCTCCACTGGCATTCACCCTACATATTCTTCTCGGGCTATACAATTATTGTCGACGTCATTGTGACGTCGCGGCGCCTCTTGTACAAAGGAGAAGATGCCAAAAAAAAAAGAAAACCGCACCGATAACGAACTAGAGGAAGGGCAAAAGTGACTTCGAGCACAGTGTCGTCGACGTCCAGCTTCCTTTCGCATCGCGCAAGGGAAATGGCACAAGCAATAAAAGAAGATATTGTGGACATTTAAAGCACGCTTCTTCATCACCTGTACAAAACCGTCATGACCTAGTGTTCTTCATCTTCATCGTTAGTGGGGATGGCTCTTGAGTCGGTTCTGTGCCTTGGAGGTGACTGTTTTGGCCACATCTTCCAGGACTAATAACGGTGTGTAAATGACTTCGTCGCGAGTGGTGGAGGTTCAATATAACTTCAATATAACGGAGCAGTGTAGGTTGGCACGGCGCGCGGTATTTCACTCTAGCTTCAGGAAGCGAGAAACAATAGAAAGAAAAGGTCAACGAAACAAAATTTGACAGCCCTCCCTCCCTCCCTTTAGGGAAAAAAAAGAACGCGAAGTTCCCCAACGGGGCACTGACACAAGTTTTCAACGATAAATAGGACTTGTTGGACAAGTTGGTTATTCTCAATGGGGTACATAACAGCGCAACTTGGAAAAAAGACAGATTTTAAAAATGTAGGGGGGGGGGGCTGCAGAAAGGTGCTCCCCCTGCTCTTTTTATCGAATCTGTCTTTTTCCGTGTTTGCGCTATTGTGTACTCTTTCGACGATGAGTTTATCCTTCCACAAAAAATTGTACAGACAGTCGGCTCTGATCAAGTGTGAAGTTTAGTAAGTGCTCATTATACGCTTATTTTATTTCAACATTAGAATCAATTTTCTCACGGCGCATCTACTTATATCGATGTGAACAGGACGTCAGTCTACAGTATCAGTTATGGCGACTACACGAACCAGCATGGCTATTCGTGATGACGTGAGCGACCAAAACGTTCAGAGTGGTCGCTTGTGCGTCACCGAAACGTTGGAAACGACCGCTTGAGGGTCTGCAATACGATATCACAGGTCGTAAAACGAACTTGTGGCGGTATCATGTTGTAACCGTGAGGTATAGCTTAACGTGACGAGACACAATGACGTCATCAGACGAGATAGTCACTAGGTGAAACATGCGGTGATCACGGAGGCAATGCAAAACCTAAGCTAAATAATAAAGTTTTTGAAGGTATGACTAGTAGCTCGACTGAGAGTACAAGTTAGATGGCTTCGTAGGTGCCAGGCAGAAGCAACCCTGTAAGCTTGTCACGTGAGTGAGTGGAGTGAGTGAGTCAGTGAGTGAGCGGGTATGAGTGAGTGTGCGAGGATGTGTACGTGATGGAACACACAAAAAGTGTCTCAGTCGACATTCAGCGCTGAATGGAACTGCCAACTTTTTTTTCCATCCCAGGAGAGGAAACTTCAAAGCGCCAAAGCGACAAGTTGACGCCAAGGACGAAGTGATGCGCCTCCTGTACATCAATCTATTCAGCCCTATACGTTCCCTCGTCGCAAAGCGGCTTCGTTTGGCGGACATAGACGACAAACGTTGCCCAACATCTTCTTCACAGCACACTCGCGTACACATATTGAATCCGGGTATACAAGGTCAGGACAGTCCATATACTGTGTCTGCCAAAATGGGACGCCTTCGTATATGCGGTACATCGAGGATGCATTAGCGCACGACGGTTTCCGCTAACCACATGGAAGATGGCCAAGTCGAAGCCATATCGGAATATGCGCATTAGAGAGTTTTTTTTTGGGGAGACCCGTGAGACGCACTGCAACCGTGTAGAGTGCGCTTAGAGATTCTGAATTATCTAACGTGCTACTTTCGCAAATAACGTCGGCGTATTCATTTATCCGGAGTTTGTCGGGAATGAATTATTGTTTACTTCACTGATTGCGTGGTTTCGTCATGTTTTCTTCAAAACTAATGTACCTGAGACACTGTGTACTGCACTGTGATAGCAAGAGCGCCAGATTTGCGTCAAAGACTCGTAATATTTCTTGTTTAGCCGCTGAAATAACATGTCCATCAGTGACCTTCTCTATCAGATAAACTATACAGCGTGTTCTTGCTACCGACATTAATATTTTTGTTAATTATTCATCATTCGATGTTACTAGCAAATGTTTATATGCAGCATGCCTAAAAGACTACGTGAAGAAAATGAGGAGAAGTAGAAAACAACCTGAAACCGGAATACACACGCACACAAAAAAATTTCATCCAGGGTGAGACCTTTCGTGTGTGGAAGGGTCCCTTGGATACCCATGGCGAAGCACGTTAAAACTTGTTAAAGGTCCTGCCCCGAATCAGTTTGCAGTGATTAGCTGAATACTTATGTCATGCCCGAATTGTATTAATATTTGACTGACTTTGAAAGTAAGTGTGTGTAAACTGTAGTGATAAAAAATTGATGATTTAGAGTCAGGAGGAGAGCTCATAGAAAATCTCTATAAAAACTGTTTACATTTGGCGCGCCGTGCAAAGGATGGGCGTGCTTTCGAACGAGGGTAAAGGAAAAAAAAGAAATGGTTCGAGCTCGTGCGACGCTGACTGGTTCATGGTGGCTGGTCGAGTCGACTGTAGCAAGGCACCTCTACAGTTGGATAATTGTTGGCTATTGCTGGCTATCAAAGCATTACAGTCTCTGTTCCATCCTCTGTTTTAAATCTTTACACGAAGTAGTGTTGATATAGAGTATAGGTTTGACGTTCAAGCTTTCTTTTTTTCCTCACGAGACTCTTTTCTGAAATTTTAAACGTGAAATGGCCTTAATGATAATGCATTATAAGTGTTAATTTTCTTGCATGTAGGCTACATGCAAACGTAATCAAGGTTTTCACTTTGCTTTTGCGCAGAATGTGTGTACTGCCGCTGTGTGAGGCCGATCTGTAACAAAAGTTCCTCTGAACTGTCTTCTCATGCGCTCTGCTCTATGAACTGGTAGATGAATTATATTAAGTGAAACTGAAGCTGATTTAATGTAATTCGTTTCTCTCTCCTTAGCCCCCCAAGCACCACTCATTTTTTTAAATATTATTGTCTCCACTAAGCCCGGTAACGCATCTGAACAATTGGGCAGTCGCGCATTGTAAAAAAGAAAACGCAGTCGCTTCGTAGAAGTGAATCTGCGTGAAGATGCAAAGGTTTCGCAAGCCTGTACACGGTCAGTCCGTCCATCTCGTTGCCACCCGACTACGGAACTTGGAAGTGAGCCAGAAGAGATTGCCAAACCGGCAAAACTTCTCTTTGTGGTCTAATAGCGTCGATAAAAAAAACGTAAGGAAGGAAGGAAGCATACGTAGCAAGGAGTGGCGCATACTCGGCTCTTTCTGCATTAGGTCGTCCATCACTCGAGTACCACAGCTTGTGGCCGTGCATGAATAGGATCCCGCCACGGACGTCTAACCAAGGTGCGCCCCCCCCCCCACCCATCTCTCTGTCGAACTAACAAACTGATTGCCTAACTATCGAGCTGACTAAGCAACAAAATAACTAACCAGATCTCACCGGTCAACTGACCAATCAACTCACTTGCGGACTAACCAATAAGCTCACTATCAATTATTTGCCCGCAAACTAATCAGCCAACTAACTAATGAACTGACAAGACTTACTAGCTGGCTAGCCAACCGACCTCAATGTGAGCCATTGGTTGTCGTATGCGAATACAGGCCACATTAGAGCCTGCTATGAGCCAATATATTTTTCGATACTGGCCAACATTCCGACACAGCGAATTTAGCGTGGATAGATAATCACACTACACGAGCAAACAAGGTACTAACCACCATATTCGACAGCGAAACCAATATACTACCGTTTTACGTCACCCTTAACCTTAATGAGTTTTGATAACGAGCCACGCGCTAATCACCGCGATTACTACGGCTCGGTTAACGTTGGCGTTAACATACATTGAGGCTGTCTCACAGAAATTCAATCCGGCGCAAAGTCTCCGAAGACGACTTTGCGCTGTCTTGTTGCCTATGCTCGCCGCAGTGACAAAATTTAGACACTTTTTTTAGAGCTGCGGTGCTTCAAAAAATAAACAAATACATTGGAAAAAATAAACAAAAACGAAACAAGAGGCAACGCGATTAATATAAACACGTGCTACGTTCACGTAAAATTTCAACGAAAAAAAAAAACTCCATTTGTGAAACACGAATGCCTTCTTAACGTTTTACTTCCGTCATTGAATCCCTTAACGAAGCCCTACAAGCCGTCGCCTGACCACATTTAAAATTACCGTATACATGACACAATTATATGAAGCAAACATTGTATGATCCTGCGGCGGCTGCATTTCCGATGGAGGCGGAAATGTTGTAGGCCCGTGTACTCAGATTTGGGTGCACGTTAAAGAACCCCAGGTGGTCAAAATTTCCGGAGCCCTCCACTACGGCGTCTCTCATAATCAAATGGTGGTTTTGGGACGTTAAACCCCACAAATCAATCAACATTGCATGATCGAAACAAAACAAAAAGGGGGGGGGGGCGGATTGGAGTCGTGAAATAGCCAGCTAGAAAAGTCAGTGACTAAATGTGTAGAATGCAGGGACGAACGCGGCACTCGATTGCTTAAGGCGAGGGCGTACGTAAAACGCTGATGTCAACGCTGATGTCAACGAGTTTTATCGGTCCACATTCGGTGACGTAAGCGCACAAGAACTGGGACTTGGGCGCTATGCTTAGCAACGCACGCTGACTGCTTTACAATTAGCGACTCGTATTTAGTTAAGAGCGCTTAGGTTTAGGCACACGTTAAAGAACCTCTTTAGTCGGTGGCAACCTAAAAATGAATGTAAGCTCCGCCCACAGAGGTCACCGTCCCACGTAATTTGCGTAAGTGTGAAAGTAGCTAACGAAATTAAGCTTAATGAAAGTAGTTAATTATTTATTTAGTGAATACTGCCGACTTATATGCGAAGTCGTAGGCAGGAGTGGGTGACAGATACACTTGATTGGACATTTTCCAGGGCAAGAAAACAACAGAAGCTTAAAACAGAAAAAAATATGTCGGGGGGAAATATAGAAGAAAAACAGGGATTTACAAACATTGAAGTCAATGCAGCGCTTCAGAATGAGCAAGTTTTGTTGACAAAAAAAAAGGCGAGAAAAACACATACCGACACAATCGACGAAGCGTGATACAATTGAGCTAGCGCTGAACATAGGAAAGTAATACAACTCAGACACACACGGGAGAGATTAAATGCGGTGACAATGAAATAAAAAGAAAGAAAGAAAAAAGTTCAAATGATAGCTGGCAGATTTGCTATCGCATTCATGAATGAAGCGACAGTTGTGGATGAAACAGCTACATCGGGCAGGGCATTCCAACTACGTGCTGCTCGGGGAAAAAATGATTTTTGGAAAGCAGTGGTTCTCCATGAAAATTCCTGGACTTTCTTGCTGTGGTGTGACCGGGTTATACGTGATTTAACGGTAGAATATATTTAGTTTTATCGATTCCAAGGTTACTGTGATAGATCTGATAAAACAGTTTCAGTCTTTCACGGGAGCGCCTGCGTTCTAAGGGTTCCAAGTCCGAACTTTCAAGGAGGGTCGATGGGGATGTGTTTCTTCTATAAGCGTTGTAAATAAACCTTATGGAGTTTCTTTGTACACGTTCTAGTTTTTAATGGTTGCCGATGTATGAGGTTCCCACGCAGGAGACGCGTATTCCAGTATGGGTCTCACGTAAATTTTGTACGCCAACATTGTAATTTCTTTGGTAGATTTTCCAATGGTTCTGCGTAAGTACCCAAGTGCCTTCATTGCCTTTTTTTGTGTGTACTCTATGTGCTCGTTCCACTTTAGGTCGGAGGTAATTATAACCCCTAAGAATTTGTAGCTGCTAACTAGAGATATACAGTTATTGTTGATGCAATAGGTGAAAAGAAAGGGACTTTTTTTGCGGGTAACTCTCATAGCGACGGTCTTTTTTGGGTTAATGCTCATCTGCCAAGTCAAACACCAAGAGTGTATCTTATCCAGCGATTTTTTTAGGGTGATCTGGTCGTTGGGGTCATTGATGACGTGGTACAGGATGCAGTCGTCTGCAAAAAGCCTTATTTTAACGGGTATGTCACAGACTATATCATTGATAAATACTAAAAACAGAAGCGGGCCAAGGGTTGAGCCTTGTGGTATACCGGATTGAACTGAAGGGGGGGTGGAGCTTGAGCCATCTACAGAGACACTTTGGTATCTATGGGAAAGGTATGCCCGAATCCATGTAGTTAGTAGTTACTTGGTACTCTACTATGGGAGAGCATAAAGCCGTCCCGCGGGTATTACGCTTGATGAGGCCCTGTTGACAAAAATTACGCCGTGAACCAGTTCACGAGAAGTCTCAGAAAAACCATGAAGTGCAGGCAGTACACAAAACTGTCGTGACGCGGGTCGCACACGGAATTGCTATCAATCATTTACGTGAGGTCGGGCAGGTTTCGCAAACGTCGCGCATATCACTTGCCCGCACAAGCTAGTGTTCACTTCACTAGTTTTTGTTCGCAAAATTTCACTTCTAGACAAATTTCATCAAAAGTGCCGACTGCATTGTTTTGCCAAACATAAAGTTTCAACTGTAAAAAAATCACAGCATATCCACGGAGTGAATGATGAGTGGGGCAAAGCGCTGGAGGGTTTCATCGCTAAACTGTGAACCATCGGCGAATATCGCCCACTACATCAACAAAGACGCCACAAACACCGTATATATTTATACAAGAACTTTTATTGTTGGTAAGTGGTAGTTATACGTCGCTTCTGTTCCCCCTTCATTATAACGACTTTATGGTTGGTGTAGTGATGGATCGGTGATGGGGCGTAGCGGGATGTTTGCGAGGAAGAAGTGGTGGGCAGTTTGCAGAGGTGGAACTATAGGCGGTCACGTAGGAACAAGGGATGGACACAGTGGAAAAATCTATGATTCTTTAACGCGCACCTGGATAAAAGTACACGGCCATCTCGCATTTCATATTGGCTACTTCTCAACAGTATTAGCTTTATGATCGCTGAAGTGGTGGATAGATAATGGGGTGTAGTGGGATGTTTGCAAGCTGACTACATACACCAACGGAGGAAGGACAGACTCGCACCCTAAGGAGCTTAGCCCCTAAAACGACGAACCTTTAACGTATATACGTGTAGCATTTGCATTACCAGCGACAAGGTACTCGTGATTAGAACGTAAATCTGCCAAACATTGCTCTGTTGTGCAGATCAATGACAGGCGCGCTGCAGTACTCGAGGTGGAGCGTGTATTCATTCTTAGCTTGTAAGTATAAGTAAAGTGTTCTACTATAAGTGGTCGAAATTTCCGGAGCCCTCCATTGCGGCGTCTCTCATATTCAAATGTTGGTTTTGGGACGTTAAACTCGAACTATGAAATGATTAAAGCATTTTAGTTGAAGGCGCACTGACAGCAAACAAGTGTAAAACTTAGTGAATGGTGATAAGTTATTTTTTTTATTTTAAGGTCAGGCTTCGCGGGGCATCCCTATCGGCATTGACACCAGAGTGTCGGTAGGCTATTTTGTCAAATTTGTCTTACCTGAATTATGATGTGGAGTTTTTGTTTATGGATGTTGTGTTTATTACTATTCTAGTATTGTATGGGTCGTTGTATAACAGTGTTCAGCTGACAGTACCAACTCATACTGTCCACCTTTAAATTATTTTTACATACTTTCTTCATCGAGGGTCTTCCTTTAGCCTTCGGACTTTAGAAGCCTAGTCTGTAAAGCGTCTGCTTCGTTCTGTATATCACCACTTCGTTAACAGTCAACTTCGTTACAGCATCAATTCTACACTGCCTTTATGAACCATTATGGCTATTCCATAGCTTCTATAGTCGTATCTCTCCCGTTAGTTTTTTTTAAATATCTCTTTCAAAATAAATGGAAGAAAAATTACGCAAATGGTACAGAGCGCCGTCGTCAACGTACCTTAGGGTGTCGGGGAGTCGTCCGTGCGAGAAGTCGTGGAGGGAAGAAATTGAGGAATGTAGAGCCGAAGACCGTGCGCACACCTCTCCGGTGACGGGACGTCCCTCTTAGGGAAGAAGAGTCTGCAACGCACGGGCACCACGGGATACAGAGGGGAGAGCCGACGACGAGGAATCGTTTCCCCCGAGTTGATGCTGCGCGCGTCTCCCGAGAATTCGCTCCCGACTCGGGCAACCGGAGGCCACTTTTGTACTCCTCTGGGACCCGGAGGGAGGAGAAGCGGTCGAGTCACGTGGTATTTCCCTCATTTCCCTCCCGTTTTTGCCCTCTCTTCCCTACCGCATCGCGCTCTCCCCATTTTCTAGCGCGAAAGAAAAGCGCGCCGTCGGTCTTTCCCATTTTCCACTCGCCCTCTTCTCTCGCTGGCCAACTTCGATTCTCGCGATGGTTTCTTCCCGTTTTTTGTTAAAAGTTTGTCCCCATTTCCATTCCCCATCGCTTCTCTACTCTAAAAACAAAAGCCCATTCGTTTAAACGTCTTCAAATTGCAAATGCACTACTCTTCCCACGCATTTTTGCTTGCCCAGTTAATTTTCCTCGCTCTACGCGATCGTTTTTGTTGCGTTCTTCATTTATATCGTTTTCTTTAAATATTTTTTTACCCAAGACGATGAGGTGCTACTGAGGTATGCTATTCTTTCCCTCTCAGCGTTGGCAACAAAACGCATATAAGACAGAATAAGCGACTATCTTAAAATAAATACATGCGAAAAGATTGAATGAAACAGGGAACGTGGCTACTCTCGCCGTGTTGCCATGTCTCCTTGGTTGTTCAGACTTCCTATTTTTGTTGTACTATTTACTAAGATTTAATACGACGCGCCTTATTAATTACCCTTTTCACGTGCTCCTGCTCGGTATTGCGATAGCGCGGAGGCTTAAATTAAATTATGGAGTTTTTTAGTATATACTTTTTTTAATTATGCGTCTTGGTGTGTTTTGAGGAACGCTGCCCGTGTAGGACTTAATATTAATTTCAAACCTACGGGCTCTTGTAACGAGCGAGCAAGCTGCCAGAATGTTCTCTAGCATTCCGCGTCCCAACTACCTCCCGATCCTTCCCTCAAATCTACATGCAGCTACCACGGCCCTGAAAATTAACCTCCGACAATGTGCACAACAATCCTACTTTAGAGCATAGAAGTTCGAAGTAAGGGTCGCTTCCTCCCCATTGCGTAATGAGTGCAACGAAGTTGAGAGTACGCAGACCACCCGCATCTGGTCCTGCGAGAGATTTTGCCATGAGAGGGAGAGACCAGTGGACGACACGGAGAAAAACAGGGTTCCTCCACAAATGCTACGAGCAGATCTTGTTTCCGAGGGTTGTGCGGATGTAAGGAAGTGGCTGGTATTTATTTATTTATTATGTAATATTTATTTATTTATTAGATGCGGAGCATCTTATACTCGCGCCTTGTAGTGCGCCGTCCGCGCCGTCCGCGCCGTCCACACCGCTTCTCGAACATTCGACAGCTGACGCGCGCGCATGCGCCGTCGCGCCGTCGCCCACTCTTCCACCATCTGTGCATCCCTTCCTCCTCTACACACCGCGCGCGCTTCACTCCTCCACCATCTGTGCACCCTTCCTCCTCTACACACCGCGTTCGACATCTACAATTCTCCTGATTCTCCAGTGGACGCGCATGTGGCGTCGCGCTTCGAGAACATTCAACAGCTGACAGTGCATGCGCCGTCGTGCTGTATATATACTCAAGGTCGGCGCTCGCTCGCTCAGTTGCCGCTCGTCGGTTGGTTTGTACGGCGCGTCGACGTCCAAGGTCGCGGTGAAATGAATTCCAACGAATCCACAAACACAATGATCGACGTCCCTTCGACCAGCGCCGCCCTTTCGCATACGTGTGTACGTGTTCACTCATTTAACACCCCCTCCTACAACCACGTTAACCAATTTAGCCATCGACCCAAGTAAGTCGCAATTTAACACCCCATTTCACAACCACGTTAACCAATTTAGCCATCGACCCAAGTAAGTCGCACTTTAACACCCCGTTAACCAATTATATGCTCCGCATCCTCCTCAGTGTTCCCCCGAGGGAAGCTGCGGGCAATTTTTTTTTATTTATACAATACTGCAGGCCACAAATGGGCCCAAACAGGAGTGGGGGTGTTCCAGAGCCGTTAGATCAATAATACTATCTTTAGCGAGGTAAAAACAATAAACAGGACAATACAAATTATTTTTTAAAAACACTGGGAAATATTAATGCAAAATTTACAAGTCAAACATTTGATCAATGAATTTCAGCACATTATCGGATGAAAGAATTTCATGCGGAAGGTTATTCTAGTCGGTTATGGTGCGAGGAAAAAAAGGAATATATAAACTTGTTAGTGCGCGCTGTGATAGGCGTGAACTTTGCAGAATGGTAATTCCTGGTGGGACGCGATGATAACCGAGTCAGGAAGGCCGATGTTTTGAGTCTGATATTCCTGTGTGATAGTTGGAAAATAAATTTTAGCCTATTTTTAGAAATCTTTGACCAAGTACTCCGTCATTCCTACGGATTACTTGGTCAAGCCAGGTCCTTTTTTTTTGTTCTTTCTCTTTCGCTTATTGTTAACTAGTATACTGACTGCACCTGTGGCGCTCACGGCGTACTTTGCTGCTTTCCGATATCCTACCGTCACGCCTATCATGCTCCATTCCACTACATGCTGCGTGGTTTTTCAGTTTTTTTTTTTTCGTCCTCAGCACCTTTGAGATAGCCCACTCCATGGCGCGAGGCTTCACTTACCGCGCCGGGACTTGTGCTTCTCAGACAGAGGAGTCAGCCCCCAGCCTTCATTTTAGGGACATTTTGACTACCTTCAACGAGATCACAAAGCATTATCAATTAGGCCGTAGGTCCTTTCCATTGCCCCACGAAAAGTTGTCTAGGCCACAGGCAATCTCTCTTCGCGCGCTTCAGATGGGAACATACCCTATCCTCGTAACCTATAGCCATTACTCCGATTTTTCATAAGTTTGTCCGCACTGCCAGAATCGCAATGATTTTAACCACATGCTCTGGAGGTGCCCCTCTTTACAAAGAAAAAATGAAGAATTTTCTGAGAACTCTTTTCATTTAATGCTCACGAGTCCGGTTCTCATGGAAGAACTCAAGGCTGTCCAGAAGGCCCCCGATGCGGCAGTGAGGCTGGGCCTCCCTGTCCCTATGTGGGAGCGGCCCGCGATCCTACCCCTATAAAACGGGGGTGGAATCCTTCAAGACCCCAATAAAAGTTTTTCATCCATCATCCATCCATCCTGAGTACTTTTGTTACTATCAAAGTCAAGGACCCATGCATAATACTGGTACTCATAAACTGGCACCAAAATGGATGACGTTCAGCGACTCAAGGGCGTTATTGCAGCCTTCGTCGCCCTTGCGCGGCGATCCTCACGAGCAACTCGGGTTTGAGACGGCAGAAGAGACCGGAATTGGGAAAGGACATGAAATAACTGTTGAATAGGTTTTAAGTCTTCGCGGGATTATCGGCAATTACCGGGCCGATCAAGCTGCCGTGTCGGCCTAAAAACAATAAAGTAATAATGTCGCTCTTTACGCGACTGACGCTGCCCTGAATGTCTGCGTGCTTGCTCGCCAATGCGTCACGTCGCAACGACGACTATATTCTCCGGACCCAACTCTCAGCCTTTCGAATGTTTTCCAGGACTTCATCGGCTGTGAAGTTAATGGTTGAGTGTCGCGTTTGCGCACATGTACGTCTTCCGTATAGCAATGGCCGACGCCGCAGCCTGTGTCCACTGCGGCAGCGATGAAACGATTCAACACATTCTGTGCGACTGCCCACAGCATACTGTTCACAGATGCAGTCGCTTTGCAACGCGCTCGATAAAGTGTATGACCGAACTTTTTCGTAAGAAAAAGAAAAAACCCTGGGCTATCGAGAGGACACATAGGGGGGAAGGGGGGCTGTGCATGCGTTACTGCACTTTCTGCGTTCAACAGGTCTTTGAGAACAGCTCTGATTGGAAGGTCCTGTTGTGTGTGTGTGTGTGTGTGTGTGTGTGTGTGTGTGTGTGTGTGTGTGTGTGTGTGTGTGTGTGTGTGTGTGTGTGTGTGTGTGTGTGTGTGTGTGTGTGGTGTGTGTGTGTGTGTGTGTGTGTGTGTGTGTGTGTGTGTGTGTGTGTGTGTGTTTAGGAGTGTGGGTGTGTATGTGTGTGGCTTTATGTATCGGTCCTCTTTCCCACCCTTATTTCTCCACAAGTGGAGCAGCCAATGAGTGAGGCTTGAACCCTCCCAACCACATTTTTTTTTCAGTTTTGCTTGCGTATATATACACGCACACTGTTACCAGCGCACTCACGAGCATACATAAACTATAGTTGAACCACTTCCCCTCCCCAAAAGAAAACATTCTGCCTACTTCACGGAAACTGTAGAAGGATTGAAAGCTGGGCGAATTCGCATCGGTCCGCAGAAAAATTGGAGCTCACTCAGACTCACTCAAGAGATACAATTTTCTCTCGGGGCTCATTCCGACTCACTCACCAATATTTTTCATCAACCGTACTCACTCGTATTCAAAATCACCAATGTATTACTCAATCGGACTCACTCGTACTTATACTCTCTATACCCCGCCTGAGTGAATAGAGTGATGAGACAGCTTGTCGACCTAGTTTTGCCAGTTGGTGACAGTACTTGAACGTTTTAGGGGCGAAGCTCCTGTTAGTCTAGCCTTGTCATAACAGCCTCGTAACAGAGAGGAAGGAGACGAGAAAGAAAAAAAAGCAGTATCTCCCAAACAGTATGATAGATGGCGCTTTCTAACAGAAGTACATTCGATCATTGGGGTTTAGGGACAGTGAAGGCAAAATAGACTATAAACAGGTAGAAATAACCAGGGGGAGGCTAACTGATTGGTGGCTACAATCGAGGCACGAGTGAAATGAAATCCTTGAACACAAAGTGATAGTACTTAACTTTATGGCTAGCACCGCCCGATCTAAAGGGCACAGCCGGATACATCCATCCATCCATCCATCCATCCATCCATCCATCCATCCATCCGTCCGTCCGTCCGTCCATCCATCCATCCATCCATCCATCCATCCATCCATCCATCCATCCATCCATCCATCCATCCA
Organism: Rhipicephalus annulatus; assembly: GCA_013436015.1. Classification (NCBI taxonomy): domain Eukaryota; kingdom Metazoa; phylum Arthropoda; class Arachnida; order Ixodida; family Ixodidae; genus Rhipicephalus; species Rhipicephalus annulatus. Next base: position 162,208 of record WOVY01010902.1, on the reverse strand, counting down.
TCCATCCATCCATCCATCCATCCATCCATTCATCCATACATCCACATACAAACTGCAGTTGAGTGAGAATATTCTAGATGGCGCTGTACCACTGCTCTCCGATTGTCCGCTGTGCGGGCTGTGCCTGGCTACGCGGAGAACGAGTGCTTCTCTCAGTTTCCTGGACAGTCGCCGTACGTGGCATGGACGAAACAGAGCGGTATAGGTGCGCTGATGACGCTTGCGCTCAGCTTTTTTGGCTCGCGTCTCGTCGGTGTTACCCGCTTGCCGTCTGCATTCTCGAAAGTGATCGGACGCATAGACGAACGGACACTCCCCCCCCTTAGCAGTTAAGGGGGGGGGGGGGAGTGTCCGTTTTTCTATGTGTCCGTTTGGGGTCCTGCGACTCGAGTGTCGCTTTCATCGCCTCTTCTGGAACTGTGGAATGCACTGATGTCATTGCACAAGTGACAACGCGAGAAACGACGCCGCTATAGCTTTATTTCAACGGACAAAGCGCATTATTTTCAGACTTGAGTGACACAAAACGGCTATTTTTGAGATTGGAAGTGATGTTTCATCACGTGGGACTTACGACATAGTCCTTGCATATTGACTGGTTTGACGTGACAATTCATATCTATACTAGCCTCCACGTTACTCGGCAGACGCATAAAAATAAATGCAGGTTAATGAAGCTGCAATGGAGGCTAGTCGGAACGGCTTTCCTTTGTGATACGCTGCCCTGTACGAAATGAATCGAAAAAAAAAATAAAAAAACAGCACACGGTGATTCAAAAACTCGCAGCTTGTTTCATTTCAACCATGCAAGTACCTCTGTACAAAGAGAAAATTGAAGAAGAACGAGGGCAAAATGAGCAGTCGGTTACAGTAGAGAATAGTCAAACGAAGAAAATCATGACGTCTACGAGTAAAAAAAAAGTTATCTTTAAGCCTATCTTTGTTGGTGGAGAAAGGCGGCAAATAGATCTTATAGCGGCCCGAAACGTGCTAATGCACGTTCCGAAGGACCAATTAAAGTCTATCCATCTATCCAGCCAACTAGTGAATTTCAATAAATCGAAAGATTGAAGTTTTGCAAGTACTTCATAACAATTTTGACGTAAAATTGCAAATAAATCAATTTTGGCAATGCTTAGAAATCCAAGGATCACAAAACCCAAGATTTCAGACAGATATATATTTACCTTTTCCTTCAAGGAGGCCAGACAACTTCGTGTGCACCAAGGCTCAGACACACCAAGTCAGAATTTAATATTGAATAATGGGATTCGCAATATACAGACCGATTTCTTAACTGTGTTATCAAGTCCGTGGCAGTAGCGGAATCGGTAATGTGTTCAGGTTTAAACGGAAATGTCATTGGTTTGAATTATGGTTAGGGTGGTGTTAAAGGAAGAAAAAAACGCAAGGTGATGTGTTCAAGGAAGCTAAAACGCTGAAGTCCGTTCTTAATTTTTAATTGTGACCTGTAGTGGTGAGCAGACCAAGTTCCTAACATTGTATCCTGTGCCGTGCTGGTATGGCGGAATGCTAGTAGTGTTCGGTTAATAACCAAAGGGTTGGTAGTTTGAATGGCAGAGCCATAGGATTGCTGGTAGTTCGAATCACATTGATGAGGACGACAGCGGGATTCGAACCAGTGACATTCCGGATAATAAACGAACTTGCGACTAGGGTTCTGCGTTATTTTAGCTCATCGGTGAAATCAAATGGCTTGTTTTCATATAAAGGCCACTATTATGACATCAACTTAACAATTCAGATGACGTTTTTTTTTTAGTTTGAGTGTTAAGCTGTTATCAGTTTCCAAAAATCTAAAAGACGAAGGTCAGCCTAACATTGCAGGTAGAATACCACTCTATGATAGCGGCTGAGAGGTTGATTGTTCATTTCATAACCGGCAGGTCGGGCGTTCGAATCTCACTGTCAACACTATTCCCAACTAGAATTCGCTAGAGCCTTTAAAATTTTTGCTTTTGAAGATTTCTCACTCTCCACCTTGTGGAAACTTGGCGGCATGGGAAACCCGGACCTTTTGGCCTCATGTCGTTGTAGTTTTGGTTCCCTATTTTTGTAAAAACAAACTGGTTTTACGAGAAGAAGAAAAAATGTCTGGATAATTTTATGGCTTATAAGGGTCAGCCGCATTTTTGTTCCATTATGTGACAGCACGTACATCTCAATTATGGCAGTAATGTATCTGGGTGACTTCCTAGTGTTCCAGTAACTTCAGCTCTGTCATTCGAACCACCAACCTTTTGGTTAGGAACTGAAAACTATTCGCAGTCGGCTACCGACATGGCACAGGATGCAATGTACAGAACTTGGTCTGCTCATTACTACAGTTCACGATTTAAAATAAACAACAGACTTCAGCGTTTTCGCTCACTTGCCCCCATCGCCTTGCGTTTTGCTCTTCCTTGAACACTACCAGCACCGTGATTCGAACCAGCGCCCTTCCGGTTTAAAACTGGATACTTTCCCTACTTGGCTATATACTGCCAGGAACTTGATAACACAGTTTAAAAGTTGGTCTGTACATTAGGCAACTCATTCTTCAATATTAAATACTGGATTTGGGTGTGCGAGCTTTGATACACACACAAGTTTTTTGGCTTCCTTGAAGAAAGAGGCAAATATATAGCTGTCGAAAAATTTAGGTTTGTGCTTCTTCTTGAATTTTTGAGAGTGTTGATAAAATTGATTTGCTTGCCATTTCGCGCCAAAATGGTAGGCTTTTTGTGTAACTTTAGTGTTTAGATTTTTTTACATTTGCTAGGGGGCTGGGATTATCATTTTTCTATACTTTTCACCGGAAAACGTGTTGGGGCGGCTTGCACGCGTTGTGAAGAAAAACAACTGGGCGGCGGGAATCTTTCTTTCAACGAATTTTATTATTGTCTCTTCGCCCGCCCCTTCCCCGCGTAGTGAGGTAGTCGAGTAGGCGATGGGGAAACGGTCGGAAAAGAAGAACCCCCACGTCTTCTTTTGTTGATTTGTCATCCATAAAATGAGGTTCGTGATTAAGTAAAAAGTGATCAGCGCTAAACGAATACGAAGGACACAGCCGTATGCGAAAGCTTCACTGAAACAGGCCCCTTTAATCGTTATCGATTGCATTGTAGTTATCGCCCCGCCGCGGTGGTCTAGTGGCTAAGGTACTCGGCTGCTGACCCGCAGGTCGCGGGTTCAAATCCCGGCTGCGGCGGCTGCATTTCCGATGGAGGCGGAAATGTTGTAGGCCCGTGTGCTCAGATTTGGGTGCACGTTAAAGAACCCCAGGTGGTCGAAATTTCCGGAGCCCTCCACTACGGCGTCTCTCATAATCATATGGTGGTTTTGGGACGTTAAACCCCACAAATCAATCAGCATTGTAGTTATCCACAATTTCATGCGGACGAGTAACGACACACATTGAAAAGTATGCACTCAGAAGTTTAAGTACTCACCAGAGACAAGATATTACTATCGCGTTCGACTCAAAGGCAAAGCTTGAGGATCCCCCCATTTTTTTTTTCGCTTCCTTCGCCACAAGTTTCAATTTTGCGCATAATGACGTCGGCAATAACGTCAAGACAGCCTCACTACTGCGTCAGAATGACCTTAAAAAAGTGGAACATCCAAAACAACCTTGAACGGAAGAAAGAGATAGAGAGAGAGAAAGAAAGAAATAATGAAACAATGAATGAAATAAAAGGGACGGCATGGGCAAGTGTTCGACTCTGCACCAGTTCTTCATCACGACTATGTGTGCTTACCTTTCCAACCCTTTTTTTCCCCCCGGTGACGTCACGTGAAATAATTGGCCCGTTTTTTTTTGTATGCTTTGTTACTACTCCTTGAATAGAGGTACTTAACAGCAGACTTTATCGGCTTGTCTGTCTAATGGGACATTCCTGCGGTGGAAGTTGCGACACCTGTCAATCTCATCACTTCCCAAGTATGCATAATTTCGTGACGTCAGAAAAGAATGCTACATTTCTCTTCTACAGCCCATTTGCATTCACTAATGCCTCCCATGGCGCAATTGCTTTGAGTTAAGAAAATTTTGCTTCCTGCGCGTCCTCAAGTGTCGGGGACTGCATCCGCTTCAAAACTCACTACTCTGGCGAAAGCACTCACCGCTTCATAACTGTGTCGAAAAGCAGGTTGGCCGTTCTGCGATTTGATCTCAATGTTGCAACGCACTATTTGTCTCAGCTTACCACTTATTTGGAACAACGGGAAAATCCAGGGCTCTTTCCGTTACCGGCAAAATGGGGTCAAGTGAAAATTGGCGTTGTACTGCTTTACTTTCTTTCTACGGGCCGTTTCACTTTACACAAAAAGTGGCGATTTTCAGGCTGTGAATTCGTTCGCGGCGAAAAATAGGTCTGTTCGCTCCCAACATGTTGGAAATTTTCGCTCTTATGGCACTGGCGGGGGCGATTTTCGGTCGGAACCCGTCGAAATAGGGCAGGGCCAGCCAAGCCGTCGAAATTGCGACGGCGTGTTTGTTCTTGGTAATGCCTGATCCTGTGCTTTTTAAAACTAATTTAGATGGGAAGCTGCTCTTATACAAAATAACGATACACGCGGGCCCTTCGTTACCACTCATGGAAACTTAATGGTATCATAAATTTAGCTCTGCGCTTTATATATTCCGCTTACTCCCGACAACATAGTGTAACTAATCTACGTAATAGGGCAAGCCTACAAATACTAGAACAGCGCAGGATAATATCCAGATTAAAATTCGTCTACCAACTTGATCACGGGGACTTTAAGTTATCACGGGAACGATAACAGCAGCCTTCAGCAGCCTTCCAAACTTTCAGCTAGGACAAATCACAACAAAACGTTTAGGCAGCCACCTAGCAACATTAATGCCCACAAGTTCGCTCTCTTTCCTCGTGCAATTTTTCATTGGAACGCATTACCTGCGGAAGTAGTGAATGCTGCCTCGACGGCTTCATTCACTCAACAGATAGAAAAGATTAATTTCACCATATAAGTGATGTATGCTGAAAATAGTGTCATTTGAGTGCAAATCATCCGGCTACAAATGTTGAAAATATTCTTAGATGAGCGCAGTTCTGTTGAACAGCGAGAAAATATATTTGACTTTTCTGTACTTGATAGTTATGTATTCTTTCATTTATGCCCTGTACTCCAGTGTATTACTAGTTATTGCTTGAATGTATTGTTTGTATCCCACTCCTGCATGGGCCCGGGTAGGGCCTGCAGTATCTGTAAATAAATAAATAAATAAATAAATAAAAAATAATGCACAGATCGTTGCATTACATTCAAAAGCTCTGCAGCGTCTGCAGGTCACAAAGAATAGTGGCAGAAACTGGCCGCTCCAGTCGCGGAGCATTTTCAGTCCACGTGAAACAAGATCGCGATTAGAAGCGCTTACGAACAGAGCAAATGGAGTGAACAGAACAATCTTTTTTTTTTTTGCTGCAATCGCAGCCTGGGAAAAATCCTTATTTCATTTTTTTAAAAACGATAGTCTTTCTTGGGGTACTTCGACGCGAAAATTTTTGGTCTGCTGTTTAAGTTTATTTATTTCTGAAAAAAGCATACATACACAGAAGACATTTATATGTTACATTTTTCATTCTCCAGACATTTCTAATATATCTTACTATACATTTAAATACACAACAGGAACTGTCTGTACCTGTAAACAGAAATTCTAACGTGCACAAAAAAAAACTATGCACAGGGGTATGTACAATTCATGAAAAGGACCACAAAACAACATTGTATTGTCTGTTAGAATGCTGTAACGATTGACACACTAAATGGCAACCCAAGAAGTCAACCCTATCCGCAGCGCCCACCAATATTGCTCAAGTTTCACCGTTCATACTTGTGCGATTGTCAATTAAAAAGCAATTATTGCGAATATCTGAGACATCTTAACAACACGTCAATATTATGTATGTGTGTCTTTATACCGTAGAAGTGTTAGTGCGAATTAGTGTTATGGCGTCATCATGAAGTCACGGCTCGACGTCATCGTCATCACATCATGTGATGTCAAAAGGTTATGGCAATCAGCGTATTTTCGCGATGCATTCACAAAATGAGCCATCACCTATTTTCATTACTTTTCTTTTCATAATTCGCGTTTCATAATTCGCTATGCAATAACTTTCATAGTTTCGAAATTTGTTAGCTTGATCAGGAATACAACGCGTTTGCCTTATTAATTTTGTAGCTTTTGTCGGTCGTCCTGCCCCGCCGTGGTGGTCTAGTGGCTAAGGTACTCGGCTGCTGACCCGCAGGTGGCAGGATCGAATCCCGGCTGTGGCGGCTACATTTCCGATGGAGGCGGAAATGTTGCAGGCTCATGTGCTCAGATTTGGGTGCAGGTTAAATTACCCCAGGTGGTCAAAATTTCCGGAGCCCTCCACTACAGCGTCTCTCATATTCATATGGTGGTTTTGGGACATTAAACCTCATATATCATCATTACCTGTCGTCCTTTCTACACTGCTGTGTGGCGGAAAGAAAGAAAGAAAGAAAGAAAGAAAGAAAAGAAAGAAAGAAAAGTCACAGCTTTGACACAAAGGCGAAGCAATGAACGCGATAGCAACAAATTAGATGGCCACACGCAGAATGGCAAGCCGATCGAAACGTACCCCTCGTTTCTCACGCACAAATGACACACTAAACGTCCTCACAGGTACAGATGCACGCGAATAAGTATCTCAATTGTTACTTCACTGTGTATGGAAAGCGCACCTTTTTCGCAAACGGAGGCTGTGCAACGATTGCAGTGACCTTTGTGCGCCCCGTAACTACAACAGAATCGTTCCAGTGCAAACCCAACGCCAGCCAAGACGTATGATTCTCCCCAGCGGGAGATAAGGGTGTGCGATAGGTCGTCCACTCCCCTTTCCGTGGGACAAACTACGCGAGATAGATGAGATCCGCCGCGCGCTCATTGCGCCATCTTGCTGATAATGCTGAAAACACGATAGCCCCCCTCCCCCCGGGATTCCCGCCAACAGCGGTAAGTGGTAGATATAAACAGCTTGCCGTTTGAACGTTGAAGGAGGTACCCTTCAGTGACTCAGTGGTTAACGCCTCGCATTCACGACGCGGAGGGTCCCAAGTGCGATTCCGCGCACCGGAGTCTTTTTTTTTCTGGATTGTTTCGTTCTTGCGCTTTCATATATATAGATGCGTATACATATACGGTGCATGACATCGATGCCGACGCCGACGCCGGCGGTGAAATCCAGCTGAGAGCGTCCATATAATTGGTATCGCTAGAAAAATAAATTAATTAATTAATTAATTAATATATAAATAAATAAATAAATAAAGAACGCTCACTTTGCTCGCAAGATCGTGCAAGAGAGTGGTCTTGCTGTGCTCCGAGAGAAAAGCAGTTCCGAGGTCCACGCTCTCGGTTACAAAAAGTTGCATCAATAACAGTGCCGCCAGTGTTGCACTCGGAGGCGCCACGGCGCCTCTAGTTGCCAAGTGGCGCCACACGGCGGCCGAATTTGTCGTCACTATTGTTCTGTTGCTCTCACCTCCTTAAGAAACGCGCGTATCGCCTTTCCTTTCGAAACACATCAGCTGGCAACAGATACATTCGTTCGCGTTTTTTTTTTTTTTCGAAACGCTGGCTTCTCACAAACGCCCCGCTGCCTTCTTCAATACATCCATTCCGAAAACAAAAGAAAAAAGCGACGAGAGAACGTTCTTATTCTTGGGAAAGACTGAGCGCACGATGTCGTCTGCACCAGGATGACAGACGATACCAGAAAGTGGGTCATCGTCTGTTTGGAATTTCATATCGCTTGCATGGAAATGACAATCGACGCCTGATGAAACGATAGATTTGTGTACTATTGTCCCACGCCACTCGCTAATAGGTCGTCGTATCGTAAACTACTACAAGTGTTACATTAGCCAAAGCCTCTTGTTCTACGTATTAGAGGTGTTAAATATCGACCTAAGATACCTTGTAAAGCTTCGCGCTCGTTGTGGTACTTCTACGATCAAATAAACTAACGCAGTTGAAGTACCTAGTTCATGTCAACTCCCATGTTCAACACAGCAAGAGTATCGTATATTTTCTAAAGTCAACGCGTCACTATCTCGTTGCTCTCCTTGGCAAAATTAAAGCGCTACTATATCGTTTGAAAGGTCGTTCAACCATTCTAAGCGCAATGCCGATGTTTCTTTTTTTATTATTAATCTTAACGCTACAATAGTTCGCGCAGTTTGATACGAAAGCTCTCAGCCGATGAGCACTTGTGCGAAATGTGTTTGCCTTTGCTCAAAGGCGCCAGGAACAACAACCATACCAGAAGAAAATAATCGAAGGTTCCATCCGGACGCAATCGCTATCCATCGTTGTTTCTTCGGTCAACATTGAGAGGATATCATATAACGCCCCTATTTCTCCCCTCTGTCGTCTGCAACACGAAAAAGCAGAAGCGTTCTTCAATATCGTCTGCCCCAGTTGCAGTGGTTTTCGTGGTCTAAACGCATATTCCGTTCACTAGTACAGTGAGCTGCCTTGGCCCATATCTCATTTTGTTTAAATCCTGTAACTTTCCCGGCACCAGCAGCAGCGGCAGTGACATCAACCTCTCTTAGCACGTCGGCAGAGAAGCTGGAAGTTCACGCTAAGAAACTTGATTATCGTTCTTCGTGGTATCTGGCATACACCTACAATGCCTCTGAAAAAAAAAACAAGAAACAGACGATATTACAGAACGGAACAGTGGCATTCTATTGAATTAGGCAGCCGTCCTTGCCGTATGCGCGCTCGTTGCGATGTTGTACGCTTTCGCGTTTACCCGCACATCTATCTTGTCTCCTGTGGTTGCTTGTTTCCATCTCATATTATCTATCCATCGTTGTACTTTCTCATTGCAGGCGAAACTCGGTCAGTCGTTAACCTCACTTGTAATGCCCTGCTTCGAACACACTCGACCACACATTATCATGATCTTACCATCATGGATATCGAACGGAAGGATTAGACAAGATAACACAGGGTGATACAAGAGAGACAGGCATACAGACAGATAGATAGATAGATAGATAGATAGATAGATAGATAGATAGATAGATAGATAGATAGATAGATAGATAGATAGATAGATAGATAGATAGATAGATAGATAGATAGACAGACAGACAGACAGACAGACAGACAGACAGGACAGACAGACAGACAGACAGACAGACAGACAGACAGACAGACAGACAGACAGACAGACAGACAGACAGAAGACAGACAGATAGATAGATAGATAGATAGATAGATAGATAGATAGATAGATAGATAGATAGATAGATAGATAGATAGATAGATAGATAGATAGATAGATAGATAGATAGATAGATAGATAGATAGATAGATAGATAGATAGATAGATAGATAGATAGATAGATTTTTAATACCTACATTTTAATTCTATATCTCCTAATATGAAGAGATGACACAGGCGAGATGGAAGTAAGATATGGATAGTTAGAGTAAAAGACGGATAGATAGATAAAAGATAAAAAATTACGGCCGATTTCATTCCCTATATTTTCACAAACATGCGTGTTTTTCGAACGTTACTCCAATCCATGGTTCGAACCCAAATGTTTCGGCAAAGATTGGCAACGATGAGCTTTCAAGATATTTCTCATCAGTCAGCGGCCTGACCTAAAGCTGTTGTCTAAGCGGCCCACCCTAGAACAATACTCACAACACAATTCACTAAAACAAGGAAACGACCACAAGAAGGCAGTTTAGGTAAAATGACATACCAAAAGTTTTAATCGCTGTTTAAAATTGTAGCTAGCTAGAGCTGGGGCCAGCTGGCATTTTCGGCAATTTCCAGTCCCCGAATGACAACGTGCTCGTTAAAGAAAAAAAGGTGGTGGAAGATGGGGAAAGGGGGGGGGGTAACTTCAATACGCATGTGTATTTACAGGCTACCCAAAATGACTCGATGTTTTCCGAAATTAACCATTTTGAACGGTATACTTTCAACCCCCCCCCCCCCAACACGCTTTTACACGTACTGCTGCATAACACAGTGGATACCGATAGAGATTTAGAAATTGGAGAGTTTGATTCTGTGTAATATCCCTTTTTTCAATGCAAAGTCGTGACGCACATTCGCACTAGCACTCTCTATAATGAAAGCGGCTGAACTCGGCAACTGGGCTTAATGGCAGCGTTCAGTGTTAAAGTGGGCTTAACTCTTTTTTGCGTTTATTGACGATCTTATTTGTTTTTCTCACTTTCAATCGAAACAATATTTGCTGAACACAAGGGTTGTTTGTCTTTGTTCTCGCGTTCTCACGACCCGCGATAACTTTTGTTGGCCGCTTTACGACCGTCACTCTTTCGGTTCGTCACTTCATTAGATGTCACTTTGTCCCCCTAGAGGTCGCAGCGGTGGTTTCACTTACAGCCGTAGTGTCGTAAAATGGGAGCGACCCGCGAAACGCCATTTGAAATGGCTGTCGTACTGGGCGCCTTTTTGATCCCGTGCGATTCGGTAATCCAGTGGCTTAGCGAGGTGTGCGATTACGTTTTCAATATCCCTCCAGCGCTTTGTGTCTCTGACAACGCTGCCCGTGTGAGTGTTTGTGACTGCCGGTATTTTCAGCTTCGGAGCAATTGTCGTTTTAAGGTTGACACGTATACTGTCGGTTCTCCTTAAATACGTGCAGCACTCCGAGAAGTAGGGCTTTATTTTGCGCTTCCGTGAGCACCGGTTGCCGGCTAATAAGAACTATTCTTGCAGTTTTACGTCCCATAAACAACGATATGATCACGAGAGAGATAGAGAGAGAGAGAGAGAGAGATAAAGATGCAAGAAAAGGCAGGGAGGTTAACCAGACGCACATCTGGTTTGCTACCCTGCACTGGGGAAGGGATGAAGGGGAGAAAAGAGGTTGCTGAGAGATGAGAAGGTAGGGACGCGGTAATGAAGGGATCTGGAAATTTTCGGCCGTCTGCTGTTCTTTAATGTGCACTTAAATTGCCCCGCCACGGTGGTCTAGTGGCTAAGGTACTCGCCTGCTGACTCGCAGGTCGCGGGATCAAATCCCGGCTGTGGCGGCTGAATTTCCGATGGAGGCGGAAATGGTGTAGGCCCGTGTACTCAGATTTGGGTGCACGTTAAAGAACCCCAGGTGGTCGAAATTTCCGGAGCCCTCCACTACGGCGTCTCTCATAATCATATGGCGGTTTTGGGACGTTAAACCCCACAAATCAATCAATGTGCACTTAAATTTCCATAACCACGCGTGTCTCGAACATGTCTGTTGCCCGTGTGTCGTCGCTGGGACAGTATACTGAACAGTACTATTCACAAAAACAAGCGATAACAACTCTTGGAAAGACAGGCACGCACGCGTCGTAGGGGCGACATCAACGACATGAGCAGCCACAGAAGAATCGGACGACAGACGTTGCAGACGAACTTCATTTCCGGCGTATTCAGGCAGCCGCCAATGGCGGTGAGAGGTTGATTTCGAAAGATATTTTCTTGTTTCTTTTGTTTCGCGAAAAAAGACCAATCATTGCTCGAGTTCTGACGCGTGGCCGTACGAACTTAGAGTAAAAGCGAGTTTTTTTTTTTTTTCTCGGGGCACCGGTGTTGTTTTCTGTCCCGTTTACGAGCGGACGTTTATAGGTTCGCCCTATAATATCTTAAAGAATCGTTTCGCGCCTCTGCATTTCTCTTATTTCCTACTAAATGTAGTCCTATTACATGCAGTCCTACTACATGCAAACACTGCTACATGCAGTCCTACTACATGCAAAAGGCTTCTCCACGTACTCGCCTCGTTACAATGGAAGCTGATTAGGCCTAGCTACACGCGTGCGCTCATCTCGAAGTCGCGAATTGAGGAGCTGTTGGCGTAGGGCACGTCGGCGCGGTAAATGCGTTGGTGGCGAGACACTGTTCGCGTCAAATGAATGGCTCGTTAGGGAAAGGCTCCCTTCCTATCTCCTCGATTCCCAAGACTTTGCCATTTATGTCAAAGTCTTGGGAACTTTGTTACTTTACCATTTATGTCTTAGGAACTTTGTTACTTTGCCATTTAGGTTTTTGGAACTTTGTTACTTTGCCATTTATGTCTTAGGAACTTCGTTACTTTGCCATTTATGGACTTCGTTACTTTGCCGCTTATGTCAACATTCGGAGCGGCTTATTTGCTTATGACGCACGCATGGATTTTTTTCACCACTCCCTTTCTTTATTTCCTACAGCATGTTTACGTCTTAAACCGTACTCAAAAAGCAAAAAAAAACCAATGATGATAATAATAAAGACAATCACTCACGCACATAATTTATCACGGAATGTCACAGAGCAAGCTGGAGCGCCATCTAGACTCGCAACTTTCGACCGCCACAGCTGGTGACCTGTATCATATTTAGCTGTTCGTATAACAAGCCAGCGACCTTTAGTATTCTGGGGAACGTGAGTACCCGAAACGGAACAGTAAGGCGAACGACGAGTTGTTAACGTAAACCAATCTGACAGTTTTTTGTATAGTAATCACTGTGTGATCACACGTGCCTGCGCAGAACCCTCGCTCACGTTGCCGTAACATTTTTGTTTCCTTTTACAGCAATGACAGCGATTATTAAAACAGTATCAGACAAGTGCTGCTTCGATAATATCCGTATTATGTCCACACGTATGACATAAAAGTTGACAAAGGTCACCGTGACCATTTGGACAAGTTTGTGGTGCATCACGCACAATCATTTACTACCTGTACTTGGCCCGGAAGATGCGTTGGGGTTCGCCATATAAGTTAACGTTGCAGTGGCGACCACACCGCAACAAGTCCCTCTCCGTAGCTTTCAAGGCAATGTTTTGTCATAGTTTAGTCGCAGAATATTTTCCTATACGTGCCAACGGGAACCAAAAAAAATAAATTCACAGTTTCGGCTCAAGGGCGCAGCAATGAATGCGATAGCAACCAGTTGGCATCCATTGCGAAGTAAGGCTGGCAGCTGATTCCTCCAGCATCCGGTGTTCGGCAGCTCTGCAAAATATATTAGGACTATTCGATATTCGCTGTCATAATATATTCACATTCAGAACTGTATTATCTGTGTTCTATTCGTGTTCTAGTCGGTCTCATTATCAGTATTCGCGCTGCCCTTCGTATTTATTCCCACTTCTTGGTATTAGTGCTCGTTCGTAGAAGTGTGAGCGACACAGCTAGCTCTTACCCGAGCCCTGCGGCACTGCAGACAATGTATACCCCAAAATGTTCGCAAGGACGCGGAGCGCCCCTGTGTAGCGGTTATGTGGACTTCGAGCGTGTGCAGTGGGGCTGCGCATCAACCGGTCTCTCTTTTAACCAAAAGGAATGAAGAAACTTATTGAGGCCTAGGACGAGATCTCTCAGGTCCTGTAATACAGAGGACCTGCGCGAGAAATGTCAGGTTTAAGCTGACCATTCCCGAGTGGGCCTAGCCAGATGACGTTGAGTTTACTGGCATCTGTTGAGGACCTAATAAAGTTGCTTGGCCAACACTCACTCACTCCCTCACTCGCATATTTGGATTTACATCACTGGACTTTTCTGCATCATGCTGTGCAGTTGAAAATTTGGATCAAGGCACGGCCAAGGCTCGTCGAGCCCTGGACGTGGCGCCTCCGCCACGGAGGCTCCATGAGCCCTCTTTTACCCTTTCCTTCGTGTAAAGTTCGGCTCTCTTTCTAACTATGCAAAAACTGTGCGAGTACCCACACTGCCCTCATTTAAACGTGCGCGAAACTTGGCAACTATTTTGAACTGTCTCCTGCGCTCCTATATCACGTGAATCTTATTTCTCTCTCTCTCTCTCTCTCTCTCGCTCTCACGTGTGCGCGTGTTGTGTGTGTGTGTGTGTGTGTGTGTGTGTGTGTGTGTGTGTGTGTGTGTGTGTGTGTGTGTGTGTGTGTGTGTGTGTGTGTGTGTGTGGTGTGCGTGTCAGCAGCTTTGCCAACTGGGGCACAGGCATCTGCTTTCAACCCTGCCAAAGTGAACAAAATTTAATATGGAACGCACTTCGCATACCCGGCCTCTCCAAAATGTAGGCTCGTTTAATGAAGTCGCACGTGAAACTAGGTTACGATGCCTCCAGCGCCGTTTTGTAAGACGCCTCCTGCTCACGTTACGAAACGGCAGAGTGACAAGGTTTCACCCGCACAAACAAAGTTCGCGAAAGGTATTCTTTAATTATCGCCTTTTATGCAACGGACGCCTTCCTTTAATCTTCCTCGTGCGTAGGAATGCTGACCTCGTTGGAGTTCTGTAATCGCCAAAATTGAAAGATTCCTTCTCAACAATGTCAGCCGCTAAGATACACTTAGGCCCAATGACGTCAGGTTTTTTTTTTAACGCCCTTGACGACACGTGTCGGCAGCGTCACATGGTGACGTGTTCGCATGATGTCAGCTTTCTGAGAGATACTGAAAGGCAGACACTAAATTAGATCGAAATGACTAAACGTTGCCCATGAAATTACATTTCGATGCATTTACTAAAAATTGGTCTTCTGTTATACTGTGGTCAAGAAATGAGACGAGCGCGTTTTCTTCGTTCTCGCGTCAAACCTTCGGCGGCCACACGTGGGTGTGACGTCACAGAGTTAGCTTGAGCGTAAGTTGTCATATGTGAGTTGTTCTGGCGCGGCAAAAAAATGCTGCATAGAATGCCTACATACAGGGCGTATTTTTCTTGTTATGCAAAAATGACCATGTTCTACCGGTAGACACCCACCATAGGCCTTAGGTATGAGCTTTCAAAACTTATCAACATCACCACGATTCTTTTACTTTGCGATTATTTTGGCTACTTGATAAACCTAATAACGAAGTAATGAGTGGTTCGTTTTGCAATCGCTAAGTGTAATAAGCTTGGCTTAACTCCGAGTTCATTTTGCTTATTTATTTATTATTTATTTATTTATTTATTATTTATTTTCAAATAGCGCAGCCACGCTGAGGCTATGGAAAAAGTAGGCACCAAACATTACAGTTAAGTTCGAAACCTGCCGTCTTCTCATAAAACCTTGCACGTGTTTCGTCTTGAAGCGGTCCAATCAAAGTGCCACACTTTTCGTAAAAATAAAAACCGCAAACGTTCCGTTACCGGTCCCGAATGCAAAAAAAAACTTGTTGACGCAACTGTAAATTTAAAAGTGACCTTGATATCAACTAAACTAAGTGAACATTGCCACGGGCGCTCCTTATGCTATTTATACGTACCAGGCCCAATTCACGTGCAACCACTGCATTGCGCCACCCACCAGCGAATGTCTGGAAAACTTTCCTGATTATTTTATAACCCTATAGGCTTGAGCACGCAAACACGAACTGCGGGTTATTTCAAAACTAATGCTGCCCCCGTGATAAGGCTCAAATGGTCTATTCTACATGTATAAATGCCGACGCGCCTAAACCACGGATCAGAATATCGACGGTCAAAGCATAGTTCGCCGCTATCAGTGTATGACATGCATTGTCTTTAGTATGATTTTTCGTTTCCGGGCGCAAGTTAACCAAAATGAAGAGTTGCGTCTTTAATAGACCGAGTACTGTCTGCTTCACCGTCACCACCACGCGAAGAGATTTCTTCCTTTTGCGAGCATCAGCACTACACCTTGAAAGCTGGCTTTTCTGCAATGCAAGTAAGCACAAGGAAGAGCCAGCTTCGAACATTCCTTTTGGCTTTAAACTATTTTTCGCGTATTAGTCAACTACAATTTCCCGATTCCGAAAACCCTCCTCTTACCGCGACTGAAGACGCCTCCATAACTGAAGACGCCTCCATAAGATTCCCGCACCAAACAACGTGGCAACATATATTTTAAAGGCGTCTACTGGGTCCTACGTAAATTACAATCAATAAAAATGAAGTATATTGTCATATTTGGGTGCCATACGAAGTTTCAGAAAGTTTCATCGAGCCAATGTCACAAAAATAAGAAAAATACACCTTGAAATTTTTGTCGCAACGAGTAGAGATTCCAGCGCGAAATTTGAAAATTACACTTCAACCTTGATTTTTTCCTCCAATATAGTAGTTATGATAGCGAAACATGTGTCATTAGAGTTCTCAGAGTGCAGATTCTCAATCAAAACTAAGTCATTGGTTCTCTATCACGTCATTTTAATTAAACGCAGTTGGGAAAGGGACACATCGAAATATGCTTGCATGAGTTGGCATTCCTCATAATATCCAAGAATATCTATATAACGAACGAAACTGATGGTTCAGTGGTGGTATATGAGAATTTTTTCCAACTGCGAACGACACAACGACAACATGACTCTATTGCGAGAATCAAGTCATATGAAACACACCATAACGATGGCGCCTAACAAATACTAAGCCTACTTTAGCAGTTTTTTTTTATTTTTATGCATGTGAAAGAGTAAGATAAATATGAGCTGTTCATTTGAGATAGTCAAGGGTCGTTCCTTTATCAAGAAAATCAAAGGTAAATTAAGCTTTGCGTGGGAATGTCCAACATCACTTAGACAAAAGGTGTCGGTATTCCTGAACAACTCCTGAAATTTATTTATTTATTTATTTATTTATTTATTTATGTTGTCATGTATTTCTTTGTTATTTATTTCTTCCTGTCTTTTTTTCTTTCTATCTTTAGCCCTGCTGCGGTGGTCTAATGGCTAAGGCACTCGGCTGCTGACCCGCAGGCCACGGGTTCGAATACCCGCTGCAGCGGCTGCGTTTTCGATTTAGGCGATAATGCTGTAGGTCCATGTGCTCAAATTCGGGTGCACGTCAACAACCACAGGTAGCCGAAATTGCTGGAGCCCTCCACTACAACGTCTCTCATAATCATATAGTAGTTTTGGAAAGTTAAATCCCACATATAAATCAATCAATGCCGCTATGGGTCCTCGTAATGTGAAATTTCCGAAGCCTTATAAAAATCCCTAGATTCAACAAAAAAGACGCCAGATCCTTAAAAGCGGTAGAAAATCCCTACGTCTGGGATAAATGTTTAAGTTTGGCATCAATGTCTGTGAGTCGCCCGATTAAATAGAATGGCAGTTGACGCGAGAATGTGCAGTGGGGGATTCGGTGACACCGTCGACGCCGGATCTGCGAGTATATAGGTGCGACTATAAAATGCTCCACGTTAACGAAAAAAAATCTTCAAACGTGGGTAGCTCAGCTTTCAAAGCACTGCCTCCAATTATCGCACAGCCTGGCGAGATTAACTCATGGCCACTTGCAGAGAAAAATACGGGAAAGCACGCGCAATTTGTTACCTCACTCCACCACACCGGGCACCATTCGCCACCGCGGTTAGCCACGAAAAACGACAGTGGCGCGATGAAGGCAAGACGAACAAAAGAATGGGGAGAAGAGGAAGAAGACAAAGGGGTTGGAGGCTCGAATCTGGGTCAACCAGACGCGACGCGCGCCCGCGAACCGTCGCGATGTGGTCCGATAAACTGATTATACCGAGCACCGCGCGTGATCCGAGGCTCCGAGAACGCGTTAACGCGGTGGCAAGCGGCGGTTAGGAAAGTGGTTGAGAGCGTCTGCCTCCGATGCGGCAGACAGTGGGCTAGGATACCAGCACCGCCAGACACGCGCGCAGGTTTTGTTTAGAGCAGGTCGCGGGTTCGAATCCCGGCTGCGGCGGCTGCATTTCCGATGGAGGCGGAAATGGTGTAGGCCCGTGTACTCAGATTTTGGGTGCACGTTAAAGAACCCCAGGTGGTCAAAATTTCCGGAGCCCTCCACTACGGCGTCTCTCATAATCATATGGTGGTTTTGGGACGTTAAACCCCACGTATCAATCAGGTTTTGTTTAGAAGAAGTGGTTAACGATTCAGAGTACTCGGTACTCAACTATATGAGAGCACTGCTCGCCGTTTTTGTGTTTAGAAAAAAGTGGTTAACAATTTCGAGTACTTAATACTCGACTATGGGAGAGCCTAAAGCCGTCCCGTGGGCCTCACATTACATCGCACAAATTGAGGGCGAAGCTCCTTAAAGCGGCACCCGTTCGTCCCTCGTGGTCGTAGTCGTAGTGTGTAACAACTGTTACATTTTGACCTGCGAGGTGGTGCCGGTGGGAGATTTCTCAAGTGTTTTGTTGAACAATAAGAAGTTCGCGGCGTGCGCGTTAACTAAAAGTCGAATGCCCCTGTCTCTCATTCCCCATTAGCAGTCATTGGCATGTTCCAGTAGGAAACGTTAGTAGAAGTAGAAGTGTTAAAAGCCGACTTCTGTTGTCTCTTATTCCCAGTAGCAGCCATTGTTTACCTCCAAGGTAGTGCCTGGTGAGATTTCTCCTGTGCGTGATTAAACAATAAAATAGTTTTGTTCAAAACGCCGTTGATTGATGAAATAAACCAACGAAAGACGCCAGATGTTTTCTGAAAGTAAAACGAAAAGACGCCAGATGTTTCTAAAGCAAAACAAAAAGAAGACGCCTGCTGCTTAACGAAAGACGCCAGGTGTTTTTTTTTTATCGGGCGAATTAACGGAAGAAAATTGCACGGTATTACTTCCAGGAGCTTTGTCCAATCTCATCATCATTCACCTCGTGGATCTGCCGTCAATTTTTTTGGGTACACTCATCTCGAAGCAGTTAAATACATTTTCGAGCGTTACGGGCGTTTGAGAACGCTTTTGACTTTTGTGCAGTGCCACTACCTCGTACGTGTCAGCGTACTCATTCAATCTCTCCTTCTTTTCTTCCTTCTCTCTCTCTAATTTTCCCACCTTCACATTTTTTCAGCGTAGGGTACCACATCGAAAAATCTATGGACCATTTCCCCGAAGGGAACCCTGATGGGATGCAAAACAGCGGCGGTGCGCACGGCGTTGACTCGGGTAAAACGGGCATTGACGCGGGTACTGGAAGAAAGGTTTGAAGTGAAACTATTGCATTGCTTTCCACTCTGGAGAGCCTCTTTCATGCATGATTGTAGAAAAAAACTAATCTGTATTTATTGGCATTTCATTAAAAATTATATTGTTACTACACGCCGAGGCACTTTGCCGGCGCAATTCTATCGACATCTCGGACTGCGAAACTTCGCGGTTTTAATTCGGGGCTTTTCGCTGAAACCGCTGCCCCTCATCGAGTTACATGTCTCGGCTCTCGACCCGATAGTTCCAGACGGGATGAAAAACAAGAAATGAAGAAGCGTTAGCGGCATTTCAACAGTATTGCGACACCTTGGCCCAACGTGCAGAGGCCTTCGGCGTTTCTCAGTGTACGAACCTATTCTATACACATTCGTAACTACGTGAGAAGTGAAAAATAACTAATGTGATTGAGTAAAGGGACTAACGCTGTTAAAATAATAGTATGAGGGGTTTTACATCCCAAAACCACCATATGATAATGAGAGACGCCGTAGTGAAGGGCTCCGGAAATTTCGACAACCTGGGTTCCTTTAACGTGCACCCAAATCTGAACACACGGGCCTACAACGTTTCTGTCTCCATCAGAAATGCAGCCGCCGCAGCCGGGATTCGAACCCGCGACCTGCAGGTCAGCAGCCGAGAACCTTAGCCACTATACCACGGCGGCGAGATCAGCACCCAAGCCCCATATATCCACTAATCCACGAATTGGACTGATTCTTTTTAGAGAAGAAACCCGACAAGATGAAATATTATCCGGATAATATTTTAGTTCATTATATCGGATTACTGTTGTAAAAACAGAGATAAAGATATGCTCTAAGAAATCGGCAACCTCCCAAGAAAAATGGTTAAATACAAAAACACATTATTCTAGTCTTTAAGATCACTACAAACGAGATAGCTCAAACCTGTGTATTTGTGGCAATTTACATTTATATTTCGTTCATACGCTGGTACAAACAATCAAATGCAGCTTTTCCTACGTTGTAAAGGAGGAGGAGGTAAGTTTATTTACAGAAAGGCAGAGAGGTCGGCCTGAGCGATAGCTTGCTCTAGCCTGCTACTCTACACTGGGGGAAGGGAAAGGGGAAAATAAATATTAATTGATGACGATGGTGAGATTTCCTACGTTGAGTTTGTTCATTGCAGGATGGCCAAGATTTCCATTGTCTTTCAAGCTATTGCAAAAAAAAGTGGTTGTGAACTGTCTTTCAACGTTTATTTTGCTTTTTATACCACCTTCATGGCTTCGAGCGAACTGAACATTTCTTCATTACAGCCCACATGCATCCTGGCGGCTCTGGTGTTTTCAGTTCCGTTATAAAATTGGTGTCACCGAAATGAAAAGCGACCGACCAAAGTTCGCATTTAGTTGGTTCTTACCTATATTCAGTTATATCAGTGTTCATCATAACGAGGTTAACCTGGTTCTACGTGGTATTTTAAACCGTATAAAGTCGCGCATTCGAGCCGTCGTCTGTTTCTTTTCATCAGTGAGCAGACCACGCTTCAACACCATGGGTCCATTTCTCACACCCATAGCTTCTACAACACTACACCGATTTACAGGGGTTCCACCCATCGTATGCCCGACATCAATGCGCCTGCTAGACAAACACAGGGCCGCTTCGAAACGAATATTCAAAATATCTCGCGCCCGCGAGTCCACATATGCTCGAGGTTTTAAAACATGTGGCGGGCGGACACGCATTACGTAACGAGTTAACGAGTCCGAAGCAAACGCATTAGGCTCTTTGTGTTCTGTTTTCGTAATGGACCACCAGGGCGTCTTGAGAGAACTAGGTTAACGGCCATCGCCATATACCACTGTTGCCGAGTCGCTGAGAGTGGCCGGTCGCGCTAACGTTGCATTATCGTCTGCTCCACACGCGTCGTCTGCTATACTTCTGCATCTGCGCATCTCTCTCTCTCTCCCTGTCACACCCATTGCCTTCACTTCAACGACAGCAATGTATTTCGACTGGAGATCTCTCCTGCGTGTTGTCGTCCCCATTATTTCCAGCACGCGAGCATTCTTACTGCTATTTTCTGCGAGCCTGCAAAAGATTGATGGATGAGCTTCGGAAGCATCGACCGACTTCTACGTGTCACTTTCACCATTCGCTTTTTCTATCTTAGTAATTCTTTAGAGCATCGGAAAGAATGTGGTCTGTGCAAAATTCGACTAGGGCCTGATCTAGGGCCCAGGAACATGTACAACGTTAACGGCGACGCTAGAAGTTGCACGTACAGCGACGCGCTGTATAGACGCGTACGTGGGGACACAAATTTCCTTAACTGCCACCCCCCTCGCCCCTATATCTGAAGTTCTTTCGAATTTTCCGTGTGAGCGCTCCAAGCCATCGCTCTTGGCTTACGCAACGCAGCAGCATGTCTGTGGGCGCGGATCGTATACTATAGCGCGTTGTCCGGAATATAGCTGAAGTCGCACAGCGTTTGCCATGGCAA
Organism: Rhipicephalus annulatus; assembly: GCA_013436015.1. Taxonomy (NCBI): domain Eukaryota; kingdom Metazoa; phylum Arthropoda; class Arachnida; order Ixodida; family Ixodidae; genus Rhipicephalus; species Rhipicephalus annulatus. Next base: position 140,830 of record WOVY01010902.1, on the reverse strand, counting down.
TGACGTCTTATTCGCTGACGTTTACGGTCTAGTTCATCATTGCAGTGCTTGTAGAAGGTATTGATGACGCTGTAGATGAGTGAATAGAGAAGTTGCCACAAGATAGCGGCTCCCGCTACGAATATATTTGTGCGTGGTTAGTCGATAGGGCCACCGGAAAGCCTGAAGAGGCTCTTTGTTTGTTTGCTTCAATTCTATCGAAAATATATAAGCATCATTGCGGCATGATAACGAAAGAAAGTTCACCTCGACTAGGACGCAGACAACGAAGAAACGAAAGAGTAAATAACTGAAAAACAACAAAATGCCTGCAGCGAGCGACAAAGAATACCACTGAACAGACTGACAGAAAGCAACCTCGCTAAGCCTATCAACTGCTTCGGTGTGCTTAGTGTGCAAGAAAGATTGATAGCATATTGCACATGAACGAAAACAACGCTATACAGCAAGAAAAGTCTGGAGGCGATCTTAAACCTTGATTGAGTTTGCTGACAGTGGCACTCACACGTCAGCAAATACTGTGCCCTGGTGTATTCCTTGAAATAAGCTAATGTTAGTGAAAGCTTGTTAATGAGAGCTGTCAATTAAGCTTATGGTTTGACAAAGTTGATCTTGGAGGTCACGTAGAACAAATCACATGGTGGAGACCTACTCTGACAGGTGCCACCGCGGTTTTAGGTGCTCACAATCTTTCAATGAACTTATGTTCTTTAATTATCCTAATTAGTCCTTATCTTGGATCAACTTATACTCCAATGTCAAACGTACCGAATATGACTCTTGAACAAAAACCACCGATTTTTATTCTTTAGGAGCTTTTTCACGAATATTCTTAAAACGGGAAGTAAGTAGCGCAACCAGTTATATTTGAAAGAGAAACAAGAGTTTCCCTTGGTGTTCACACCATGACAGAGAAAAAGATTGTGTACATGTTAAGCTTTCGCGAGAAGTTAATTGTAAATTGACACCTCTAAAAAATTCGAATTAATCACCAAGCTCAGTCAGCTTTGACATTCGAAACATTAAGGGGCTGAAAATAAAACATACTTCTTTTAGGGGCGAATCTCCTTAGGGTGTGGGTCTGTCCTTCCTCGTTGGTGTATGTAACCACCTTGCAAACATCCCACTACACCCCATCACCGATCCACCACTTCAGCGACCATAAAGCCAATACAATACTGAAGACGTAGCCAATGTGAAATGAAGATGATCATGTACTTGTATCCAGGTGCGCGTTAAAGAATCATAGATTTTTCCACTGTGTCCATCTCTTGTTCCTACGTGACCGCCTATAGTTCCACCTTTGCAAGCTGCCCACTACTTCGTCATCGCAAACATCCCACTATGCCCCATCACCGATCCATCACTTCACCGACCATAAAGTCGTTATAATGAAGGGGGAACAGAAGCGACGTATAGCTACCACTTACCAATAATAAAAGTTCTTGTATAAATGTATACAGTGTTTGTGGCGTCTTTGTTGATGTAGTGGCCGATATTCGCCGATGGTTCACAGTTTAGTGATGAAACCCTCCAGCGCTTCACCCTACTCATTATCATTCACTCCGTGGATACGCTGTGATTTTTTCTTAAGTACTGCTATGATAACCTACCCTTTTCTCGCGATATTTTTGCTAACGTTGTCAATAAATTTCAATTTTAAAACTTGGAAAAGAAAGATGCGGTTTCCACACTAAACGCCAAGATTGCAGTAAATTACACAGGAGGCAAGCCAGTTACGCGGAAGTCTCAAAGGGTCATGAGCGTGTTTTGTTTGTTTGTTTGTTTGTTTGTTTGTTTGTTTGTTTGTTTGTTTGTTTGTTTGTTTGTTTGTTTGTTTGTTTGTTTGAGCCTTACAGAATGTGGCACATATCCACCCTGGGGATCGGCCAGGATTTTGTAGTTAAAATTTAGTAGATAATTCAAACAATGTTGAATGATAAAGAATGAAATAAATAAAAGGAGAATACTGGGTAACATGTTAAAAAATTTCAGATTTCACTATGCAATTGTGCTAGTATACCACACTGCCGAATTAACCTGTTCATAGCAATCTCGAATATGTTGGAGCGTGGTTTGTTCAGGCTTCATCCTCCTTAGACCTCTAGGAGAAAATGATGCACCAGTCCCCCCACCAGTCGTATCGTCTGCATTTCGTTTTGGCGCGCTGTTCACGCTTTAGCATCTCTCAACCAACTCCCTAATTTCCGCCGCATCTTGAATGCTTAGCTTTGTCAAGTAGCCCACTAAAACCTTTCGCTTCAGGGCGCAGTCAAAAGAGGGGGGAGTGGGGAGGGAGGGGTGTTACACCCCTCGGGATTTTTACATGTTGCTTCCGTATGTACACACGCACATCTACAAACACACGCGCGAACGTGCATAAAGTATAATTGATTCCTTCCCTCCTCCGAAAAAAATTCTGACTCCGTACTCATGGCCCACATTTTGTGTCAGGGGACGGTTCCACGAGCACCCTTAACGCAGACTGTGCATCTTCCTGATACGTTGCCTTCGTTTCGTTTTATCAGACGACATCACGCTATAGCATCATAATTACATTATGCTACTTAAACATTAATCGTATTCCCTTTATTTCAATTTCGTTTTCACAGGCAGAAGCACCACCATCAAAGGTGTGCACAGGGTTTGTCTTCAGGGGGGCGGGGGGGGGGGGGACGAAGGTTCGTCGCAGTTCTTCCACTTTACCTATTTTGACAATTTATGGGGCTGACTTTGCGCCCACCCCCCTCCCCTCAGTAACAGCGCCCCTTTTCTCTATTATGTAAATGTATAGCTCTGAGCTTTCATCCCCCTCTTAGGTGACTGGGGGGGGGGGCGCCTCCTCTGCTCCCCCTCCGCCCGAATTTGAACGCCTATGACTACCACCAATGGCAGCCAGGAAGCACGGAGGACTAAAGCTACCTGATGTGACAGAGTACAGCCCATCTGCCCTTTTGCTGTGTTATGAAATACTAAAGAAATCTGATGAAGTCATCCCATTGCCTACATTTCTATTTTTTTTTTACGCAGCCCCGCCACGCACTTCTCCCGTATACTATAACAAGGGTTAAGGCAGAACTCCCCTTGCCCGCTTTTTGTGGAATGATTCTTCTAGGCGGTAATATTCTCCGGAATCGCCCCCCTCCCCCCGCCTCCCCTAGGAATAATGCTGGGTAGCCGTGACATAGCCAAAGCTAGGCACACCGGGCCAGTACTCCCCCTCCCGAAATTTTATTTAGCGATGGCATACATAGTGATCGATAAAAACAAATACATCAGACCCCCAACATACATCTCATCACGACGGGACCATCCTTTGAAAGTGTGTGAATATATGTGCCGAACATCAACGTATTCAAATACTTTTAGATGCGGAAGCATCTTATACTCGCGCCTTGTAGTGCGCCGTCCGCGCCGTCCGCGCCGCTTCTCGAACATTCGACAGCTGACGCGCGCGCATGCGCCGTCGCGCCGTCGCCCACCATCTGTGCCACGCGCGCTTCTCCTTCGAGAACATTCGACAGCTGACAGCGCATGCGCCGTCGCGCCGTCGCCATCTGTGCCGCGCGCGCGCTTCTCCTTCGAGAACATTCGACAGCTGACAGCGCATGCACCGTCGCGCTGTATATATACTCAAGGTCGGCGCTCGCTCGCTCAGTTGCCGCTCGTCCGTTGGTTCGTCGCAATAAATAAAACACCGCCCTTTCGCATACGTGCCGTACGTGTTCACTCATTTAACACCCCATTTCACAACCACGTTAACCAATTTAGCCATCGACCCAAGTAAGTCGCAATTTAACACCCGTTAACCAATTACATGCTTCCGCATTCCTCCTCAGTGTTCCCCCGAGGGAAGCTGCGGGCAATTTTTTTTCCCCTAAAACTATTCACGAATGGAACAGTCTTCCAAAAAAAACATTGTGACCGCCCCTTCCACAGCGTTTCCTTCAGTTTTCAAGGAGTATGTGGTCACACAATGATATTGTATGCTGTGATTTAGATATTTTTCATTTGTTTTTATTTTTGAGTGCCGTGCATTTCAACTTGTCCCCACTGATTTAAATGTACTTTGAATTTGTAAACCTTCCTACAACAATGCCCCCAGAGGGCGCTGTGTGTATAATAAATAAATAAATAAATAAATAAATAAATAAATAAATAAATAGAAAATGACCATTCCGAATTGGTGCCCCCTCCCCCCCCCCTAGAAAATTTCTACCTACGTCACTTCTCGGTAGAATACCCGCCCCCTCCCCCAGTTCCTGAATGTCTTCGTCATTACGCCTGCGTAAACACACGTACACCGACACTCGTCGTGTGTCTAAAGATCTTTCCTTCTCTTGAGACCCGCGAAATGAAATCTTAGCAGCGCCCTCGCCCATCAACTTCACCTGCCTTACTGTACCTATTGTTCAGCTTTAGGAGGCAGTCCAGTAAAGCTCCTCAGGCGCGTCACTCCACACATTCGGTGTATGGTCCAGATTTTTGTTTCATATTTGATGGACGAAAAGGCCTCCACATATACGTATACACACTCGTACACGTCCTGGCGACAGCAGAAGTGCACACGTTGCAAGCATGCGCCTCTACGACTCACTGCCCCCTCTTTCGGCGAAACAATGCCAAAACTGCTCGCTATACACTGCTGCACTGTCTGAGGCACTTAGCTCTATAGACGTAGTGGCGCAAGTTCTTCGAGGAAAACCACCCCCCGAACAACGCGCGGTGGGCTCTCCATTTTTGACCGTTTGCTTCCATGCCTGTCTCCCCGTCCCTCTCTCGACGTTTCCTATTTCGACAGAGCCTCGGCCCAACTATGCCTGGGTGCGTTTATGGACGTCTTCTTTCTTTTGGTCCGGTACGAAATGGCGGAAGGCCAAGGCTTTTATTGCGACGACCGTCGCGTAGATTTTTATTTATTTATTTATTTTGAGCGCGAGATTATTTGCCCACGGAGGTCATTGCGTAAGCAGGGGCGACTGCAAGGGAAATTCTACTCCACGTGTGAAGGGAGGTAATAGGGAGAGAAAATGTCCTGAGTGTCATCGTTTGAAGCGTAAGATTACCGTTTGGGAAAGACAAAGCTTTACGCAGTTTAGCACATTGCTTGTGTTTGTTTTGTTTTTATCGTTGTGTGATTGACCTACGCCTACCTGATGCGACTGGACAATCGGCAAAGAGACCAACTATGATTTCACTCTGTTCTATTGCGGACTGACCGCACCCCTTCCCCTTTTCTTTTTCGTTGGCATAAGCTGAATCTAAGTTAAGGACTCGTAATTCCTGGTGGATTTTATAAATCTAAAATGTATAATCAACCATTATCGTTTACACACCTTAATTTAGAAACTATAGATGTGCACAAGGTCCCCGAAAGGGCCAGTCAAGTTTCATCGCAGCAACACTCCTTACTCCCCCCCCCCCTCCCTCACTCTCTTCTCCTGATTTGGTCGAGTCCAAAAGGCAACATGCTTCACAGCTAAATAAAAAAAAGAAACATGAAGTGATGATGTGCGCGTCTCTCCATACTCTGCGTTCGGTCCCTGGCATTGAGCCAGCGAAGATGAGAAATAAAGAGTTCTTGGTACGTATTCAAATACGGTACCACTTTCATCTGACCTATTCCATGTTTTCTTCAGGTGTAAAACACTTTTCTTAATATTCATACAACGTTTTTCAAATATCAATTTCACTTAGCGCACAACAAGTGACGGTGCGTAAAAAAATCAAAAAGCTCACCATATGGGAGCCAAACAGTTTTGTTAATGCTTCAACTTGACAATTCCAACCAATGTTATTTGGGGGAGGGGGGGGGGGGCTGGATTGTACAAATTCTGCCTTGGTTAGACCAACAAACTCAGAACTTAAGCAGTGCTGCTTGAGGCAGAACGAAAACATGGACACGGATGAGCCTGTTTAAGTCACCGTGGTGCATGTGGCACCCTTCCTTCTACTTTTTTTTATCACTTTCTGGGACTTTGAACATTCGCTGAAGCTGCTGTTATTAAACTACAACGGATATGAAATAAATACTTTCAACGCAGGTGCCATGATTTTAATGTTAGATCCTACGTGTGTCAAGTATACTGCAGGAAACATTAATTGCACATTAAGTTTATGTAATATTATACCCTTCTTACAGTATTGGCAGGATCAGTACATAACAGTGGGTTGAAACATTTTTGCTTGTGCTACGGTATTAGCAGAGTTGGAGGCGCTACGGCCTCAATGGCAGGTAGCTGTGGTCCTCGTTAATTTTGATAAATAGGTACGGCTTCAAAGCGATCCACTTGCATTACGGGACTTGTAACGTTCAGAAACACGACGGTTTTATAAGTAGTTCCTTAACGTACAGTATCGGTATAGTCTGTAAGCAACTACGGCTTCGTTAGTGTCATATTGTCACGGGCTAAGTAGATGCCTGAGGATGACGACGACGAAGTGCTGAACGGGAACGTGCTCGGACTGCAGTAGCGTCGTACGCATTAGCTCGCCAGTATATTCGCCAGGACACATTTGTTCACCATTGTATACTTTATTTCCCCGTAACATCATTGGTGGAAGGTGCGGGGTACCACTCGCTATACAGCCCAACGAGCTGGATCTTCGCAGCGGACGGCGCATTGCAGCTACCACGATGACTGACCAGGCTACTCAATGTCAACAAGATCCGTCAGCCCCGCAGCCGATCGTTGTGGTGCAACCTCGTGACCCAGGTCCATTCAATGGCACAAGTGGCATAGACGTCGATGACTGGCTGGTTCAATATGAGCGCGTCAGCAGCAGCAACCATTGGGGTCCAACGCTTATGTTGGCAAACATCATCTTCTACTTGCATGGTACGGCAAAACTCTGGTACGAGACACATCAAGAAGAGTTGACTAGCTGGGACGTCTGTAAGCAGAAATTGCGCTATCAATTTGGGAAACCCATCGGACGTCAAGTGGCCGCAAAGAAAGAGCTTGCAACTCGTGCCCAGACATCCACAGAGCCGTACATCGCGTACATCCAGGACGTGTTGGCTTTGTGCCGCAAGGTCGACAAGGACATGCTCGACGAGGACAAAGTCGGACACATCCTGAAAGGAATTGCGGATGACGCCTTCAATTTTCTCCTGTGCAAGGACTGCTCGACGGTGGAGTCGGTCATCGAAGCATGTCGTCGCTTTGAACAGGCAAAAAGTAGGCGCATAGTTCACCGATTTGACCGCCTTCCCAACACAGCGGCTACGCCCTCTTGCGAAGATTTGCCCACACTACACCAACCACCAGCGCCAGAAAACGTCACCAGAATAGTCCGTCGGGAACTCGAGGCTATGGCTCCCGCTATGTCTAGCGTCAGCGCGCCAGGACACAACCTCGGTGCTGTTTCAATGATTCAGGCCGTGGTTCGCCAAGAGATCGCGAATATGGGCATTTCGCCACCTCATCAAAATGCCCCTGCTACTTCCAGCTCGGCTCCAGTCGTTGCGGCTGCCACTCCGAACCGCACGTTCGCGCCACGACGAAACCCAGCTGAATGGCGCACTCATGATGATCGGCCGATATGTTTCACGTGCCATCGGATAGGACACATCGCTCGCCATTGCCGCAGCCGGTGGACCTCATCACCTCGACCGAGCTTCTATGATTGGCGGCCTCGCTCTGAACGTGCACCTTATGCCCCGTCCTACCGTGCTGAGACAGGTGCAGAGTATAATCCAGAACGTCGGACCAGCCGCTCGCCATCGCCCGTGCGTCGTCAGTCCCGCTCGCCCCAACCCCGCCGTTCTCGGTCTCCCTACGACCGTCGCTCGTAAAACTAGCCGGTGCAGCCCCCGGAGGTGACGCTGCATACATGACTTGGACTGCAAATCCTCTGATTACTCCCGACCAGCGGTGCAACCTCTTTACAATTCTCGTTGATGGTTTACCTATAACTGCTCTTATTGATACCGGTGCACAAATATCTGTGATGAGCTCAGACCTCCGCCGCCGCCTCCAAAAGTTCTGACGCCTGCGATTGCACCTACCATTCGTACTGCGGATGGGAGTACTCCTGTTGCGCTTGGAATGTGCACTGCGCGATTAACAATTTCTAAGCATCAAACTTCAGTTCTGTTCGCTGTACTGGAAAATTGCCCTCATGACCTAATCCTTGGACTCGACTTTCTGACTTCACACGCTGCACTCATTGACTGTTCCAAAGGTCTTCTTCAGCTCGAACTACCATCCTTTTCGGAGACCGTCTCTACCAGCCCACCTCGTCTACGCTCTGTCGATTTCCTTAGACTCCCACCGCAAGCCGCAGTCCAAGTCCAACTCTCGCCATATCCTGCAGTACCCGATGGTGATTATGTTGCTGCCCCGATTTCTGACGTCGCCATGACACGCAATGTTGCACTCCCCAACACAGTGGTTACCGTTAAGGACAACCGAACTTCGTTTCCCGTCCTCAATTTCGGCCTCTCAGCGCAAGTTATTCCTCGCGGCATGTTACTTGCGCATCTTACACCACTGGTCGACCACACAGTTTCCGCTCTAACCACCAATTCGCCACCCGATTTTTCATCAACGTCGTCCTCGTCACGTTCCTGTTCCGACCTTTTCAAGCCAATGCTATCTGACAAGCTCACCTCTGAACAAGTCTCTGCTTTCTGCCGTGTGCTTGCTTCTTATCAGGACATCTTTGACTTCGGCGACCGTAATTTGGGCCAGACATCTGTGGTAACCCATCGCATCGACACCGGTGACGCTCGACCCATTCGCCGACGACCCTACCGTGTGTCAGCCCCGGAGCGTGCTATTATACAGCGAGAAGTCGATAAAATGCTTGATAAGGGCATAATCGAACCCTCATCTAGTCCCTGGTCCTCACCCGTTGTACTTGTTAAAAAGAAGGACAATAGCTGGAGATTCTGTGTTGATTACCGCCATCTCAACCATATTACCAAGAAATATGTCTATCCCCTACCGCGCATAGATGATGCACTCGATTGCTTGCACGGTGCCAAATATTTATCTTCAATAGACCTTCGCTCAGGCTACTGGCAGATCGCTGTGGACGACAAAGACAGAGAGAAGACGACCTTCGTGACTCCTGATGGACTTTATCAGTTCAAGATGATGCCTTTTGGATTATGCGATGCCCCCGCGACATTTGAGCGCATGATGGACTCTCTCCTTCGAGGCATGAAGTGGACCATCTGCCTCTGCTATCTTGACGACGTTATTGTTTTTTTCGACTACTTTCGACGACCATCTTACCCATCTGTCCGCAGTGCTTGATGTTTTTCGACGTGCCAACTTGCAACTTAACTCGTCCAAATGCCGCTTTGGGCAACGCCCAGTCTGCGTACTCGGCCATCTTGTTAACGCTGCTGGCGTTCAACCAGACCCTGCGAAAGTCCGAGCAGTTCGCGACTTCCCCACACCCCGTACAGCCAAGGACGTCCGAAGTTTTCTGGGACTGTGCTCCTATTTCCGTCGTTTTGTCGAGAAGTTCGCTGAAGTAGCCCGTCCTCTAACCTGCCTCCTCAAAATGGATGTCGCATTCACCTGGGGCCAACAGCAAGCAAACGCCTTCTCGTCGCTCGTTGGCATTCTCACCAATCCACCAGTCCTAGCACACTTCGACCCATCTGCTGCCACGGAGCTTCGTACTGACGCCAGTGGCCACGGCATAGGCGCAGTGCTCGCGCAGCGGCAACAAGGAATGCGCCGCGTCGTCGCGTATGCAAGCCGTCTGTTGTCGCGCTCGGAACAAAATTATTCCATCACAGAACGCGAGTGCTTAGCTCTCGTCTGGGCCATTGCGAAATTCCGACCGTACCTGTATGGCCGACCATTCTCAGTTATTACGGACCACCATGCGCTTTGCTGGCTCTCCTCACTCAAGGACCCTACGGGACGCCTTGGTCGCTGGGCGCTGCGCTTACAAGAATACACTTTTTCCGTATCCTATAAATCCGGACAACTTCACAAGGATGCCGACTGCTTGTCCCGTTACCCAGTCGATCCCCCTGACACGAGGGAAGATGAGCAAGAGGCCCTCGTTCTTTCAATTACCGACTTCACCGACATAGCTGCTGAACAACGCTGCGACCCCTCTTTGCGTGCTATTATCAATGGTCTGCACTCTCCCCACCCTGACCACTCCTTACAACTGTTCGTTCTTCACAACGACATCTTGCACCGCTACAACACCCGCCCTGATGGTGCTGAGCTTTTACTCGTTGTTCCTGTGCATCTTCGCTCAGACGTTTTGGCCCAGCTGCATGATGCCCCCTCCGCTGGACACCTAGGGGTGTCACGCACGTATGACCGCATTCGCCGCCGATTCTTTTGGCCTGGCCTCTACCGTTCTGTGCGACAGTACGTTGCGGCATGCGACCTCTGCCAGCGCCGCAAGACACCTGCTCTGAGACCCGCTGGTACCCTCCAGCCCATTGAAGTACCATATGAGCCATTTTTCCGAGTCGGCCTCGATCTTCTAGGACCCTTTCCCGTGTCGGCCACCGGTAATAAGTGGATTGCTATTGCTACCGACTACGCAACGCGGTATGCCGTTACACGCGTCCTCCCTACCAGCTGCGCTACTGATGTAGCCGATTTTCTTCTTCATGGCATCATTCTGCGTCATGGTGCTCCTCGTCAGTTGATCACCGACCGCGGCAGCTGTTTTCTATCTAAAGTAGTCGACGAGCTCCTGCGATCCTGCTCTACCCACCACAAGTTCACTACAGCGTACCATCCGCAAACCAACGGCCTCACGGAACGCCTCAACCGTACCTTGACGAATATGTTAGCGATGTACGTCTCCAAGGATCACAAAGATTGGGACATCCACTTACCTTTCATTACCTTCGCATACAACAGTTCACGTCATGATACAGCTGGATTTTCCCCTTTTTACCTACTGTTCGGTTATGACCCGCCTTTGCCCATGGACACCATGCTCCAATCTAACGCCGCCTCATCGACTGCTTATGCTCGTGATGCCCTGGCCCTGAGCTGACATCGCCCGCCAAGTCGCCCGGGATCGTTTATGTGCCTCGCAGCTTAACCAAAGGAGTGCTTACGATCGCCGGCACCGCGACGTACAGTAATCTCCGGGGTCACTCGTCTTGCTGTGGTTACCATCACGTCGTGTTGGTCTCAGCGAAAAACTGATGTCCCGTTACGTTGGCCCCTACCGCGTCATACGCAAGGTCACCAGCGTGACCTATGAGATAGCTCCACTCCATACCACGTCAGTACCAGCTTCAGTCCCGACCGATATAGTGCACGTCTCACGGCTTAAGCCATACTTCTCACGCCTCGAGAATTGATCGCACCGGGACGGTGCTTCTGCCGCCGGCGGGTAATGTCACGGGCTAAGTAGATGCCTGAGGATGACGACGACGATGTGCTGAACGAGAACGTGCTCGGACTTCAGTAGCGTCGTACGCATTAGCTCGCCAGTATATTCGCCAGTACACATTTGTTCACCAGTGTATACTTTATTCCCCCGTAACAATATGTCGTAACCACGCACAGACTGGCACCAAGAGTTAAGCCGTTGTTTCACCGTAAGGTTAAGGCGTTATTTTTTAACAGCGTAGGCGTTCTGTGACTATACGCACACAACAATAGGAGAGCCACAAGGCATAGAGAAACTTACTTACATAGAGAGCAGGCACTCCCGTGGGGCCTTGCGGCCCCGCTACTGCGCTGCTTTCAGTGCCACGAGTGGTTGGCCAGACCGGATAATGTATTCAGCATAATTGAAATAACTAAAGTTCTTCTTTTTGACGCTGGGATTGGAACCCGTACCCTTATTCTCCGAAAGCGAGGGTCTTCTCCACTAGGCGACACAACCATGCTTCCACACATGGGAATGCATGTGCGGTACATCTGAAGCACATGAATGTGCCTGTTAGTGCAAAACAAAAGCAGAAAGACAACACTTTCTAGCCATACTTTACTGCTTTCTGTTGTACGACATAAAACGTCCTCTGCGGGACATGATGTGGAGCGGTAATAGAAAATTGCACAAATCAATGAATTGTCTAGTTTGCGAAAAATCAGTGCCAAACTTGAATATTGACTGTCCTCCTGAGGCGGCTAATATATGTCCTAACAAAGGAGTGAAAACCTGCATGGGTATGCCATATAGCAATTGGTCAGATTCTTTTATGCGCACGCTGGTGCATAAAACCGGAAGTTGTCCAGCATTTTCATAGTAAAGTACCTAGCACTCTAAATCGTTACCCACTTTTTCTAAACGCATATTTCATTTTTCATGCGCATAGCCATTTAGCAATTGGTCAGATTCTTTTATGCGCACGCTGGTGCACAAAACCGGCAGCTGTCCAGCATTTCCATAGTAAAGTACCTAGTACTCTAAATCGTTACCCACTTTTTCTAAACGCATATTTCATTTTTCATGCGCATAGGGACGGCTTTATGCTCTCCCCTAGTAGAGTACTGAGTACACTAAATCGTTAACCACTTATTCTAAACACACTCTTTACATAGAATACAGAAAGTGTTTAACGATTCAGAGTACTTAGTACTCTACTACGGGAGAGCGGAAAGCCGTCCCAGTCTACACGAGTGTAAATGTGTTTAGAAAAAAAATGGCAGATCCCACGTACAGTGGGAATCGGTGATATTTGAAGCACGAATAAGAAAGGTTGATATGTCACTTTAAAATCAGCACAACGTTACAAGCTGGAGATAAATGATGCAGTACATGACTTCCGTGCCATGATTATCATGTTTGGATGTGTCGTATACGTTCGTCATCTATTCACGTCGCGTGATACCAAATTTAGTATATGTGGAGCTAGCAAAACGGCCACGAGCACGCTATTAGCGTGGCATGTTGTCATGTTCTTACATGACAAGCGTGTCAGGATTATCATGTTTGTACCAGTCATATATTTCGTCATCCATTGACGTCACGTAACACCAAATTTGGTATACGTGGAGCTAGCAAAACGGCCGAGAGCGCATCATGAAGGGTTTTATATACTCCAATGTAGCGTTGACGCACGCACACGCTGGGCACAGTGACGCTACGTTAGCAAAACGCGAGCACTCTATAGTCTGACGCCAGGCGCGACCAGCGTGCGTCCGCGGTGCGGCCCGACGGCAAGCCGCGCGAATTGCAACATGCTGCGTTTCGCGTCGATGTGTTACCCAGACAACACTGCGTCTCCCTCTTTTCGTGACGGAGGGATGCCGGACGCGCTCAAACGCGCATGCGTGAAAACAACGCAGCGCGGCGCACGCCTGCGAGTATATGGCCAAACCAGCGCCTGGCGTCGCAACGCCGGTGTGACGCGACGAAATGAACGCCGGCGAGCACGCGCACCGCGTCATGTGGAAATGTATTGGCGCGTTGACTGTGCCATGTAGTCATGCACTCACATAACACGCATCTCATGATTATTATGTTTGCACCAGTCACATAACTTCGTCATTCACTGACGTCACTAATACCAAATTTGGTATATGTGAAGCTAGCGATACGGCCGCGAGTGCATCATGAGTTTGGCATGTACTCAATGTTGTTACATGACACGCATACCGTGATTATCATGATTGGATGTGTCATTTAGCTATGTCGTCCGTTCGCGTCGCGTAATACCGAGTTCGGTACATGCGAAGTTAGCGAAACGGCCACGAGCGCATCATGAGCGTAGCATGCAGTCATGTTGTTATATGACACGCATCTCATGTTTATCATGTTTACACTAGTATCATACCTTCGTCATCCATTCACGTCCCATAATACCAATATACAATTGTATCGGGCCAGTTGGTAAGGATCCATCTTGATAGGAAGCGCAGCCACTATTACAAAGAACACACAATACAAGCGCTTGTGTTGTGTGTTCTTTGTAATAGTGCCTGCGCTTCCTAGCAAGATGGATCCATAATACTAAATTTGGTATAGGTGAAGCTAGCAAAATGGCCGCCATTGCATCATGAGCGTGGCATGTAGTCATATTGTTACAGGACACACATTTATTGATTATCATGTTTGCGCCAGTCACATACCTTCATGATGCATTCACGTACCGTAATACCATATTTGGTATATGTGACGCCAGCGAAACGGCCGCGAGTACATCATGAGCGTGGCATGTAGTCATGTTGTTACACGACACGCACGTCATGATTTTCATGTTAGGGTCTGTCGCTTGCGTTGCCCATGCAATGATGTCATACCACCGGTTTTGCAACATGCCATGTGAAAGAAACCACCGCAAAAGCTGCAGGGCCATGAAGCGTAAATCATGACATTCATGTCATAATTTTCATGTCGCGACTAGTCCAATATGTTCTTCATGCAGTCATGTTATGCCATACCAAGTTTGGTATCGACACCATTACCGAAACGGCCAGGAGAGCTAAAAGTCGCAGGCAGGCAGGCAGGCAGGCAGGCAGGCAGGCAGGCAGGCAGGCAGGCAGGCAGGCAGAGAGATAGATAGATAGATAGATAGATAGATAGATAGATAGATAGATAGATAGATAGATAGATAGATAGATAGATAGATAGATAGCTAGATAGATAGATAGATAGATAGATAGATAGATAGATAGAAGATAGATAGATAGATAGATAGATAGATAGTAGATAGATAGATAGATAGATAGATAGATAGATAGATAGATAGATAGATAGATAGATAGATAGATAGATAGATAGATAGATAGATAGATAGATAGATAGATAGATAGATAGATAGATAGATAGATAGATAGATACGCTCAACTCAAAGTCGCCGAAGTCTGCTACATTTAAAAATTGGTGAACGATTTAGAGTACTTGGTTACTCTACTATGGGATAGCACTACGCCGTCCGTGGGCCTCTGGTTTAGGAGAATTTTATTTCCGTATATATCTTACACAGCTTATGTGCACACAGGAAAATGGACAATGAGTCAATGCATATGTACAATGCAAGCTATTATATACAGCGAAGAGAACTTATTGCGTATGCATTGACGAACAATGCGAAAATTGCACAACAAAGACAGGACATTCATGACATCGCGATGATTACACTTAAATAAACAGTAAGGCTATATGTTCAAACAAGGGGGAGGGGGGTCATTCACAATGTAGGGTGATGTTTTGCATTCACCTGTGGGCCTCTGAAGCATGAAGGGTAGGGCTAGCCAACAAAACCAAGCCATTAAACCACTGATATAGCATGACTTATCCCAAAAGACTTTGTTGGAGTACGAGGCTGACTGCCAATTTCATCTGCTCTTATTATTACGCTTTCAGGATCACCTGAAATTAATACTTATGGATGCAGAGTTTTTGTGTATTCCTCCCCATCCTTTATGTGGCTATCTCTGAAAGCAAAAAAAAAATTCTCTGGGAATACGTCTGTGAAAAAATTCGGCAGATCCCACGTAATTTGGAAGCGACGTTATGTGAAGCATGCGGAGGGAAAGTGACCATGTTGCAATTTTTTATTGAGCGACACGTCAAGAAATGACGCTAAATATATATACAAATGTTGCGCGCACATTTACAAGTTGAAGAGTGGCAGATGTTTATATAACCATGCAGTTGTTTGCAGTTGCACAACGATGCCAACTGGAACATGTGTATTGGCAACACCAGAAGCTGATATAAAGCACTGATGCTCACGAGGATGCTGGCCCTAGATACTGCTATATAAGTCGACTTAGCGCATGGCAACTAACCACAAATGACGTTAATCCGACTTGACGGCTGGATCAAAGGAGTACATATATAACGCTTGTAAAATTGGGTAGGCAGCACTGCGACCACTATTGACGTTTCACGAAGATTAGCGCCTCTTTGAAAACTAGTCCCGAGACCTAGCTGGCGTAGCTCTGTGGTAAAATGCTTCAATGGCGCGCAGAATACTTGGGTTCGATTCCAGCTGGGACCCTGACATTTGCTCTTTGCATTCGTCGCGGCGACGCTACCGATGTCGTGTATTTCCTAACACTCGCGTGTTAAAATATCCCGTGTCTGTTCTCGTCGTTCCTGGGTAGACACTAAGTGTCAATCACCTGTGACACGTACCCGCATACCAGCGGCACATACCCACCCGTGAGTATGTGCCACTGTCTGGCGAGAAGTGTTTGACAACGTGCGCGATGGGATTGTAACATTATTCATGTCTTGAACAGCGCGTCATATTCGTCAAACCGTATTACCTTCCCATGCTAATTTTGGTTCACGCCAAGTTAAGGGAGGTGACCACGAGAGCACCCAAACGTAAGCGGCTAGATAGATAGATACGCTCAAAGCCACCGAAGTTCGCTAAGAAATGCTTCGCATTCAATAAGCACTTACCTAATACACGAAATTCACCCATCTTTGCGAACGGCCGGCTGAAGCCAGTGTTCCGGCACGAGAAACAGAACTGCAGTTTGGGTATGTCGACCAGCGTGGGCATGCATGCATCACGGCTATCTTTAGCGGTCGCGAAGTTGTCTTCTGGCAATTCGCAGCTGCTGATAGACTGCGTTTAATTGCTTCCAGACCGCTAGAAGAAAGCAAAGCAGCAGAGGCGCACAGAACTGATGTTGCTCGCTGCAAACTACCTCTACAGTATTATACTCGTTGCACGACATTGACGTTGTTGGCGATTAACAGTTATCACTCCACGCAGTGGCACTTTCAATCGCACTCTTAACATTGTTTTTTTTTTTTTTTCACGGGAAAGAAGAGTTCGCGTCCAATCTAAGCGGCCTTCCTAATGTGAGAGCCCTTCGCCATGATCGTCCGCCAACACAGATCGTCATAACTTAAGTTTGTGAGGTGGGTTGATTGGCGGATCATGGCAGAGGCATTTGCCTTGCAGGGGCGTAGACAGGCTGATGATGATGGAACGCACTATCATGGGTCTTCGGCTCGACCCAACAGTATATTATGTATGGGACAGAGTGTAACCTCCCTTCTCCATATGTGATTAGGCGCGAACACCCCCTCCCCCTCTTTCTGCCTTCCCGGGTGCATGCCTATTGTTACGCCTGCGAGTCCACACCGAACGTCGATGCCTCTGCAAAGGCAATCTGTGTCAAGGTCACCAATCGAGCCCGCCTGAAGCGATCAACTCAACGACGTCATCAATCGGCGGTGCCGGTCTGTCACGCAACGCACAGCGAGCTCCCTCAGCCCGCGAGTCCGTTGAAGCAATCGGCGCCTTCGAGTCTGACGAGTCTTACGCAATGCGTGGCAACGTCACTCGTCCTTGGCTGCAACCACGCGCAGCGGCGGGCCCGATTGGAGGATTCCGACATCACGGCCAGCGGCGCTTCTGATTGGACATTTGGTTACTCAAAGGATCCACCCGGTGCCCATAAAAAAAAAAAGCCCTGCGGTGCGTCGCCAGCAGCAGACCTGTGTTTAAGTGAAGCCTCTCGTGGGTTCGAGCCCCTTCACAGTCGACGCGCCCGGTGTCCTTGGCAGCGGCGAGTTTCGTGGCGCCCATCGTAACCTCGTCTACGGCGCGTCTTCGCAACAATGGTTGGCAGCTGTGGGATCGGCCGGCGTCAGCGACATCGACGCGGTGAGTGCCTGATGTTTTCCCCTCAGTTCACCAGACTACTCTAGCACAGGTTATAGTAGTTTAGAGTAGGGCTGTGTGAAGTATTAGAGCGAGCTGTGATCGTTTCGATCCAATTTGAAGCGCTTTGAAACCAAAGTTAATGCGGAGGGTGTAAACACGGGAGTGTTAAGAATTGCTTTCGCGTCTTGCTAGTAGACTTATAGTGGGTACGGCAAGTAAATTCTTAACAGGGGCAAACCGCAAGAGTCTAGTGTGAACGATGGAGAACCTTAAAGTGAAGGAACTCATCGACATTTGTGAGGGACTCGGCATTAGGGCCGTGCGATACGAAAGCAAGCGATCCTTGAGAGCATGAAGGAGTGTCGGCTGAGGAAGTCGATGAGGCCTGGGCGGATATCAAAGCACGGCGCGCGGAGGCTGAAAGGCGAGAAGTAGAAGTTCGCGAACGTGAAGAAGCTGAAGGGCGCGAACGTCGCGAGCGTGAGGAGGCCGAGAGACAGGAGCGCCTCGAGTTGAAACAAATAGAATTGGCAATCCTACAGTGTTCGCAGGCGCCTAGCGTAGCTTCTCCGACAGTTCAGGTCAGCGGTTATAGAATTCGGGACCAACTGCCACCGTTCGTAGTAGACGAGGACATGGCGAAGTGTCTCGTCAAGTTTGAACACGTCTGTGAGCGAAATGCTTTGGAGGGGTCTCTTTGCGCAGAACCTGTTAGCTCTTCTTCCCGGCGAAGTGTCCGAAGCGATAACGTGCTTGTCGAGGGAAGCGTTTGAGAGCTATGACGAGGTTAAGGAAGTGCTTTTGAGACGTTTCAAGTTGTCACCCGAGGCTTTCAGGCAAAGGTTCCGGTGTGCTAAAAAAGGGAATGAGTCACACGTTGACTTCGCATTTCGTCTTAAAGCCGATTTAATTGAATGGCTCAAGGGCGAAGGTGTTTATGACGACCGCGATAAAGTGGTGGAATGCGTTGCATTGGAGCAATTCTACCGCTGCATCGAGGAGGATGTCAAACTTTGGCTGCAGGACAGACTTGGTGAAGTACAGCTAAACAAGGCAGCAGAGTTAGCTGAGGAGTATTATACTCGCCGAAAGTTGCATAGCAGGGCAGTGCGCGTTGAGAAGGATGAAAGGAAAGAGGGCTTTTCAAGGAAACCTAATCAACGGAAACCCGTTCCGCACCGTAATTTCAAGAAGGACGCGTCTCTTACGAATGACACTCTAGGGGAAGAGCAAGCGGAAGCGAAGAAGTCGAGTGAGGTTCCTAAACAACGCACTGATACCACACGGGCGTTTGAATCACGGAAGCCGCTAATCTGCTAAAACTGGAAAATGGGAAGGGCACATCGCGATAAACTGTAAGCAAAAGTTTGCTTTCGCAACAATCCGGGAATCGGAAAAGAACATGCGGCTGTTAGAGCCGTATCTCCAAGAAATTAGTGTGAATTGGAAAACGTGTCGAGCACTTCGAGACTCAGACGCAACCATTGACGTTGTCCATCCTTCGTTGGTGTCTCCGAATGACTTTACAGGAGAATGCGCGTGGATCAGACAAGTCGCCGAGGAGCAGAGTGCTTGCTCACCAATCGCTACGGTTGTCATTGAAGGCATGTTCGGTAAGCTTCGCACCGAAGCGGCTGTGTCTGTCGCGCTTCCCAATCGTTTTCCTTGTCTATTTTCTAATAATTCAGAGCAGCTTCTCAAAGAGCAGGGTAAATCGTTCTTCAACTTAGCGTACATGGCCCTTACGCGACCGCAAGCACGGAAGCTTTCGCAGGAGCATGATCTTGTTCAATGTGGTGAAACACCAAGTTCAAAAACTGCTGATCTGTGTGACCTTGGCGGCGAGTCGAAAAAACCTCAGACAGGAAATTCTCCGTGTGAGTCATTTGAGCAGTCACTCGAGCGGCCCGTCGCCGAAGCGACTGGCGCGGTCTGTGTCGGCGGAAGAGACGACATGGCGCCATTGAGTCAGACCGAAAGGGGTGCAATGTTCTCGCCTGTAGCGGAAACTTGGAGTGAGCTGTCGAGGGTTGATCGAGAAACGCTCATTCGAGAGCAGCGTGAGGACCTCTCGATTCAAGCGCTAGTGGAAAGCGTAAACTTGGGAAAAAAGAAAAAGTATGTTTCCTTTTTAGGGGCGAAGCTCTTTATGGCGTGGCTTGGGCGTCCCTCGTATGTAACCACCAGTGGCACATACCCGAAATAGGTATAACACTTGACCTCCAAGGTGGTGCCAGTGAGAGATTTCTTCTATGCGTTGTTTAACAATAAAAAATAGTGCTCAATGTACATGCCAATGGCTGCTAATGGGGAATGAAAGACATGAGCATTCGGCTTTTAGTCAACGCGCACGCTGCGATCGCCATTAGCAGCCATTGGCATGTACATTGAGCACTATCGGACAAGAAAGGGATGCTACATTATACTCGCTGGGTGTAACCTCCTTAGCTTTAGAAAGGTTTAGCGAGCGTTGAGCCGCAGTGCCATGAATACAATGAACTTGTATATACCATGAATGAACTCAAGGTGGTTAAAAATGAGAAGTAGATACGAAGCGCAAGCCGTAAGAAAGTAAAAGCCGAATTCTCCTGTCTCTCATTTCTCATTAGCAGCCATTGGCATGTAAATTGAGCCCTATCTGACAGGGAAAGGTTGCTACGTTATACTCGCTGGGCGTAACCTCCTTGGTTTTCGAAAGGTTTAGCGAGCGTTTGGTCGCAGTGCCATGAATACAGTGAACTAGAATATACCATGAACTCGAGGTGGTTAAAGGTGGGAAGTGGACCCAAAGCGCAGGCCGTAAGAAAGTGTGCGTGTGCCACCTCTCGTTTAGTCCTTGGAATGTCCGCTGGATGGCGGTGATTCTATATGGGGAATATATGATAAAAAGATGCGAGATGGTGGGACTTGGAGTGTTGAATAGATGAACGAACGGACACACAAACAGATGCATGGGTGGACGCATGAACGGACGCAGGGGCGGATGCATGAAAGAGCGCAAGGACGGGCGCACAAACAGACGCATGGACGGTCACACAGACGGACGCATCGACGGACGAATGCTTCGCCCCACTCTCCATCATTCACTCCGTGGATATGCTGCCATTTTTTTTTTTAGAAAGCAGGGCTCCTGTATCGGAGCGACACAAATGCGCAAGGTCGCAAGTCCACAAAAAATGTCCACAAATGCCAAAAAAGTCCATAAATGCGCAAGGCCACAAAAGTATCGTCGCCAACTATTGGAACTGGTGCATGAAAACGCATGGGCAGGGCATCTCGGCACAAAAAAAAAAAAACAAGGCTAGAGTTTCCCTTGGGTTTTATTGGCCGAAATGCTGGAAGGATATCTAAGACATCGAAGATGAGTTATACTCATCCCCTGACGTACAACTCATGCCCTGACGAAGGGAATACCCCTCCTGAAACCGTTTGGAAATAAATATATTTATCCGCGTTGACAACCGCTCTGTCTCTCTCTCTCTCTCTCTCTCTCTCTCTCTCTATATATATATATATATATATATATATATATATATATATATATATATATATATATATATATATATATATATATATATTGATTTGTGGGGTTTCACGTCCCAAAAGTACCATATGATTATGAGAGACGCCGTAGAGGAGGGCTCCGGGAATTTCGACCACCTGGGGTTCTTTAACGTGCACCGAAATCTGAGTACACGGGCCTACAACATTTACGCCTCCATCGACAATGCAGCCGCCACAGCCGGGATATATATATATATATATATATATATATATATATATATATATATATATATATATATATATATATATATATGTGTGTGTGTGTGTGTGTGTGTGTGTGTGTGTGTGTGTGTGTGTGAGAGAGAGAGAGAGAGAGAGAGAGACAGAGAGAGAGAGACATTCCGGATCACGTACGTACGCATTCTCAAAAAGCGCGCGCCGGTTCACGGGCATCAGAGGTTTTCTCTGACGTCCACCAGATGACCCTACCGACAGCGCGCGCAATCGTACGAAGCAGAGAAGAGGGAAAAAAAAAAAAAACGCTCTTGGCGACGTTCCGGCCAGGGCTCGCTGGGGCCTGCGATACGCCACAGCCGTGACCTTTCAAAACGGCGCAAACATGGGCGCTACTCCACTCGAAAGCAAGTTCCAACAGATGTATTTCTGGAGCCACGATCGCATCACGAGGCCTAACAGGCTGACCGAAGAAATGTCGTCTGCAAGCCGAAATGTCGTCTGTTAAATGTAGTGGCCGCGGCTGTGGCGTTCGCCCGCTTCGTCCAAGGGTTGTTTTTGCTATTTCGCCGCCATCTCCGCAACGTAGCGGCGGATCTCGTGAGTAAAATTTTCCCTCTATTCGTTTCTAAATCTAGTCTGGTACGCGGCAGGGCGCCGTGTTTTAGCCGAAACGTTAGCGCCGCACGAGAAGCCGTGCAACGCCTGTGTCGCATTGTACGTAACGACCCGGCATGCCGCTTCGCTCCTCCGGCCTTTATCTCTCGTGTGGCTTATCGCACCCCCGCTCTTCTTGAGGCAGTCAGGTCCGAAATAACGGAACACAAGAGCGCCTAAATATGGGCCGGCGGTGGCGCCCGCACTGTTTATTTGGTTTAGGCCTAGCGAGCGAGATCGGAAACGTCCAGCTGATCGGCTTTTACGGTTCTCTCTTTTTACTTTCTCTCTGTGTTCTCGCGCTCTCTCGTTCCGCGGGGATTTCAAGAGAAGGGAGCTTCAACGAGTCTTTTGAGCTTAATGAAGGCATATTCGATGCGGTTTTGTCAGTGCCGATTCGTGCCCAAGTCGATGCGATCTAAAAGATATTTTCGTCCCCAGTTTCACCGACGCATCAGCCGCATGTCGAAGCCTCTAGGGGGCGGAGAGTTTGATGCTCTTGTGTCGTCTGCAACGTCTTGCGTCAGCGCGTCGTCTGCTAGCGATAGGTTTTTCTCAAAGGTTGAATGTCCGTGTTACGACTTGGCGGTACTGAATCGTAATTAAATTTGAATATGTCGTTTCGACTACTAGCTCGCGTTTCTCAATATCGGCTGTGCGGTCGCGTTTGAGGTCGTTTCGCAGGAAAAAACAGATTTTGCACTTTCGTCTCTAAACGCAGTGCACAAGTTTTGCGAAGTCTTTTTTTGTTTTCACTTTGATAAAAGCCCACAGTTCGCTTAACGAGTATGGTGGGGCGAGAAAGTAATGCCGCTATCGACGAGTTTTTGTTTCTTTATAATGAACAGACCCTTGAGTGGCGATCGATTGGAACGGCGTACATGATCCAGTGACCGAGAACAGCTGGAACAAATCGCGACTGCTTTCGAAGTACTGTTCCACAGAAACATATTCGTCCGTGGCGGCAAGAACAAAATAAAAACAAGCAACAACAACAGAACAATAACTGTTTACGCGCTGTGTCACGTGACCCGCCATTAGCGTCAGAGGCAGCCTCGGGCAACGCCTCCTGCCTCGAGTTCGAACCGATATCTTCGCAATCTACATATATCGATCTTTTTAGAATGCGGCGCGCATTCGGTCGCATCGTTTTCCAAATCCGGCTTATGGTCATCTCGGAGGCCATATAATATTTCACATGACTACGAATCAGGTTCCGTGCATTGCAAAATACAAGCGACGTCACGTGTTGACGTCAACACGCGTCAGAGTAAAGTCATTGGCTCGGCGATTTTGAATGCTTGACTGTGACTCCATCAGTAGTATCATCTTTAATATTAATATATTGTTATTATTATTATTTTCAGTAAATAAGTTGGGCTGAAAACTGGTGCTTCTAATTATCGTCCAATTTCTTTACTGTATGCCACATCGAAGATCTTTGAGCTGGCTCTTCACAACATATCGTATGTTAGCCTGAATAATTTGTTGATAACTAATCAACACGGGTTTCACCCTGGGCAGGTGGACGTTATTTTCTCGATTTTAAGTCGGGACAGGTTTACGTTATTTTCCTCGACTTTAAGAAGGCTTTTTGATCTTGTGTGACATTCAAAACTAATTTTAAAATTTCAGGCTCTAGCCTTGCCATATTTCATAGTTTCTTGGGTTACAGCATGTTCAAGTGATGGAGTACAATTTGTGAGTATCGTTGGCCATTGCTCGCGGCAGTTACCAGAGACATTGGGTGTACCCAAGGAAGTGTCCTTGGTCCCTTTTTGTTTTCTATATACATAAATGATATCGTTAATGAAATTAGTGAACTAATTTCTATTTGGCTTTTTGCTAATGATTGTGTGCTATTTAATGAAGTCAAATGTTCCGAGGATCATGTACTCCTGAATTTTAACTTGCGAAAAATTCATAAATGATGTGAGTGATGGGACATGGTTTTTAATGCCCAGAAAACAGTTTTCATGGAAATAACAAAACAAAGCCACTACTTTTACTTATCCACACTCGCTTGAATTCATTCCACTAGTTGAAATTACATACTACAAATATCTAG
Organism: Rhipicephalus annulatus; assembly: GCA_013436015.1. Classification (NCBI taxonomy): domain Eukaryota; kingdom Metazoa; phylum Arthropoda; class Arachnida; order Ixodida; family Ixodidae; genus Rhipicephalus; species Rhipicephalus annulatus. The sequence continues at coordinate 116,834 of WOVY01010902.1, read as the reverse complement.
GGATAACTATAACAAATACGTTAGAATGAAATTCACATATATGGAGCATTTGTGCATCCTACTTCCGAAACTCTGTCTTCTCAGACATAAGTTAGAATATGCTCCAGCTGAGGCAAAACGCTTAGCATATTTATCACTTATTAGACCGAAGCTTGAATATGCCACTATTGTGTGGTATCCGCACACGAAAAAAAAAAAAACATCGATGCACTTGTAAGGATTCAGCGGAAAGCTATATGGTTCATCTATTCAAAGTATCGGAAGACTGACTCCCCAATCACCTTGATGAGTCAACACGTTATTCAGGCATTTCAACTTCGACGGAAGGTACACGGAATAAAGTTCATTTTTCAGCTGAAACACAGAAAACTAGCATAAAAACCAGAAGATTACATATGAGCCCTTTCAACTCGAAAAAATAGACACCGTCATGCTGAATACCTAACTACTATATAACCCCATTCAGCAGGAAAACTAATGCTTTCAAATTCTCATTTTCTTTTTCCACGCACGATATATGAATGGAACGCGCTCCAATAGAGCAAATGGCTAAATAGAACGTAGTAGCATCCTCTTTTTGATTTCGTCATTTGTTTGTATACTTTGTTATGTATAGCCAATCCTTTTTTTTTTCTGTGGTATACTGAGAACTGTGGTATGATTTTTCTGCACTTACTTTATTGGTTATAGGCATAGAGCACACTGTTGTAGTTGTTTCTACATATCAGTCGTTTTACTGGTTTTTTTTTTCATCTTTTTTTGCTATTACAGTGGTTACAGTGTATATTTTAGTTATTTCATTGTTTCAATGCATGACGTTCATTATTATTATTACCTACGTTATTATTATTACCTATTACCCTGAATGGGCCTGCAGTATTTTCTAAATAAATATAAAATAAATATTACATCCAATAAAGTGACCAGTTACCATCATATGAAACACTTTGAGGTCAAGTCATGTTGACTATCTAGAGGTGGCACCTGTCCAGTTTTAGACCAGCCCGGCTGGTTTTTTAGATATCAGGCCTGTTGCTGGTCTACACTGATAGTCCTCCTCCCCCCCCACCCCCCTTTTTGTCATAATATTGCAATTGTGTTTTCCAGGTCATCTTATAGGCATCAGTTTGACAACTATGACAGTAAATTTTTGTCAGTCACCAAACCTTTTACTCTATTATTCAACCACATTTTAAGATCCCTTCAAGTGTAGCAATGATTGGAATGTAGCATATTATTGCATGTGTGCATATGCATGAATATCCGACATTATTGTGACAAATGCGCCGTATACACCTTAACATTTGTTTGTCTGTAATGCCACTGCCATGTTGGATTCAGATGCAAAGAATAGCGCTTTTTGGGCGAACCACCGCAGTTCCTTTTCAGTGCCGCAAATTCATAACTATCAACCAAGTGCCATTCCAATCATCAGTATTTTTATGCCAGCAATTAGGCTAGTTAGTTGGCTCTGTTTGCTGTTCTTGTTTGTACATCAGGTTCATTTGGCTCAAAGAAAGCGCTGTTACTATAAATGTCGTTGCATGCAAAAGACTTGGCAGATATAGCACCTTTTTTTCAACATTAGTTTAATCTGCTGTTAGCTTACTCCCCCACACCTCCTTCCTTGTTAAAGTGCTAAGTTTTTTGTTTTTTTTTAAAGGCGGCAACCCTATGACTACACAGAAGGTTCAATTCATCCTATGCACAGCGCATTTCGACCTGTTTTGCCCACTACTCCAAAGATCAAGTAGTGGCAACAACAAATAGCATTCACATATGTGGACATTCAGCCTCGAGGGTATCCATACAAAAGCTGGCTTAACGTTCGTGAAGATGTATTCACAAAAGCGTGTTGTCTTAATTCTGCACTGCATGCTATTACGTCAGCTACATTTTCGGTATGTTGAAGCATGCATGCATGTCCCCATATTTATTCTGTCATCAAGTTTTAAACAATACTGTGTGTAACATCCTAATAGGAATTCTCCTTTGAACAAGAAAACGATAAGGGTAGCAGAACTCTTTTAGGGGTGAAGCTCCTTACGCCGTGTGGCGTATGTCCTGTGTCGTCTTAGTCATCGTATTAGCCAGTTACATTGCATTGCATGTCAATAAAAACGGGGTCACAGCCCATCCGAGAAGTGAATGATGATGATTGGGGCGAAGCGTCGGTCAGTTCATCCGTGCTTCCGTCCGTCCGTGCATCCATCCATTTGTGCATCTGTCTGTCTGGGCGTCTACTTCACCCCACTCGTCATCGTTCACCTCGTGGATATGCTGTGATTTTATTTTATTTTAATTTAACCATTTGTCACATCCTCCTACTCTCTTTCAGGTGAATTATGGACTTGTCGAACAGCTATAAACCATTGCAACAAGACATAGGCATTGAAATCAAGCAGGAACCAGTATCACCACCAGGCTCAGACATAGAAGAGGAGGAATGTACGTATGGACGGTTCTACCAATAGTGGAATGTGCACAATGAAGGGGAATGAAGTACGGCCGGGTACACTGACTCAAACTAACACAGGGCATAACACTGCTATTGTGAGTAAACAGAAAAGCTTATCACCACCTTATAAGATATGCATTTTCAAGCTTTATTGCAAATTAAAGAGAAATCTAATGTCACAAGTTGCATTGTCAGAAGTCCGTCATAATTAGCACAAAAAATTGAGGTTAGAGTTTCATTCTTAAATTTCGCATCATAATCTCCGTGCGTTACGTAACAAATTTGCAAAATGCATTTTTCGTATTTTCACGACATTGGCTTAATGAAATTTTCTGTAACTTCATATGCTAGGTCTACAGCACCTAGAGGCGACAATGTATTTTATTTTTATCGTGTAGAAGCTATGCAGGACCCACTAAAATTTACCATGTCGCAGTTGGTGCGGACATCTCACCGTGGCGTCTCCGCCCGCATTTTTTTTTTTTGCATGTTTTCTCGCTGACCAAGTAATGTGTGGCGGTAAGAGTGGTGTTTTCGTGATTGGAAAAACGTACTTTACTAATATGGGAAAAATTGGTTTTGCTTGGTGTCCCATTAAGTACCATATAGCATCGCTTATGTGTATTCGAAGCAGCATTCTAGAAACTGCATCACAGTCCTTCTGCTTTTAGGGGCGAAGCTCCTTAAGGCGTGGGCTGTGCGTTCCCTGTATGTAGCCACCTCTCGTTCAGTTCTTGCAGTGTTCACTAGATGGCGGTACTTGTAGCTGATGAGAGCAGAGTTTTATAACTACAGTCCAAGGTGCCAGGCTAGAAAGGGACGAAGCTATTGAATATATACGAACAAGGGTGACAGAAAAATTTCAACAAAGAAGTACTTTATGCACCACAATAGACAAGGACGAATCAAGTGGTGCAATGGCTCCATTTTCACAACGAGAGTCGGAAAGGGCTGAGAAAAGGGTTCCTAGTAGTACATCAACAGGCCCAGATGGCATTCCAATTATGCTGATAAACACATTAGGTCCGAAGTCTAAGCAGGCTTTGAGAGAGGCAGTGAGCAAAATAATAATCGATGGTGAAGTTCCCGATGGATGGAAACTTAGCAGGATGAGCATGATCTATAAAGGAAAGGGGGACAAAGCTGACATAAACAACTGCCATCCTATAACAGTGACATCAGTGGTCTACAGGCTGGCGATGCAGATTATAAAGGAAAGATTGCAGGCATAGATAGAGGAAGAGGTGGTGCTGGGGGAACTGCAGAATGGGTTTCGGAAAAACAGGAGGTTGGAAGACAATCTGTTCTCACTGACGCAGTGCATCGAAATAGCAGAAAAGGAACACAGGCCCCTGTGGCTAGCATTTTTGAATATCAAGGGAGCGTACGATAGCGTGGTTCAAGAGGAATTGTGGGGAATACTGGACACACTAGGCGTGGAACATGTAGTCACTAATCTTCTAAAGGATATCTATAAAGGTAACAAGGTAGTTTAAAGTGGTAAAAACAGGTATCCAAGCCTGCAGAGGTAAAACGGGGGCTTAGGCAGGGGTGCTTCTGTCACTCTTATTATTCATGATGTACCTACAAGGATTAGTGGCCAAATTAGAGGGAAGTGGACTGGGCTTCAACCTCTCTTTAGTCAAACAAGGAAAACTCATTGATCAGGCACTACCAGCATTAATGTACGCAGATGATATAGTGCTAATGGCCAACAACAAGGAAGATTTGCAGAGATTGATGGACATCTGCAGTAATGAGGGAAATAGGTTAGATTTTAGATTCAGTAAGGAAAAATTGGCAGTAATGATTTTCAATGACAACGAAGGTAGTGAGCTTAGAATACAGGAGGTCACGCTAGAGATAACAGATAAATACAAATATCTTGGCGTATGGATAAGCAATGGGACCGAGTACCTGAGGGAACACGAAATATACATCACGACTAAAGGTAACAGGAATGCAGCAGTGATGAAAAATAGGGCACTGTGGAATTACAATAGGTATGATGTTGTGAGAGGAATATGGAAAGGGGTCATGGTTCCTGGGCTGACGTTCGGCAATGCGGTCTTGTGCATGAGATCAGAAGTTCAAGCAAGATTAGAAATTAAGCAACTGTGGAATAGGTAGGCTTGCTTTAGGAGCTCACGGGAATACACCAAATCAGGGAGTACAAGGCGATATGGGATGGACATCATTTGAGGGCAGGGAAGCTAGCAGCAAGATAAAATTTGAGAAGCGATTGAGAAAAATGGGGGAAGAGCGTTGGGCTGGGAAGGTTTTCAGCTACTTGTACATGAAGAATGTTGATACAAAATGGAGGAAGCGAACCGGGAAGTTGAGTGGTAAATACTTAGAAAACGGCAGGTGGCTAAACCAAAAGAACTATCGGTTAAGAAGAAAGTGAAGGAAACGGAGACAGACATGTGGAGAATGGGCATGATTAAGAAGTCCGCACTAGAGATCTATCGAACTTTTAAGCAGGAAATTGCCAAGGAAAGAATCTATGATAATACTCGGGGTAGTTATCTACTGTTTGAGGCCAGGACGAAAGTACTGCGAACCAAGACATATCGGGCCAAATACGAAGGGGTAGACACAGTATGCAGTGCGTCTGGAGAGGAAGAAGAAACTGCCAAACACTTGATAATGTTCTGTAAAGGGCTTCACCCTATAGTTCAGGATAATGGCGCAGAGTTTTTCAAAGCACTGGGAGGGCAAAATAGACTTTAAGCGGGTAGACTTAACTAGAAGGAGGTTATCTGATTGGTGGCTAAAGTCAAGGCACGAGTGAAAATTAAACCCTTCACTGCAAAGTACGAATCCTCAAACTCACATTTTAAAGAAAAAAAAATAAATGTAGTTTTTGGTTCATTAAGTATTACGGCTCGGTGGCGCTAGCCACCGTCCGATCTATAGGGTACAGCCATATCCATCCATCCATCCATCCATCCATCCATCCATCCATCCATCCATCCATCCATCCATTTGATGAAAGGATGCAAGATGTTATAAACTAGACGGCAGTACTTGTAGTTGATGATGAAAGATGCGAGATGTTATAAAATAGGAATGATGTCACATATGGCGCGTGTGGAAGACAATCGTTCGATTTAGTGCTGTGACGTATGCTAGGGGGAACGTTGTGATAAAATCGAGTGGGCGAATTGTACGGAGGATTCATGGTTTACCAGGTTTACCTCCGGAGCTTTGCCCACTCATCATCATTCACTTCGTGGATGTGGCAGCACATTTTTTTTCATCTGATCCCTCTACTCCAACGAATATGCAACCTCCTCTTCTTAACTGTGAAGCTGCATTTGACTGTCTTGTTTTTTGACATTTCGCAGATGTGACGTCAGACGTGTACAGGAGCCCACATTTCCCACATCTTACTATAAAGGTAAACGGTTACACCTTCTTTTATGCCGTAGTCATTAGCCTAGCCTGAAATCGGTCATGTAACGTTCCTTACCTTGCGTTATCTGCTCAGACGTATTTTCTCATCTTTCGGGATAATTAGTGACTGCATATGTACACAGCAGAAAAGAGATCAATGGGGTTACTGTGTAGTGTTACCTGGATGACCATATAAATCTGCCTCTATTGCCTTCAGGTATATGTTATGACGGACTCTGTGCACATGTGTGAAATCTGCAAAATATAATTTCAAGGCAGTAGACGGTATTACATTACAGGAAAGGAATGAGGTAAAATGTTGTTTTGTGCAAATTACAGTGAAAAATAGTCAAGTCCTTTTATAAGAGACACTGATGTTAGAAGTGAATGGGTATAAAAGACGCCAGCATGCCTACACTGAAATAGGTGTTCATGAGAAAATGTATATGTCGTACCCTTGTTATAGTAGACACATCATATTAAAGGCAAGAGTTACTATACGGTGCACGTCTCTTACAAAGGGGTTCAACTGTAATCAAATTTAGCATGTAATTAAGTATTTCTTTATTTGCAGTCAGTCGTGTTCCATTTTTTGCATTAAGAAAAAAAAGTCAAATCTAGGGCTTAGATTGCATGCACAATTTGTTTGGTTGTATTCATTTGGTTGCATTCATTTCGAGCAAAGTAAACGAGGAACTCGAAAACGTCGTTGCACGTCGAGCCACCTGTCAAGTACTGCAGTGCCATCACTAAGTGATTGGCTCCAGTCAGCTAAGCACAATAACATCAAGTCAAGACTGTGCAGTGGTTCAATTTACCTTAAGGGGACACACTGGTCTTAGACATTTCTTGGTTATTTATTCAGTGATCTTGATCAAATTGTGCAGAATTATGCAGTATTTTCTGCTGATTTCAAATATTTAATTGGTTTTCCTGTAACTCGTCTTGTTCCTGAGATAGCTTAAGTTTACCCCTATTGTTTAAGGCTGCCATACAAAAAAAGGTGCTTAATTAAAGGTGATAGTTAAGATATGCCAACATAGGCTAATGACTATAGATTGAAAGTATGCAATTGTTTTTTGCTTTTAGGCCTTCCTTGTTTTTTCTACAGCAAAATGAACTATCCATTTTCAAAAGCAGTTGACATCGTGTTACAATTTTGATGAGTAAATAATTAAAGAGGCTTGTCCTCTGAATTTTGCTCCCATACTTGCATTCTACACACATACAGATTTCCATTGCCAAAAGAATTATTGTTCCACCTGCCCTAGCTGTAGAGACATTGAGGCCTCAAAATTGAACAGGTGTAAATTTACATTTTTTGAGAAAAACAGAAAAAACTGAAAGCACACAGCTTTTTCAAAAAGCAGCAATCATGGTGTGCATGTTTTGGAATCCTCATAAAGGTGCTCATAAATTCATAGCAGAGCTTGGCAACACAGGCACCTGCAAATTATAAAAAAGCCTCGAAGTCGGTTCCCCATTTTTTTTTTGCAGGTTCTGCATATTAACAACGCCAAGAATATGGACAGTTAGAATGACATTAGAAAAAAATTACCCCTTCCTAGTGTGTGAAAATTTGCAGAGAAATGGAAAAATACTTGTAGAAACCAAATATGACAATTTTAAAAAAATGATCTTTTTTGTCACTTTTTGGTCCCAGTCTGCCCCCTTAAGTGCAGAACACCTTGCTTTTTCATGGATACTAGCCCAAACAACTGGCAAGAGCAAGTCGTGTTCACACATGTGGACATTACGCTTCAAGGAAATACAATCGCTGACAACGCTATAAATCGGCAAAAGCTTCACAGGTGATACCACCACTGCTGCGGCCACAATACCGCCATATCGATAGACGAGCATTCCGAACAAGCTTCGGCTAGATTCAGTCGGCAGTGCAACCCTCACTTGCTCCATCCAGAGCAGTGATGTCACCTGGCCTTCGGAAGAGATCCCGAAATACTGTACCAGCCTTATCTCACAAGGTGGGGTGAGACTTCCCCTTTGGTCAAAAAACTAAGTTTCAGAATTCAGTAATCAGCTGATGGGAAACTTCTTTACCTTTCCGAAAATATATTTCACTTGGGCATTCGGGTTTCGAAAATATTTTTGGCTCTCTTTTTTCAGCATGCTAACGGAAAATGCACATGTACATAACATAGTTTCCGCATTTTTCTAAAGAAAAAACACTTTTGGGGTTTGTGCAACTTTCTCTCGGGAACTATTGGGCACAATCACTCAAAGATTCTCACATGTGTTGAATTTGTGGGATTTACATGACTGGAACTGGAATCAGTAGCCACCAAGGTGGATTTGTATTTTTTTTAGCACAAAAAGACATTCATGAGTAGCGACTTTCATTTATCGACACATGTAAAATTGAGGTAATAAATTCAGTTTTTGTTTAGTTCCATGTCTGTAAAGTGTTACTATCTTCATTTGTGCAAAATTGCAATGCTCTGCATGTAGCAAATCTCAACAAAAAGCACATATTGTGAGCATAATATGAGAAAAATTAAAAAAAAAAACAAAAATAAAGAACACTTAACACAATTTGAAACTGATTTTGAGCAAATAAGGAACAGTTGATATTATTTGAAACTAATTTTGAGCTCCAATGCAACCTGTGTCTACCTTTATGATGCCTTATGCCTTGTAAATATTATAGCCGTAGCTCTCATTAAGTTTCATTTCATTTCCTTAAAGACCCCACTTGGGGGTGTTACAAAAGGGGTGGATATATACAAATTGTATAAACAACCACATATGTTAATTGCACGGCATGTGATAGGTTATACTTTGCTGGAATAAAGTCGGGCAGGTAGGAGATCAAAGAATAAGAGGAAGAAGTTTGGAGTACTTAAGGGGCCTGGGCTGCCATATGCTGTCAAACGCTGTCATTGTATGCTGTTGTAGCTTCGTGTAGTGCAGTGAAAACTGCAAACAGCTTAGCGGCGTGTAGAATATTGAGTGTAGCGAGGGAAACTCTTCTTCCTTTTATTCTTTGATCTCCTTGATGATGATGAGTGCGAAGAACCTAATGGAATTTAATGGGTGATCTGTCCTATGCTGTCGTCGCTTGACGTGACGAAGGTAAAGTGTTGCTTAAAAATAGAAAAAAAAAGAATGCAAGAAATAGAAAGCGAGAGGAAGAAGTGCAAAAAGTGAAAAAAATAGAGAGGAAGAAATATAAATAAAAAAAACAGAAAAAAAGAAGAGAGGAGGAAAAAGGTAGTTGAGAGCATAGGCGTAGAGTTTTCATATTCCCGGAGGGCGTGGGGCACCTGATTTGCTCTTTCACATTTCTCTCTCTCTCTCCGTATCTGTGTGTGTATGTGTATGTATGTGTATATATATATATATATATATATATATATATATATATATAATGTCATCCTGTGACTTCATTCTCAATGTGACCATGGCGGCGCACTTCCTACTGGTCAGCGCCCTATTATCCGAATTTCAAAAGCCTAAACAGTCCGTTACCAATGAATGACAGTCTAAGCCAAGTTTTTTAAAGATATCCTGCGGACCAGCGCTGCAGCCCGGAGGGGGCCCGAGCCCTCCAGCCCCCTGTACTCTCTGGCTATGGTTGTGAGAGAGAAGCATTGATGGATGAACAGAGACTTCTTAATCTTGTGTTGAACAATCTGCTGTGAGGTTTTGGACGATAATTGATAAGCTGTTCCCCCTCAATGTGGCCTACCTCTGTACACTATTCGCTAGTTGAAGAATAAATTTTTTAAATAAGTGAGTGAATTAATAATTGAGTGAATTAATAAGTGAATTAATAAGCAAGTGATTGAATAATAAGCGAGTGAGTGATTTTTTGCAGTAACTGCCTCGGGTAGCTGCAAATATGGCTGATAAAGGTAATAGTGGCTACATCGTAAGTGCTCAAGTCAAATTACATTGACCTTAACTGTAGACACTAGAAACAAAAATGCTGTCGAAAATACACTGACGTATGAGACAGTTGGGTATTAGGGACACCAGTGTGGCTGTACTGAAACAGGGGTTCATAGGTAAATGCATGCGTGGTACCCTGCTTGTACGAGGCACCTCTTAAGAGGGACAGGAATCGCTGCCCAGTGCATTTGCTCGTTTCACTTTGCGGATACTTCACATGCATCATCGGTTACTGACTTTATGACTGCTTTTGCAACGAGTCCTCGTACAGTTGTTCTTAAAAGGTCCCCCAACACTTTCTCGGGTAATCGTCTTATGGCTTCACTGAAAGAGCCTATTGCTTCATGAATCAACTGCCGCAAAAAAAAAAAAAATTTAGAATCCGTAATGCACGAGTGGAGTTACAAGTATGTGTCACACACTTCAGGCGCTTTTTATGTCCTTTTGTACCAGTGGGCGTGCTGAAAGCTACGCAGTGAAAAGGATGACACTCCTTTCCCTTTATGCAGGGAGTGGGGCAATAAGATGCATTCCTTTGTCAGTTAGCAGTGACCACATCAACTATGCATGATGCAGCTTGCGATGCTCATGTCAGCCAGTGGTCGTGGACTTGGAGCCTATGGCATAGTCAGTTTGGCTTGTGGCATCGTTTTCGGAGAGAAGAGGGAACAGTTTCATGCAGACTCTGATTTCAGGCCATGTGCAGTGCTATAATGTTTGGTTTGCAAGTTCTTTGGAGCATCTAGTACCGATTGGCAGCATTTTCTGACCATGCCTTTTAAAAAGTGTAGCAGGGCATCGTTAATACGAATACACCTGCCCCAATACCATTGATTTGGTAATGTCACCATTACCCAGTGCTGTATAATTAATCGATGGAAGTAATGGTACTGTGATTACACAACTCTTTTTAATACGCATGCAGAAGGAGGAACCCACGTCATCACCAGAAGCTTCACCAAGCAGATCACCAGCCTTCAAAGAACGAGATGCTGGTGACCATGCAGCAGAGGCTGCCCTCCCAACACCGAAAGAGAGCACATCACCACCACCACCACGAGGTACAGTACTTCTTTACGAGACATACATGCGCAGATACCTTTTCTGCCAGAAGCCTCTTTTCACTTTGTCAACGTGCAACTGTTCCCAGGAACACCTCATGCCGCCTGCCAAGGGCTTGTGTCTTTTAGGTTGCATCAAATACCGCTGCACTTTGAACTGCTTTGAGCCGGTACTGAAGAAAAATTAAACAAGCAGCAAACGAGCTAATGGTATCGTGGTCTGTGCTCAAAAGCCACATTTACTTGTGCTACAGTCCTCATGATATACGAGCGCTTTTGAGTATTGCTTTTTAAGTGCCGTGTTTTGCATTACTACAGCAAACATGCAGTTGGACATGGTTATAACAACTTAGAACTCGGTTTTAGATCTCACGGTTCTAAAAAAGAGTTCGCTACATCTTGTAACTCTATATGCTTAATCTCGCCTCAACTCACAACTTTTGTAAAGCCTTCAAAAATAACTGAATTTGTTATCCAGGCAGGGATAGAAAGCCAGAAAGTAATCAGTTTGCAGAAAATTAAACAGCATGTAGATATCAAAAATTTTTATGTGTGGTCTCCTGTAATGTGTTCCCGAGCATCACCCAGAATAGCCTTCTCCATGCATCAGATTGCAAGGGCCTGCCATGGCGACAAAATTTCGCTTTACCGCTTCGTTCGTTACAATCGAGCAGAGGTACGGGGATCGATGCTCCACACCTCCACCAAAGATGCTACTTGGAATAAAATATATGCGAAAACATATTAGCGAGCAAATGCGTACAACGCTGCTGCAGTCCACGCGCATTACACTCAGCACTTCGTCGTCGTCATTCTCAGGTGTCTGCTCAGCCCGTGACAATATACACTAAAGCAATGCTGCCAATTATTCCAGGGTGGTAATTGTATAGCTCCTTTTGTCAGCAGCCTTCAGATCACATCTAAGGGGTGATGTGTGCGCCATAGGGGTTGCTAGTGTTGTAATCGTAGGTCTATGGCACTGCAACCACCAAGAGCTTCGTACGTTCTGTCATCTGAAAGTATATTCCGAAAAGGTATGCATTTCAGGTTGCAATGTTATCACGTCCCCATTTCCAAAAGTGGTGTTAAAAGCAGCATCGTTGTTTTCGTCTTTAGCTAAACAGCTATTTTTGTGAGCTATGCCAGAAACTTCCCTATTCTAAATACAACGTTTCTGGGATGCTCTTCTATACCTAACACTTCCTGATATGAGGTTTTCTTGTGCTTTCAAAAACGTCACTGAATTAGGAATGTCAGCACATTGCAAATCTAGCATAGAATCCAACCTCGACATAACGAATATGTATGTAATGAAGGATCCATTATAAAAAGTAATTTAGAAAACAGCCATATAAACCACACAGTGTTGCAAATTAACATCTATAAGAAATTTTAATATATAGTAAAACTGCTTTCATGTCAGCTGTGACATTGTTGCAACGTGGCTTCACTGCATCCACCACAAGATTCGTCCACAAGCGGAAGAGGCAGAGTGACATTTGACCTCATAGTAACCTCAACGAAAACAAACAGATAATGACACCTAGGGAAGTATAGGGGACATCAATTGTACTGTTTTAAGTGTATAGTACCAATTACAATATAAATGTGAAGACGTTAAGGTGGGCAAAAAGACAACCTGCCGCCAGCAGGGACTGAACTTGCAACTTTTAGGGCATGTGGATGATGCTTTATTAGTTGAGCTACAGCGACGGTTACCGTTGTTGCACCAGGTGGCAGAGCCAGGTCAGGAACAAACGCAACACTGAGGATACTTCTGGCACAAATTGAACTAGGACACATAACAAAAAAGAACTAGATGGGTGCCGAACTTCCAGCTAATCCTATTCCACAGTGGAAAGATTTTATGGCACAAGCAAACCACGTGATAATATGAACGCACATGACGGTTTTTCTTAGCAATCAAACAACCGCAAGGAGCTGAAAAAAACCAATCTCTTAATCTTGAAGAGGTAATGAAGCCATGCTGATGCAGGTGTTGCCCTCTGCCTTATGTAATATGCCTCTATTACTTCTCTCTATCTTCTTTTTCTCTGCCTATAAACTCTGCTTCAGTAGCATCCACACACCTTGCAGTGCGTTGCCATCAAGCTTGCCGAAACCATTTCTTACATTGAAGCCATGTTGTCTGGCACTGTCTTTGATACACTGCCTGGTTTCACTTTATATTCCTTCCCACAACTCAATGGAATGCGTGAATGCATGTCAGCACTGCTTTCAATATCACTTCTCTTTTTCCTTTCAACTTCCGTCTTTGAACGGGTCTTCGTCATCAGGTAAACCTGTGAAAGGTTGGTGGACTTCAGCCTCTTCAGCTGGAAGAGATGTCGGGGGCATTGTCAGGAATACGAGAATGGCATCGTTTGGTACTGCAGTTAACGGGCCTCACCCTTTCGGGGTCAATGACGTACTTGAACATCCTCCTTGAGCACCTCCAAAATGGTCAGGTGTTTGCGTACAAGTCGCTGCCTGTACGTGTAAAATATGTGGCTAACTCAAGAGCCGACTCATACTCGAGAACTCGAACAGACATTTAGTAGCGTCCATGTGAGCCCAGAACATAAAGCTGTCTTCCTTTTCTCTTTCTCGGAATAGCTCACACGTTCCCTGGCGTGCTGGCGCAAAGTTCGTCTTTTCTTCTCTCAGACTGAACGCGGGAAATTCAACATATCTTTAATGAAAGCGTCTTTTTCTATCATTTTCTCTCGCTTGGCGTGTGCTGCCATACTCGATGAGTGTGTGAAACTTTTTTCATAGGCCAGTGTCTCGCCATTACTTTTTAAATAACTTTTTGCTACACCAGTGCGCTAAGTATCGCTTGTGGTTCTGCTCAAGCCCACTCTGGGCAGCTAGTTTTGCTTTTGTCCTTCGGGTGGTACTGCTTATTGCGCCCGCACAACTGATGGCTGTCTGGTTTTTCACCTCTCAAAAGGTGACCACTTGTTATTCTCTCGTTTATTGCTCGCCAAGGCCCAATTACGTCTGTTTCAGTGTGGGTGCTCAATTACACAAATGATGCCGCCGTTGTGGTTTTCTGTTTTAGGAAGTCTCAAAAAACTTATCGCCTCTCATTGGCAAAAATACGAAGGATTGCTATAGGTTTTCCCCTGGTTTTGCTTTTCAGACGGGCCCACAACCACGCAGTTTTCTGCAATGCACTCATCCATGCGGTTTGCTTACACTACGAAAGTGCGCACCATTTGCTCTGCTGCAAGTGAGTCGAGCAGCGATTCCTCCCATGCGGACTCTTACCCAACTGTTCAGTCACATGATTCGGATGTCAGCCCTTCAGAGGAGGATTTACTATCGAGTTCAGGTTCGGACGATGAAGGAGAAACACCTCAAAAGCGTGCGCGGCGAGGAGATTCTGACTGGATCAAGGGTGACTACTCTCCGTCCGTGTTTCCCTTTGATGCCATTAATTCAGGGCTAGTGGATTCCTTAACACTGCCACCACACACTAGAGAAGTGGAGTACTTCAAGCTTTTTTTTGACGAAGAGCTCGTCTCGGAGATTGTAGCGGCAACGAACGAGTACGCCAGTAAAGTTGGCAAGCCTGGCCTGCTCCAAAGGTCATGCCCACGCTTGTGGCAGGATACAAATGTTTCAGAACTTTACTGCTTTCTAGCAGTCGTGTTCTTGATGGGCCTGGTCCAGAAAAATACCATCAGAGACTACTGGTCCACGGATACCATGTTAGAAACTCCTTTCTTCCACTCAATCTTTTCAGTCAAACGCTTTTGCCTACTCCTGCGGGTGCTGCATTTCAGTTCCCTCACTAATGCAAAGGACCGCCTAAGAAGCATCAGACCGACCATGGAAAAAATAGAAGAAAGATTTGCTGCCTTTTTTGTACCTTTTAAAAACCTCAGCATCAACGAATCTTTGATGGCTTGGAGAGGACGACATTCTTCTCGACAATGCATTCCTTCTAAGAGGCATCGATCTGGAGTGAAGGTGTTCGTGCTTCGCGACATTCAGACAGGCTACATCTTGAGATTCATTGTCTATGCTGGAGCAACTACAGCTGTGACCATTATGAAGAAGCTGGGATTCACAGGCTCGATTACCGTAGAGCTGCTAAGAACCTTCCTGGACAAGGGGCATTCCCTTTTCGTGGGTGACTGGTGCACAAGTCCGGCGCTGTTCGAGTTTCTCCTCGGTAGGCAGACAAATGCTTGTGGGGTGGTGCGTGCAAACAGAAAGGGACTTCCAGAATTTGCAAAGCTGCAGCGAGGCAAAGTGGATAGCTACCACTCAAACTGCCATGTTGGCCCTGAAATGGCGTGACAGACAAGACGTCCACATACTGTCCACAATGCACGGCACGGAGCTTGCTGAAGCTATAAAGGTCGATAAGAGAACAGCTGAGACGCCGAGATGCGTGCTGGAATACAATCAAAAAATGGCACTAGTCGACAAAACCGACACGCAGCCAAACTTCTCAGAAAGCATCAGAAAAACGATGAGGTGGAACAAGGCAGTTTTTTTCCACTTGGTGGACTTGTCGCTGCACAACGCTTTTATTCTCTTCCGCGAAAATACCGCATCAAGAACAACGTTTGTAGACTTCAAGAGGCAGGTGGTGAGCCAACTTATCGAGGAGCATCACACGGAGAAGAGCAAGAGGCGAAGGCCGACTGGGGACAATCCTCTGAGGCTGACAGGGCGACACTTCGCAGAGCAGTTGCGACCCTCCAGTGGTCAGGGAATCGGCACCCACAGAAGTTGCCATGTCTGTGCCAACACCATTCGGGGACCGAAACGTCGCAGAGAAACGCGCTACATGTGTGTCAAGTGCAACAAGTCTCTCTGTTTGGAGCCATGTTTCAAGGAGTATCACACTCTGAAGAATTACTAGAGTGAGAGCGAGAACATATTTCGCCACAAAAGTACTGCGGTGTGCTCATTATTGTTTGCGAACTATCTTTATTTGGACTTGTCATTTGCATTTATGTCGTACAAGTGTATTCTTTACCGCTTTTGCTAGCTGTTGCTCATGAATAAACCACTTGTATGTAACAACACAAACGACTTTTTGTCACTCTATGGTCAGCTTAAAAACTAGAATTTTTAAGGCGTTCCTTATAAACAGAGTTGTCTAATGAATTTAAGTCTGCAACGAAAAAATCTACCCTGGGTGGCGGCATTGGGAAAGCGTTCAACAGCTCTATGGCAAGTTGCACACCCACATCGGGTCCCTGAATTGGAATCTGAAAGGCTGCGAATGACTCTGAGATGGAGTTGTCACACAAGTATCCTAGCATGAATGAACTTGGTAATTAGGCAGTACTTCAAAAGGAGACTTGCTGCACAGTAGGGGGATACCTTGGTGGCCTTACTGTACTCTAGGTTTGGCCCGAGATCATTCACCATCGAGTGCTAGGGAAAGCCTTCTTTAATAATGCGGACTGCCTGCTCTGCAAGGCCATTAGACTGTGGCTGGCGCACAGCTCTGCATAGATGCATTATGTTGTTGTCTATCGTGAACCGTCGGGCAAACTGCCAACTCGCAAATGCTTTGCCTCAAAGGCGAAGCAATGAACGCGATAGCAACAAATTGGAAGGTCACGCGCAGAAAGGGAAGCAGATCGAAACATGCCCCGCGTTTCTCACGCTCAAAGGACGCACAAAGCGTACTCACAGGTACAGATTAACGCGAATAAACGTCTCAATTGTTACTTCGCTGTGTGAAAAGCGCGCCCTTTTCGCAAATTGAGGCTGTGCAACGATTGGAGTGATTTTTGTGCGTCTGGTAACTACAACAGAATCGTGCCAACGAGGCTAGCTAAGACGTACGATTCTCCCCATAGCAAGATAAGGGTGCAAAATCGAGCGTGCACCCCTTTATTCCCTATGCAGGCCAAAGTATGCGTGAGAGATCAGAGCCGCCGCGTGCTCACTGCGCCATCTGGCTGATAATGCTGAAAACACGATAGTTCCCCCCCCCCCCCTCGAGATGCCCACCAACAGCAGTAAGTGGTAGATATGAATAGCTTGCCGTTTGAACGTTAAAGGAGGTACCTCTCGGTGGCTCAGTGGTTAACGCCTCGCATTCACGACGCGGAGGTGCCACGTTCGATTTCGTGCACTGGAGTCTTTTTTTCTGGGATTTTTTTTCTTTTTTGCGTTTTCATATATATAGACACGTATACATATTGCCACGTTGCATTTCCCAAGTTTTGTTATCGTCCCAAAACACCGCACGATTCTCAGCGCAAACCGTGCCTGCAGTTTTCCAGAAGGTTCCGGACTGTAGTAGATCATTTCGATAAGATCACGCCCACCATGCGAACGGTACAGATTGTTCTGGAACCTACGCCACCGCCAGCGATAACGCTAGAACATTCGACGGCAAGAGTATAAATGCCGACGCGCTTCGCCGCTTGTCAGTTGTTGATCGAACGCCGACGCTCCGTTCGTCGCTATCAGTCCGAGACTGCTATCTGTGCGAGACTGCTGCTGTAATTGTACTTTCTGTTTACTGGGCACAGGTTCGCCCAAATAAACAGTTAAATCCCAACACGAAGTCTCCTGTCTTCGGCCACGTCATGACCCCGTGACAATATCAATGCGTGACATTGACGCTGACGGCCACTCCGGCGGTGAAATCCAGCCGAGAGTGTCCATATAATTGCTATCGCAATAACAAGGCCCGTTATCTCACACAATCGTTTGCGGCAAGCCAAAACAAGCGAAGCATTTGTGAAGCCGCATGATTCCGGCTTCGCTGGTTGCCAACATGACCGGGAGTGGCTAGATCTAGCGTTTGCAAGTCAACGGCTACCAGGAGCACACACCCCTCGATCGGCCTGACATAACCAATGTGAACTTGGGAACACTTTGTATCTTTTTGGCCAACTGACAAGCACCTGGCGATGTGGCAGTGTTGGCTACGCTTGTGTGTGTGGAATGCATGAACGTACAAGATTTTTGAACTCACCATTTAAGCATGGCCACCAGAAGAGCGTCCGAGTCTGTCTTCTCATCATAGATGCTCCCTGGTGTGACTGATGTAGCTCAGCCAACATGGGTCCTCGCAAATTCTAGGATATGATAATGCTGTGAGCCTGGTAAAGTAGGCCATCTGCGCTCTACAGCTCTGGTATCCTGCAAAAATAAGGTTGAATATGACTGACGTGGTAGAAGGGGTTTACTCGATCCATCAAAGAGGCCCTGCAATGCAAATTAAGCATGTTGTTTTCATCGCTTCTTCTTGAACTGAGGAATGCGCAGGTGTCGTTGTGCAAGTGGTGACGCCAGAAGCGAAGCTGTTTTAACTCTATTTTTACAGAGAAACCACGCTGCTTTCGGACCAGAGTGATACACGCTGGCTATTTTTGTGATTGGAAGTGACGCTTTACTACGTAAGAATGACAACATAGGCCGTTCATTTTGATTGGCTCGACGTGACAAGTCACACGTAGTATGCATATGGTCCCATATGCCCACACTATACTTGGTTGCTCAGATACAAAAGGATGTCTTTTTTTTTTAAATATGGAAAAGTGAAAACGATTCCAAAACGGTGTTAGAAGCATTGCACAATGACCACCACAAGGCAAGTCACCTTAACCGCTCTGTGAGATGCATGCAGTGATTGGAAACGGCCCTTGACGTGAATGGAATGACAGGGGAAAGTTTTTTTCTCGTTGTCTGCTGGGGTTTTGCAGTTTGAAGGTTAATAACTTCCATTATCAGGTGCCGATTTCGATCATTCGTTTCGCACTCATCTCGGTTTTTGGCCCAACACGAACTCCAACGCTGCAGAATGCAGACGAAAAAGCATCGCAGGGCACCTTTAAGTTTAAAGTTACGGACAACACAGAGATTTCTGTGTTTACATTACTGCTCTGTCTGTAACATACACCGTATTTGCTTGTGTACAACCTGCGGCCTTGACTAGGATTCACAGAAAATTTTCTAAAGATTATTCTCGCGTATCACGACGTAGCAAATTTTTTTGCAAAGCTTTGAAGCATTGCCACAAATTCACGTTTGCACAGCCGTTCATTTTTTTCAGTAACATTGCAAATAAATTTCTTTTGTAGAATGCACTCATTCATGCTTTCTTTTTTTAAGAGCGAAGCTGTCATTAGCCGAGGTTTTCATGTCTGGTGCTGTGGTAGCACTAATCACGTGGCCTCGTGTTGTGGTGAGAGTGAGAATCGATAGGAAGGGGAGGACTGCGTGTGCTGCAAGGGCAAGGGCAGAGGATGTCAAGCGGTGTACCTCGGAGAAACAAGCCAAGATAGAATGATCGCGAGTTGCAGCGGAGTGTGAAGTAGTGTATCTGTGTCGGCATTCAGGGGTACGCACCTTCACGGTGGCAAACATTTATCATGCTCCCAAAGAAGAAGTGCCCAAAGCGAGTGTCAGCGAGAGTTCACGCGAGAATGGGCTTGTCATCGCCGAGCCAACCGCGTTGTTCGTGCGAGAGAGTCCAAAGCTGAGTGCTAGCGGATCGAAGGCTTGAAAAACATAGAAGTACGATATGCAGTTAAACATTATCATAACAAAGTTGTATGTTACATTCAAATAAGTTCGTTGTATTTAAATTTTTGTTATAAAGGTTTAGTCCTAACACTATATTTACTTCAAAACTTTTTAATTTACTTTGTTATAACTGGTATTTTGTTGCATCAGGGATCGTTATATCGAGGTTTGAGTGTATACTAATGAAGGATGGGCATGAGCTTCACTGTTTCAAAAATTTTTGCGGAGTAGAGCTGGCTGGATCTTTCTTTTTACACTGTGCGATTTTAGGGAGGGAAAGGGGGAGGGGTGATCTAGATTCAAGTCAACTTGAAATCGTGTAAATATGGTAATTTTATAGTAAATCTTTTATTTATTTATGTATAATAGTACTCACAGCGCCATAGGGCATTACAGCAGGGGGAAGAATGCAATAATTCAATACAGATTATAAGGCTTCGACATCACAGTAAATGTAATTCACTGTCAACTTAAGTAGGGATACAAGGGATACGCACAAAATAGAGCAATTTTCATTTCCTCTACTCAAACATCATGAAATTCCGGGCAAACGCGTCCCCTTCAGTGAAGCGTAATGCAACAATATTCGGATCAAAACTGAACATGGCGGTGGAATAGTGACTAAAAATGACGAATGCACATTCATGCTTCTAATATAGTACTCTAATAAATATGCATTCACTCACTGTTTTCATTTGCAATCATCAGTCGAATTAAAGTAGTGAATGAAAACGTGAAAACGGTGGAAGGGGGAGAAGGGGGCGCATAAATATTTGAAAACTCCAGAAGAAGGAAGGGGGACGCTTGCTCGGGATTTCGCGGTAAAATAAAGTTGTTGCTCGCTTTATAAGAATTTCCTCTTTTTCTATTTCTCAGACAGTACATCTTCTGCAAGCTTCTTTTCGAAATGTGGCACCCCTGACGTGTGTTGGTCCATGTGCGGTCGCACACGCTCTGTTCATTTCTCCAACACTGAAATGTACCCTGAACGATCTAAATGTCTTTCTCTCATTCACAGTTTTTATGCGTATGTTTTTCCAAACGGCTTAGCGCTGTGAGCAAGCGAAAGAAAAACTGGAAACGGAATAGGCAGCACGCTACCATAGTATTAGCAGATTAACACAGTTGTTCAGAAGCCCTTCCTGTACCTAGCCTTCAGTGCACTGCCAAAATGAGCTGTAGCTGGGTATACGCACTCAAACCTCGATATAACGCACCCATATATAGCTATTCGTTTTAACCATATATAGGTTATAATGAAATAAATTAAGAATAGTCTTGCAGTAGATATAGTGTTGGGAATATACCCTTATAATAAATTTTTGGATATACCGGTAACATACTTATTTTGCTGTAAGGTGCAACTTTGTTATATTGAGGCTTTAGTGTACCACACAATGAAGTAATGAAATGGCACATGGAAGTTTTGCTTTCTTTCAAAACAACGTAGATTTTTTAGAAATATGCTATGAGAGTCAGGCCCTTATCTTAGCATGCATACTCTAGGCTGAAGTGAAAAAACTCCCGAAACACTCCCAAAATTACATGCAAATGAGCAGTTAACCGAAATTTGTTAACTTCTTGCTTATTAGCTTGATGGCCATTATTTAGTGAAAGGGTTGTAAAATTTGACAATCAACTATATGCAATTTTTTTTGTAAATCACAAAAAATGCACATAATTTAAGATAATCACCAATCATTTAAGGCCCCCGATCGAGGCAAAACCAAAACTGAGTGCAGCAGACGCATAGAAAACTAACAGCCATGTTGTGCCAGACAGGAAGTTCATGTGGCGATTGTCAAAAAGGGCGGCTCGCAGCAGAACATGGTCAGGAAAAACTGCAAGCCGTCTCAGTAGACCCCCATCCCATGTCTCTCAATGGAGAATGGTTAAGGGGCAGATCAGGGCCGTACCGATAATTTTTTCGAGGGGGGGGGGGGGGGTGTAATCTGCACAACGGCTAACTTTGACAGCTGGTGGTAGACGTGAAAGTGTGTAAATACGTCAGCATTACCCTAAAGTTAAAGCATAACAAAACTTCGGAACTGTCAAAATCCCCTAAACCTTGCTCTGCTCGGCCTGAAAATTATGTTATCATTGACACAAATATGTGCAGAAACGGATAAACTACTTATGAATTAATGAAATGCTCTTCCTAATTTAGAAAGTTCTTTTTTTTTTCATCAAAAGGGAATGGCATCAATGCGGTTCGCTATTCAAGCTGTCGTGGGTCTAAAAGAGTGTGAAAAAGTGTTCAGTGATTCAGTCAGACCAAGAAAACGTTTCCGCTTTAGTCTCCAATTAACCTGCTTCATCTTGCTTATCATACTGCTGAGCGCCTTTCTTGCTTATTTCAATGTATTGGGCTTCAATGACAAGTACTGTGAGCAACGCTCAGTGCATACCACATCACAATGTTCGCAAAGTTTTGCAGTTGTTTGACATCATTCTGTTAAGATTACATGCAAAACGTGAAGAGCCAAATTTATTCAACAGCTGGTGTGAGCACCAGCGATAACGCTGCTCAGTTTGATGACATGTATCGAAAGGGGACGCATTCCATCGATCCGATTACTCGATGGCCGACCACTGTTGTTGCCGATATCATCGCATAGCGTGTACTGTTTGTACACTCAAACCTCATTATAACAACGTTGTATCTTGCACGAAAATAAGTTTGTTGTATCCAGAAATTCGTTCTAAAGGTATATTTCTAACACTATATCTATTACAAGACTATTATTTATTTACTTCGTTATAACAGATATTTCGTTATATCCGGTTTCGTTATATTGTGGTTTAAGTGTATCTTGATTTTATTTTCCGGTCGCAAATTCGCCCAAATGAATAATTTCGTATTTCCCTGTTTTGCTGCAGCCTTCTTTGCCATCACAACTATGTGACAATAAGATAGCTTGCAGCGATTGAGGTGTCTTGCAACAAGCTAACAAATAAGGCAGAGGACTTGAGTACATTGAAAAGCTCAGCTTTCAAGCTGTCCTCACAACCTGTTCTACCAGATTAGGATCCATGGTCCAGGTCCATGGTTTTCTGTAGTAAGGAGACTGAATGAACAGCTTGGCTTGTTGGTCTTGATTAATCTTAAAGGGCCACTGACCAGGCCCCATACCAAATTTTAGTTAGACCATGGAAGTTGTTGGGTGTCCGATGAGGAACATCTTGCCACAAAAATTTTTTATCGTTTCATTACGAGCGTTTCGTTATGTTTCATTCTTAGAAGTGGCGCAAAGCGACGATGCGAGGAAGCGAGCTCGGTATTCTTGCCACTCCTTCGCGTAGCCTTTGCAAGCCAAATCTCTTCCCTACCCTCTCCGGCATCCGACCAAGAAGTCACGTGCACATGACGTGTTGAAACAAGCCCAACCCCCGTGCACGGAAGCAGCGTTTTTGCTGACCAGTGGTGTTTTAAGGTCTACTGCCTGTTTATGCAAGATGGTTTCGAAATGCTGGCTTATATGTAGTAGAATAGATGAGCACAATGAGTGTGCAAACGCGTACGAGCGTTCCACAACTGTCGTCTGCTCGATGCGCTGACCACGGCCACAGGGACACGAACGCATGCGAAATGCCGGCACATTAGCCTCGCATCTCGTTGAAATTCACGCAGAAAAATGAAAGAAAAAGAATGCCCGCATTCTCTTATTGTGTCTCATTATTTATTAAGAGATTTATTAATCTCTTCAAGCAACAAGTACATAAACTACGCATGTTGTGTTAAATAATTTTCGCCGTGTCACGTGCCACTGTTGGCAACGTCAGAGCATAGTCATCTACATAGAGAGCGAAGGTCACTGCATTGCCGTGTGCATAGGGCCATTCATACGCGCGCGTCATGCCCTCATTCTCCGGGCGCACACCGGCAGAAGGAAGGGGGAGCAGTGCTCATCTTGAAATTTGACCCAATTCCGCGGCGCGTAGCATTGCAAATTTTGGCAGACGTGATCATGAACGCCTCATCTACACGTTGCGCTTGTCAGCTCAAAATCGTCAAACCTGGTGAGTGGCCCTTTAAATGAACTTGTAAAATGCAAAATACAACATGGATGGCAAACAAGCATACATGAAGAGCGATGTTAATTGCTCTCTCTGCAAATATGAGTTCATAGACTTGTGTAAGCACGCTAGCAGCTAAAAGTCGTTATACAACTATGACTGAAAATATTGATGTTTGTATGAATCAACGTCGCCAGCTGCTATAATTAGCCTCTGTCTGTGTGGTCATTGGGCAGCGTTCTTGAAATATGTTCAAAATAAAGCTTTTGTACTATTACAAAAAAGGCTTACGTATCGTTCAGTTATTAGTGTGCATACATGATACGTATTGACGCCACGTGATTTCACAGATTTGTGACATCGCGTAATAAACAGGCAACATGTTGGCACACCGAAAATTTTGATGAACGGCGAAGAACTAAAGGTTCTTTGCCATTGATCAATAGCCATATAATAAAAGAACTCACTATAATGAAATAAGAGAACTCACTAGTATATTGAATGTAGTGAGTTCTCTTAATTTTTTTGCGTAGTCGTGCATAAGCAAACACTAAAGGATTGATCATTTTGGCATCATTCGTGTCACGTTTTGCCGCTTCAGCTTCCAACGATGTCGGCAGCAGCCACGAACAGATGGAGTCGGAGTCTGAAGATGTACGTGGTGGTCCTGTGCCGCTACAGGTGTGCCTTGAAGTTGGCGAGGTGGGTCAGCTTCTTCTCGTCTCCTCCAAATAAATGCTGGACGGCAAACAAATGGAACCTATGGGACTTTGTATGCCGAAACTAATACTTCATCATTAGGGGAGATCGATTGGAAAAAGAAGATCGCTAATCTCTTGCCAAGGGCAATAAAATTCTTGCTGCAAATACAGGCTTCTAATAGTAATAATTGTTGGGGTTTAACGTTCTAAAAACCACCACATGGTTATGAGAGAGGCCATAGTGGAGGGCTTCAGAAATTTCAACTACCTGGGATTCTTTAACATGCACCTAAATCTAAGCACGAGGGCCAAGAATCTTTGCATCCATCGAGAATGAGGCCACCGCGGCCAGGATTCAATCCCGTGACCTGCGGGTCAGCAGCTGAGTGCCTTAGCTGCAAGACCATCATGGCTGGTTATATAAGCTTTTATGTTGATTTAAATATGTAATTAGTTTCACAGTAAGTTGCACAGTCTTAGTTTTATGCCATGACAATGTGTAATGTATAGTTGGTTTTGGACAATCTTTTTATGCCACTGAACATTGATGGTTTCCAGCCATTGATGGCTGATATGTCTATGTGTTAACCGCAGAATGCAAATGACTATCAAGAAAATGCATATAAGACATCTTAATGGACAAGAAAATTTATTATGTCCGAATGCTTAGAATCCTGAGCCCCCACTAATGATTCACTTTAGGTGTGCAATAATTATACAGGAGATATCAAGTTTTTAAGGAAATACTTGCACCCTTTACATTTTAATGAATATGTGAGCAAGATTTGATCCCGATCGGGCTATCATAAACACCAAGAACATGATGTCTAAACTAGAGAAGTTGCCCAAAATTGCATCTTCAGAAAATTCATTTTAAAGGTATAAGTGAAAGTGCATCCATCCGGAAAAGATTTGTTTCTTAAGATGATTTATTTCATCATGACAGCTTGGCAATCACAGTTATTTTAAGCATGTGGCTTTATGGAGCTGTTCATGCGGAATGCGAAAGGCAAACAGCCAGGTGACGATTTCCTGAGAACTCTAGACAACGAGCTTCATTTAGTTTTCAGTAGCCAACTTGTGCTCTATATAAACGATCTTGACCTACTTGTAGTATAATTGCAACGTTCAGTTTATTTGTTGTGAAAGTAGAGGGACTATGCTTGGCAAAATAAATAAAAACAAAAAATATGTAATGTTGAAAAAAAAAAGTTGTGCTTCTTGACTCGCGTCTCTTCGTAAATCTCACACTGGTGCATGCAATATCAATTTGCCTTGACAAACTGAACTCTTCAGCTATGTCTCATCCAGTCATACGACTATGGCACAGTACTGTTTTTGGGCCAGGAGTCTCAATCATGCGGCCTACCGACCCTTTTCTAGCGGCCCATCCTGCACGTGACTGTCTTCTTCCCATATCCCATAACTTTTTTTTTTCTAATAAGTATATTCATGAGCTACAAAGACATTGCTGTTATCAAGCATCCCTTTTGTGGGGAATCCATGAGGTCATCATTTGTTGAAACATAACCGTGGAGCCAAAAACTCTATATTTCAGAATCGGTGTCCACATTTATGGGATGCTGGCAATTGATGTCAGCATGCTTCTTGAATCTCGGCATCAAATCCCCTTCAGAAACGACTCGTATTTGAGGTATGCGAATGGTCGCTTTTCAAATGGTGTTCGCTGTCCGGCCCCTACAATAGACTACGTTTTCCTACTGGTGAGGGCTATTTTGTACACATTTCATGATAGAACAAAGCAAAACGTCATCAGAGGACGCTTTGGAGTCGCACCGCATCGATCAAGGCTAGACTTACGATCATGTCAGAATGGCACCATGAAAAAGCACGCTGACAATCAAATGTCCTCCGGAAGACTTGGATCGGATTGAAGCATAAGCGCTGTGGCCGGAGAATTGAACTGGCCTGCTTTGTGTCTGGCTTACTCCACTCCTGCACCAATAGTTTGCAAAATTGCCACCAGACTCCACGACTGAATGACTTGTCAAATTACGACATGAACGCAAATAAATTGTTAAATTTTTTAAAGCATCGTGCTCTTCAATTTCATGCTTTGAGAAACAATCTCTGCCAATACTGATGTTCAGCTATGATAATTCTGGATTTCTACATGCATTAAAGACATTACCCACCTGAGCTTATTTATTAGCTGCTTGCTCTCTCTCATCCTCTCGTGACGTTGCGTTCTGTTCTGTCGCAGGCACGTGCAAAATAACTCTCCGAGACAAGTTTGAAATCTCTTACACCAAAGAAGACAATGCCTCAAAGCTCCTTGGTCATTTGTGTGAGCCATTCATTGCAAGACATTTCCTGATTGCCTACAAACTTACACTGAAAGCAAATGACTGACAAATGTATCAGCCGACAATTTACATAAGGCGTCAGTGGGGTGCTTACATTTGTAAACAGCAGAATCCCAAGGAACGCTTTATAATATGGGGGTCAACGTGCTGACACAGATATTTCTCAGACCGCAGGACCTTGGGCCAATGGTCACGCAACCTCTGGTGGCAGCTCGTTGGGTGAGAACCTTCCCGTTGACTCGTAGATGTAGAGAATGGATGATGGTGTTTCGAAAGACCTTGGTACAAGAATGGTTGCCCTCACCACTGCTTCCGTCAGCACACCCTGAACACAGTTTACACACAATTGGGCATACTTCATCCCCTAACGGCATGCAATCATCCCCGAACAGTGTGAAACAGTACACTGCAAAGTCAAGATGAAGACACACTTCTCACTCAGGAGGTTTACTTCAGCCAAACATCAATGTACACTCAAACCTCGTTGTAACAAACTCAGTTCTGCCGTGCAAATACTTTGTTATATCCATAAGTTCTTTATGACCACATATTCTTAACACTGTTATTGACGAAACTATTTTCCACTACCTTTTTTATAGCCGATAATTTGTTGTATGTAGGTTCGTTATATCGAGGTGTGAGTGAGTTTTGCTGTCCTTTAGCGAGTACTCGACCCAACTAGCACACACATCTGTCAACAATTACGTACAAAGCTGCTCAAAGAATTTGTGCTAAGGCCCTGAGGGCCATAAGTATACAAACTTTCATTGAATGTCTTTTTCTATTTAGTTTCTAACTATGTACATGTGATTACTCCGTTAACACTGCAGTGGACAAAAACAACAATGGCAGTGGCGGCGGCGGCAGTGACGACAATACTACAAAGGGCCAACCTGTGCTGTCGGCAGCGGGCATTAAGCACGGCCGTCGCACGCCTCTACAATGTCCACTGTGCCCGTACACGACCCACAATGCCACCACCATGCGCGAGCACCTGCCCGTGCACACGGGCGAACGGCCATTTTGCTGTCCAATGTGCAACAAGCGCTTCTCCCGCAAGAAGTACTTTCGGGTGCACTTGCGTCTCCACGACAAGGCGAGTACTGTGACTGCACCTGCGATTAGAGTCTCCAGAAATCCCGGGCAGAAAACAAGTGCTAAGCGAGTTTACAGACTAACGAATTCAGCTAACTAAGCAGTCTGACCTATATTTTCGAAGTTGCGGAGTTCTTTCAGTTAAAGAAGTGCTAGACTTCCCCTCGGGCTTGGTGAGGAAAACACATCCCACAGATAAAAGACCAAGCTGTTGCGAACGCCTTTGCCAAATTTCACATTTGTGTGTAGTGTGTAGGGTTGATTAATACTCCTTAAATGTTAATAAAGTAGAAAGCTGTGGTTTTCCGACAATGTCAAGGCACATTAAAGAACACCAGATAGTGAAAATTTCAGGAGCCCTATCATAATTATATCGTGGTCTTTGGGAATTATGAAACCACACATATTATATGGTCTTCTAAAGCACCCTTTGCATTATTGTGTAATTTACACTGTTGAAATCATCATTTCATAAAAAAAGTTAAGGTTTTAAGCACACATTCGGTTTAATAGTATGTAACATATGCATATAATTATGGCATATGGGTTCGCACTTATATCATTATGACCGGACCTCTCTTGTTCAAAGAGGCATTCCGGCGTACAATCAAATCTCCCAATGGTGACGTCACAAGTTTTACGTGCCAAAACCACAATATAAGTAATAATATTATTAGAACTCACAGACAAAATAGCCAAAGAAAGTATTGGGTATGTTATTTCCATTAATTGTGATGTAAATGTGAAGTGGGCAAAAAGATAACTTGCTGGTGGCAGGGACCGAACCTGCAAGCTGCGACAAGTTATCTTTTTGTCAATAATGCATTAATGAGGTTAACCTTCCAATCTGCTTTAGTTGCGAGATCAGGTAACTTCTCCATCTTTTGTAGGTACATCATTGCACAGTATTGCAAAGCAGTGCGACAAAAATACAAGGCAGAGAGAGACAGAAATGTTTCGTACAGCTCCGAAAAAGTAACAGCCATATTTTTGTGCCAGCCCACAGCGCGACCACGTGAAGCTGCCACCTTGAACTTGCACCATTTCCCTTTCTGCCTGCTTCTGAAAATATGGAGAAAAGAATCTCAACTTCATCACTGTTCAAAACTGGAGGAAAATCCGATTTCCTTTCCCCGTGAGCTACATCGGTGGTGCGGGCCGATCTCGCGCAAGATTACCTCGCTCCGCACGACGACCCAGCTGTTTCTGGGGGAGCTGCTTTCTTACAACACTCACTTTATCCACTTGTAACACATTGCGTGCCTTGCAATGGAACAGGTAACAGGTCGTCGTCGCACGTTTTGATCTTATATAAATTCATATCAAGCGAACCGCCATATCAAGCAAATCGCCAAGCTCTTGCATGGTCTGACAGCAAAAGAACACATAGCTCGGTACTGGACATCGCTCACCACAGGCGGCCACGTACCTGTGAACGCCCTGCACTGCGGCGCATTAATGGCAGTTTTGGAAGCTTATGTACCCACGGAGGAAGGTGAGAGAGGGTGAGAGCGGCAGTGGTGATGTTACTTGAACACTATATATAAGCCAGACTAGGTATAGGCACTATGTATAGGCAAACGCACGAGGCGGGGACAGAAGGTTAGGTGGTTTGATGAGATTAAAAGATTTGCAGGTGTAATGTGATAGCAGAAAGCACAACACCCGGTTGATTGATGGATCACGGGAGAGGCCTTCACCCTGCAGTGGGCATAATCTGGCTGATGATGATGATGAAATTTTATAAGGAGGCTACAGCAGAACTGGCCTTATGTAGCCACAGGACTCACAGTTGCCGATGCCCTAGCAAAGTATCATAACAAACTGGACACAGTATTGACTGGCAATCGATTTCAGTCACTGAAAAGAAAATTATCATCCCACCCGCACCTTGAATCACTCGACATAGTCTACTAACTAAGATGACAAATCGGACATGGGGTCCACTCCGCGAGATATATTCAACTGCATTATGTCTTTTGACGAATGTATGACAGAGACCGCCATGCATTCATTTATCTTGAACAGCGCACCTGCAGCAGCCTTACAAAACAGCAGTTTAGTTTTGTGCTTATCAATTGGCGAGTCTGTATTATCTTCAGCCACGTGAGCACTACCCCACTGATGAAGGCTACAATCAAAATGCCTCACTGACCCGTTTCAGAAGCGAGACAACGACATCTTCGGTGCCCGTGGTGACGGCAGCGCCACACCGGCCGACTCTGTAACTTCGCCGAGGACATCACACGGGTGTGACACGTGCGACGAGACCTTCGTCCAGCGCCAGCACCTGCAGAAACGCGTGCAGACAGTGCACGGGCTCGACGGGGCGGCGGGCGGCGGCAGCTCGGACGGCAGCAACAGCGGCAGTAACGTGTGCCCCGAGTGCAACAAGAGCTACAAGTACGCGGGAAACCTGCGGACTCACATGCGTGTACACACGGGGGAGCGCCCCTACATGTGCGACGTGTGCGGCCTCCGCTTCACCTGCTCCAGCTACCTGCAGGTGAGTGCGGTTGACAGCTTGTCGTACCCAGCCACTGTTTTTATTTATTTATTTACACCACGTGCCAGGCCATCTGGCCCAAGCAGAAAAGGCAACGTGCAACATGGTCTCATCGGATCCAATGAGTGTCTGATGGCATTCAGTCCCGTCCACAAAGCCCGACAATGGCCGAATTCGGTTTTCACTTGCATTGCATTGGAAGCGGGGACGCTTGCAACCTCTGTAATGGTTTTCTACAATCTTTTCTTTTTAGGGGCGAAGCTCCTCTTAGTCTAACCCTGCCACATGTCACGTGTAACTGAGAGGAGAAGCGACGAGAGAAAAGAAGGCAGTATCTCTCGAACAGTATAACAGACGGCGCTGTCTCATACAAGTACATACAAACTGCAGTTGAGTGAGGATATTCTAAATGGTGCTGTACTGCTACTTCCTGATTGGCTGCTGTGCGGGCTGTGCCTGGGTACGCGGAGAACGAGTGCCTCTCTCGGTCTCCTGGATAGTCGCCATACGTGGCGGATCGTTGGTTGGGCATGGACGAAGCAGAGTGGCAGGCGTGTTGAAGACGCTTGCGCTCGGCTTTTTTCGCTCGGGTCTCTTCAGCGTTACTTGCGCGTCGTCTGCATTCTCCAGCGTAATAGGATGCATGGACACATGCACGGACAGATGGGCACACGGATGGATGGATGGACAGACGGACGCTTCACCCCACTCATTAGCACTCACTCCGTGGATATGCTGTGTTTTCTTTTTTCATGTGTCTTGTTTTGCATTTTGTATGCGTGCGTAGTTTTACATGCACGTAGTGTTTCAGAGAGCTTTCACTTAGTATGGAAAAAAAAACAGTAGTAATAATTCTTGGGGTTTAATGTCCCGAAACCACTAGTATATAATTATGAGAGACGCCATAGTGGAGGGTTTCAAAGATTTAGACCACGTGGGGTTCTTTAATGAGCACTAATCAAGCATTTTCCCCTCTGCCGAAAATGTGCTCGTTGCAGCCGGGATATGAAGAAGAAAAAAAACAGACGCATGCACTACGTGTGTCAAATTGGCCCAGTGATGTTCTGAGCGGTACACAGCACTTAAGGATATTTTTTTTTCCAATCTGTAAAGCTGGTAATTAACAAAGAATGCTTTATTAACCTTCAAAATAGCATCTCCAATGAAAGGTATTCATTATTCAGAGGAGTAGAAGTTCTAACATTTGCTCAGCAAGGTCGAGTTTTTGCATCTATGCTAATATAAATGTCCCCGTATATCTTTTCCCAGCTTTTGTTAAGAGCACGCAAATTTAACACTCTTAGGTCCAGTGATTCCAATAGAAATCATCAATTAATCATCAATTTCATAGGTCATTCAGTAACCACTTGGTGAAAAGTACGGTTTGTTCATCTGCTTGATCGCGTATTCAGTATCTGCACTATGTATCGCGTCAGCCAGGCGCGCACAGAAAAGCGAGGCCATGTGTGAACAAATAATTACAGAAGCAGTCACACTGTTCCTGCAGTTTGCTGAAGCAGCTTTTTTAACCGTAAAGAGGTGGGGCCTTCATTTCAGTTCTATATGGGAAAATTCGAATTTTGGCTATTGGGTGTTATCCTAATCATCGAAATACTTTTCTATATAATAATTTATTAAGGATAATCAAAACACACTTAAATAACTAATTAATTAATTGACTGGGTCAATAATTACTTTTAGTTGAAGAGTGTCTGCACATTTTTTTTCATTTCTTTGAACTAGGATGATAATGTGCATCAGAAATTGCAAAAGCCTGTTGTTGCTAGCATTTAATCAAAACAATTTGAACCTCTAAGGGTTAAAAACATATTCGGCACTAGTTAGCTAAAACACCCTGCATATTTATGAATGGTTTTCTTCCAAGCTAAGTCGGTCCACTATGGATTCAACCATTCTACATGCTCCCATTAAATGTAACTGAAACTTTTGCACCTATGTCAGTCTCGCTCTAGTTGCAGAAGTAACCTATACCACATGACAAAGGGACACTAAAGAGCAAAACTATTTTTAGCATATTAGTAAAGTAAAATTTCACTATCCCGAAAACACAACCCTTGCCGCAACGTGACTTTGGTGAACAAAAAAACGCGAGAGGAGAAAATGTGGGTGGTGACGACGCCGTGAGATTCCCGCACCAAACAGCGCGACTTAGTAAATTTTAAAGGCTTCTGCTGGGTCTTACACAGCTTCTACTTGACAAAAATGAAGTACATTGCCATCTGTCGGTGCCATAGACTTAGCATATGAAGTTTTGGCAAATGTCATCGAGCCAATGTCGCAAAATTATGACAAACGCATTTTGGGTCACGGGCAGAGGTCTCGAAACATATTTAAAAATGAAGCTAATGAACTCATGACAGTGAAACTTATGGCAGTAGAGTTCTCATAGTGCAGTTTTTCAATCTATATACCAAGTCACTGTTTCTCTTTAGTGTCCCCTTAAGGTTGCTCCGATATAGCATCTGCTTTCGCTGCCACTCGCAGGTCCACTTGCGGACGCACGTGCAGGAGAAGCCGTACGCGTGCCCGCAGTGCAGCAAGACCTTTGTGCACAACTCGGCGCTGACGGTGCACCTGCGCACGCACACGGGGGAGCGCCCCTACCAGTGCCCCCACTGTCCGCTGCGCTTCAGCCACCTGCGCAACATGAAGCGCCACGAGATCTGCATCCACACGCACGAATACCCGCACATCTGCACGCTGTGCCAGCGGGGGTTCCTCGTCGTCACTCAGTGGCGGCAGCACATCCGCTCGCAGCACGGCCTTGAGTACGGGGACCCGGCTGACTACGTGAGCGACTTTGTGCCTCGGCACGGCCGGAAACCGGGAGCCCCCGCGAGACCGGCAGTCACCGTAAGTCGGGGCACTAATGTGCAGCTTGAAAGCTTTCCTTTGGAGTTTTTACACGCCTAAACTACAGTGCAATTGATAGTTAACAGAACCAATGAAAGTACAAGAATACAAGAATGTTATTGGAGCAAGTGTGATAATAATGAAAAGAAGTTAAAGTGGAAGAAAAGATGGCCTAGCCTCTGGCAGGGAGCGAACCTGCAACCTTCGGACCTCCAAGATATGACGATGGGCCTATCTTTTTTCATTCTTCATGGCACTTTCTGCACGCACTGCATGACAAAGGTTTATGTATAGCACCATTAACGATTGATTCTTGCAATGTAGAACATCCTAGGGCTCTGTTATAGCTGTTTGTCTCACAGCTGATTGACAGATTAATTGAAATGTAAAGAATAGAAGAATAAATTACTGTATTGAAGCCCTAAGCTTCTATTCTTGTACACTAGAATAAATGACAATGAACAATGCTATGTTTGTAGAACAGTCACAGCTTTGATGAACAGTTTAGAACGAAACTAAGGGAACAGCCCATTACCGTATTGATCGTACCTTTTATTCAAGCAGGTGAAACGACGAGACAGCAGTCTATCAGGTGATGCAGTATCGTCATCAAGTGCACCGGGGACCTGATAGAGAATGCGGATATTAACCAAAGATCCGGCAGGCCACCAACAATGCACGGTGGTGCTCTACATCACTGAGCTACAGACTTGTACATTGCTGTCACACACTCACTGTGTGACTGATATTCACATTGGGATTGACCTGGTTCAGTCATGGGACTGTTAAAGAAGACTTGTCGGGGAGTCGGGCATTATATACCGCGCACGTTTTCTTAGATTCTATGTTGAAATTCAGTCTTCTAATATTTTTTTGTTGGTTTGTCCTACTACTGTAGCGCAAGTGAGCATCTGCCAAGTGTCATTGCATTTGTTTTGTTTGTCACATGCCAAAACAGCACAGCTCGGCATCAGTCAATTTGGGTGAGCTTGAGTTCGTGATTGTGCTGTAATAGTCATAGAGTGCAAACATGCCATGTTAGAATAGAGTGTTAAAAGTTTACTTGATATTCCATAGCCATGTTACCTGTTGAGAACCAAAGTTCATCTTGCCTTATCACCGAGCTTGAGTATGTTGACTAGTCTTTAAGTTATTTTTGTCAAGAAGTTCATTCAATTCTTTTGTCCTATCTAAATTTAAGTTAGTGACTTGTTTGCATTTCACCTAGTCTTGGTCTTATGACATACTATTTCTGAAGTTCAAGTATTTTATTCTAGCAAAATATTCATATTTTTCCAACTAGATTGCATGGGCAGATTCCTATACACCCAGCCTGCAGAGAGTCAAAGCTGGCCTGGCATAAGGCCCGCATGAGTTTTATGGCATCATGACTAGTCTCTTTGAACTGTTTTTTATTGAAGTAATGCTTACTGGTGAAGAAAATCTGAGTGAAACTTGTCATTGTTCAACTCTGCTGCCCAAGACATACCTGTGGGTGGCAGGTTATCAAATATAATTTTACTGGCAATTTTCGCTGCTTGAAAGAAGGTAAAGGAAGTTAGAGTTGATAGAAGTTTAGGTAGCCACGGACTGCTTACGCACAAATAGACAGGTAGCTTACAGGAAGTAGTAAGCACGAAAAATGCAGGATGTTTTATTTAGAAGCAGTCGTAGAAAGTTGATGTCATGACTATTTTGCATACAATTTTCATTTGTCATGTCAGGCCGTTCTTAATGCTATAGTATATATATCATCCGCTATGCTAACTGAACTTTGTATTGGCCCTTAGTGTTCCTCCTAAACGTAAATATGAACATATACGTTAATAAGTGCACCATCATATCGAGCGTTTAACTCCCCCCCCTCACAGCTGCTTCTATTTCGGGGCTATTAATTCAGTACTGCATAGCGTTGTCATTTGAACTGTGTAAAAAACAATTAGCGTTAACTTTCTCTAGCTATTCGTAGAGTTTTCATTATTTACAGTACAGCTACTACTCATACTTTAAACACTTGCTGTAACTCCAGGATTTGCTGTATAACTCCTGTCTAATATCGCACATAGAAGAAAGGAAAGAGTTGGCCTTTGTGAACTGTAGAGTACAAAAAAAAAGGAAAACTCGCCTTGAGCTGTACAAAGAAAGGTTATCCCCAAAGGGAGAGGTTGATGTCATAGAAGTACAAGTTTTATAGAGTGGTCTTGTGATTCGTCAGGCACTACACTTTCATCACCAGCTTTGAGCAAGGCACGATGTAAGCGCGGTACATGACAAATTCAGAAATGGCACGCGAATGTTCACAAAGTGAAATGCTTGCATGATCACGCCCCTTTTGCAAGACCGCATGCACATACCACAATGTTAAAATTTCTTGCAGCAGGCAATGTAGTTACAGTACAACTAGCAGTAAAGGCACATTTCTGCTGCATACGATCATGTGCACAAATGATGTTCATATAGGTGCACTACTGTGAACCGTCACAATGTCAGGATTATACGCTACTGTACTATAATCGAATAACAATGCTATTAAGAATCACTCTTTCTCATAACATGATATGTAGGGTTTAACGTCCCAAAACCGTGATATAATTATGAGAGATGCTGTAGTGGAGGGCTTCCAAAATTTCGACCATCTGGGGTTCTTTGACGTGCACCCAAATCTGAGCACAGGGGCCTACAGCATTTCTGTATCGAAAATGCAGCCAGGATTCGATCTCGCGACCTGCGGGTCAGCAACTTAGTACCTTAGCCACTAGACCACCACAGTGGGGTTCTTTTTCATGACAAAACAAACTGAACCTACCCTTATCCTGTGAAGTAATTATCAACCTGTAACACTCCTAATCTTCAAAGCTGTTGTGGTTGAACTGCATCCAGTAGTGTCGCACATAATATGTCAAAGTAGGTCTTAGATCTTCAAAGTTTTGTTATTGCACAGTCAGCATTAACATTTCACAGCTTGAAAGGCTCCAGGAAGAAGCTTATATTTCAACAGCCTCGAACTGTGCTTACCTGTCTGTACTAGTTTGTGAACCCTCGATTTGATCAATGTGGATATACGACACATTGCCTGATATAACAAAGTAAACCTAAGCTAGCTGCTTCCTACATTGGTAAATATTGAATATAGCCTTATAGCGATGTACTAATTCTCACGTAAGCTGCAACTTTCTTGTGAAACGTTTGATTGTGTACACACAAAAATATGTAACATGGAACAGTTATAGTGGCTTCTTGCGCAGGTTATTAGAAACGTCAGCTTTTTCTGTAAATCTCCAATGTTGATTGTAACCCTGCCTAAAATGCCCGTACTACAGTCAGCAATTTATGCTGTGTCGAGAGAATGTTTTTCAGTGAAACGACTGGTTAATGATTGTTGAAGAAAAGTGCAAAGAAGACTATTGTTGTTTGTTGTTGGAAAGTTGACCACCAGAGGGTGTTCACTCGCAGCAGTACAAAAGTTAAGACCTGGCATTTCTACACCTGGCATTGTTGGTAAAGTTAGACTACAGGTTATAAGTGTCGGGCTTTTTTTTTTTTAATACAATTCGCTACTTTTATCCTAAACCTTTTGGTTTATAATCAAAACAGATTTTTTGGTTGAGAACTGAGAAAACACTTGATTCCTAGCTCAAAGCACTGTTTTTTTACAAGCTCCAAAAACAAGTGATGAAAACGCAGCCATTGAAATTTTTGAAATCTGCGTACTCGGTACATGTGCTTGTAACACGTTTGTGCCCTTTTTTTGACAGTGGTTACACAAGCTGTCTAATTTGTATTACAAACTATACATGAATGTTATTGCTACTCTCAAAGGAAGGCCGCAAATGTGACCTTGCCACAAGTTTCTTATGGTATGAAACACTGTTTCATGTTTTTACAAAGTATTTGCTTGCAGACAGGTTATTCATTACTTTGAATCCTCATTACAACAAAGCAGCGTCTTACAAGAAAATAAGTTCGATATATCCGAAAATTCGTTGTAAAGATTACTCCTAACACTGTAAATATTGCAAAACTATTTTATTTACTTCGTTATACCCGATACTTCGTTATACCTGTGTTCGTTATATTGAGGTTTGAGGGTACTGCAAGAGAAATGAGAATTGATTACTATTTGATAAGGTTTACAACATTTGAGCTTTGCATCAACCTTGAGTTGCTAAATCTCTCTGCCTTCAAACAGCAGAACACCTGACCATAACCTCTCGAAGTACCACATATAGCAGAAATATAATAATGCATTTTGAAAAACAGAGCTAGGAAAATATATAAAGTTATGAAATGTGTGACCTATATTCTATGGTCTGAATAGAATGTGTCGAATGTTCTTTATTGGCAAGGTGTGTAGCCAAGAAATTGAAATATACATACTGGGAACGTTCGCCCCCGGTATGTATATTTACGTTCCCATCAATTACGTTCTGGTGCCTCTAGCATGCCAAAATGAAATGTATTTACATCATACTCACAAGCTACAGATTACATTTCTTTTTCTGAATTTAGAGGTGTGTCTGGAACATTTGATAATGTTCAAGTTTTGGCCAAGTGAGCCTTGTTACGCCGCAACAATACGCTGCAATTTCAAGTAACATTAGTGCAGGAGGCATTTCACATTGTTTATTGCAGTTCCTATTTCATTCTGGAATGTCGGTGTTGACACAAACTAGTTAGCATCAATATGTGCAATCAAAGAGATTCCCTTAGTGGCATACAGTCAGGTTGTATACGACGCCGAAAGCATTGTGCAATATGCTGGAAAACAATTTGGAGTTTCATTGTCATCGGAACGTTGTCACAGTTTAGCGAGTGTGCTTGCGCCCATTACTTTACCGCTGCTAACTGTTATAATTTTGGATCGGAATGCAAAGATCAAGATCATAGCATTTCGTTCCCAAAATGCAATGGCATATAGAAAAGTGGCAAATTTACAACAGGAATTTAATATCACATGCATGGAAGCATGGATATAATAGTGAAAAATGATGTCTTTGTCTACAGTAATTTTCGCGCTGTTTTCGTTCTAGCTAGATCACCCTTCATGCTGTTTAGTTGCTTGGAGCAACTAAGCATTATTTAAAGCTGAACGAATCATTCAGACCACCTGGTACACTGAACTGCGTAAAGAATGCTCAAGAAATGTGAGACGTAGAGTAGAAACACATGGAAATTGAAAGATCGCAACCGGCTTTCAAATTATGAACCGTGATGGAAAGCATGTTACACTACTTACTACTTGGAAGAATTGGTAACAGCTATGTGTTGTGAGCCGCAGCATATTTGCAGCGCCCGCAAAAGAAGGATAGAAATGAACAAAAGGAGTTGAAAAAGGAATTGAATGTTTTGAGAAGCTTCTCTCATGAAGATACACTTTTGTTGACGACCAAGATTTCAGAAAACGAGAGATTTGGATGCCATACTGTCTTCTTCGGCTATTTTTCGTAACTAGTGGGAAAATGACAATGCCTCGTCACTATAGCGACCAGCCTTAAGAGTCGGCTGTTTTATTACTATGGGCAACGATGCAACGACATGCCAATAATCAATCGTGATGCATTAATTAACCAGCCCTATTTCATCATTGTAGAAGTTTGAAAGGAGACAGAAAATCATTGAAAGCTGGAGGCTTCAAGAGTTGAGATGCCAGACAGTGAATACCACTGGTGTCAAATTTCTTCCACGTTATACAAGTCTTTGTCGGGGCATCTTGTTGTCGAAGCATTCGACTTTGGTGACACTCCATGTTTGAAAACCTCTCATTGTTGAAGCTTGGCGATTATAGGCTAGGTAAAATACCTAGGTGTCCCACACAAATTAGCATAATGTGCAAATGGTAACTTCATTTTTTGTGGTCCAATTCATGCTGTCATTTTGTGTAGACACAGCAAGGCACAGATATGTCATCCCAAAGAAGCACTCGTTTTTTTTTTTTTCTTGGCCTCTTTGTAGTACACTATATACGCATGCCCTATCACTTCATATCATTAATATATTGTCGCCTGCTGCATTAGAAGCAAGGGCCTTCCAGTAGTGGTGTAGTTGTTTGTAGATGAGACATTGCACATGTGAGGACTTGGTTTTCAGCCAGTAAAAGGTTCTGAAATCAATATTTTCTGCTAGATTGAAAAATGTCATACTGTCTGTGAAAGAGAAAGATTGCCATCCAACCACTGGAAGGGAAGAAGTGGAAATGGAACACTTACAAACCTTTAAGAAAGTTTCTCGCTTGACAGAATGTTTGTCCAGTTCCAAGACTCGAGACGAAAGACAAATTTCCAATCGGGGCAGTAACTTTTCCATCTCCGCAAATCAGGAAGCTACCAAATCCCAGCACGAGGGTGAATCGACGGAAAGCTCAAATAGGAGGGACAGAAGATACGAAAAATCAATTCTGCAGAAGTTCTCTATGTGGAGTGTGGTTATAGAATTGACTCATTCACCGGCTTGTAGCACAATGCTAGAATTGGCATGCCATATCCATTGGTCTATCTGCTTTGATGGGTTGATTAATTCACCCTCATTCTGCAATCTCCCTAGCTGAGATGATAGAGCAATGGTCATGAAAAAGCTTCAGATCCGGTATAAAATTTCAGGACAGGACAAATTTTTTGTCAGTGAAGAATTCTCAGAGGAATCAGTAAGGATTTCATTTCTAGTTTCGTGCTCCTCTAAAAGGGATTTATTTGTCCTGAGATTATCAGTATAAATGTACTGTAAACGAAGTGACTGAGTTCCCACATAAGTTTTCTTATGTGGAACACTGCATGTATTTCGCCAAGTTCCTGTTACAGATTTATTTACAGAGGACCCACACAGTGTCAAGGAAATGAACCATTACTCAGCAAAACAGTCTTTGATAAGTTACATGTTTTTGTTATGTATTACTGTTAGATTGCTATCCTTGTTCCATTCTATAATCCACATGCTTGGATGTTCGTAGACGATTGGAGTGTGGCTTTTTTTGTTCGCGCAACTGTTTAACTACATAGCTTGGTCTAAACACTGAAGTTTCTTAGCCTGTATTCATATTGTGAAAATGTTGTAGTTGTAACTGTTGTGTTGGATAGCTTGAAACTGTTTAGTCCCACTGCCAATCGAATATTGTTGCTGTCACCCTTGTTACCCTGAGCATTTTGTTGGGGATTTTGTTCATTGATGCACCCCTATTACCCTCCACTTGATTCCTATGTTTGAGAAACCCTAATGTTGTGTTAGACAAGTTTATAGTTTAGAGTTAGTATTGTTGGTTGCTATTAGTAAGTCACTGCTAGTCACTGCCACAGTCTAGTGTTATGTTTAGGTTTTTCGTTACGTGGCATGATTAGGGTTGCCACCTGGCCCACTCTAGTTTGGTTTCCACAGACACAGCTGTGTTTTATTTTATTTTAATGGCAAACCTGTTCACAGTCGAAGCTTCCCCGTCCGTTGGCATGGCGGTGGTCACGGGGTCTTGCGGCACGGCGAAAGTGGCACTCCGTAGCACTCGAAAGGCTGCGCCGTGCCAGGATTCGCGAGGGCGAAGCTAAGTGGAAAGGGTGAACCAATGATAGGCGCACAAGTATGGGTGAGGGTGAACCTGGCGAAAGGGGGGGGGGCATCGGTTTTGCTGTTTCGACAGCGTTTGCGGAGTGAAGCTGGCGCACAATTTTTTTTTCTTCCTTAATTATGCAAGCTGCCCTTTACCAATCCAATATGGGCATGCCCCATTTGCCAGTAATG
Source organism: Rhipicephalus annulatus (assembly GCA_013436015.1). Classification (NCBI taxonomy): domain Eukaryota; kingdom Metazoa; phylum Arthropoda; class Arachnida; order Ixodida; family Ixodidae; genus Rhipicephalus; species Rhipicephalus annulatus. The sequence continues at coordinate 76,245 of WOVY01010902.1, read as the reverse complement.
AGGTTCTCCCTAAATTCAACCATCCTATTGTGCATCATGAGGGCATTCACAGAGTACAAATTACTAAACTGTCGCAACTGCATTTGATCCAAATTCTTTTAAACTGTTGGCTGTCGCGAAACTTTCGTGTCATGCAAAGCTGCAAGATTGAGGTGTTAATTTCATTTCTATTCTAGGTTTTCACTCTGAGCCTTCTAGCATGAAATCAAGCACCATGTCTTGCTGGAATGACTGCAAGTTGTGCAGGTTGGTCGCGTTTTATTGTAGAGTAAGGCGAGTAAACGTGAACACAAGAGAAGAGAACCACGCCATGTTGTGTTGACTGGTTCCCATCTGTGGTGTTCGTCTTTTCGTGCCTCACTTTACTGCTGAACACTTCTAGCAACTTTCCTACAGCTCACATTCAGAACAGCCAAGCACTGTTCATGCTTGTTACATAACTTGACACAGTTTGGTCCATACTTGCGAGATTGACGCACACTGTTCATCTCCCACAACTTTCTCGTTAGCTGGAACAGTCAACGAGCTGTTGGTCTTACGCTTCAGTCTCCCAGCATTTTTTTGTCGAGTTTTTCTGTCAAAAAATAGTTTTTTTCTATTTAATTCAATATTGTTCAATATTCTGCTTTTACAATGCATGTATTCACTGAAGAAAAAAATTTAAGCGTGTATTAAGTCGAATTAGCAGATGAAGATAATCATTATATCAGTGTCTTTAACAATTCAGGATATAATGTCATCGTGGAGAAACTGGCAAATATAGCATGTCAAGTCATCAGGCGATGTTACATGGAATGCCTTATCGGGGACGGGGATGCTGTTCACGTCAACCTACCTAGACAATGACGTGCACTCGTGCTGGTGTCCTACAAGCAGTTAGTAGCATGTTATCTGTTGTTGGATGCCAAACAGCAGCATCAGCAGCTCCAAGGAGAGTGGAGATTGGTCTCTGTGTGAAAAGAGGGCACTTAAGAAAATGTCAACTTCGCAATCTGCTTCTAAACTCTCGTTGTCATGCATGACAGCTGGACTCTGCTGAGCTGTTCACTGTTGTGTCTGCTCTCTGCTAGATTTGTTTTCTCACCAAGCCCAATATTGGTTTATGATCCTTTCAAAACTTTTGCAACGTTCTAAAAAATTTCAGTCGATATCCTCTTTTGCGCCGTGTTTTTCATCTAACAACACCTCCCATCCCCCGATGCCAATTCCTTACCCAGCCAATGTGGCAACCCTGGCCATGCTAAACAATGTACTGTGACACCCATGCTTTTGCTTATACGTCATCGCTTGAATTGTGTTGCCATTGCCATATCAGAGTATTTATCATGTTATGGCTGATGTTAGTTAGGCAAGAGTGTATAAAAGACAAGAAATCTAGTCATTGTTAGTTATGCGCTACCCAGAAACTGCAGCCATGAGAATGCTTCACAGCACTCCTCCAAGAAAGCGAGACCCGCAATGTCACACGTTGAGACATTTTGTCAGATGGGTGTCCTTGAAAGGTTTATTTGCATACTACATGTGTGAATCAGAAAAATGAGCCTGCTTTCACAGTTACATGCCACACGACGACTAATAGCTACAACCAAATATATAGCAGAAGTTTTATATATCTATATTTATACCCATGTTAGGTTTGTGTTTATCGTGCGCACAACGTCCTACATCCCAAAATAAAGGTCTTTTATCCTACCGACTCAGAGTGCTTATTTTACCACCAACATCAATATAATTCACAGAGATGTTGCAGCTAGAAGCCATTCATGACATTACCCAAATACAGCTGTGAAGTTCCCACGGATTGACACACACATCAAAACTTAAATAGCGCAGGAAGGTAAAGATGGAAGCTTGTGATAAAAAATTTGTAAACAGCTAGGGTATGTGTGCTAAAGCCATTGTTTTCACAAGCGCACTAGTCTTGGTTTCGACAAGAGTTGTCTTGACTTATCTCATTTCGACAAGTACACTTGTCGAAACGTCCGCTCCAGCACACACCCGCCCTGTCTACGAATTTTTCATAACATTAAAACTCATAAAAAATGGTTTGTGCAGTTGCTTGATACAATCACATAATGTGACCACATGAACCTTACTTCTGCATGAAGATAATTCTTTGCTCTGACATGAGTGTGCGAGTCTCATTTATACCGGAACATTAACATGGACTGAAGACTGTGGGAATGAAAGTGTGTGCGTTACTCGTGCTATTAAACCTCTCTTTATAAGGGACATGCTCCGGGCAGCAACTCTTGTCTTTTATACGAGATGTCTGTTATAAACAGGGTGCCTCGCACACATTTTATTATCAACCCATGATGATATATGGGGTTTAACATCCCAAAACCACCACAAGATTATGAGAGACGCCGTAGTAGAGGGCTCCGGAAATTTCGACCACCTGGGTTTCTTTAACGTGCAACCAAATCGGAGCACTCGCGCCTACATCGTTTTCACCTCCATCGAAAATGCAGCTGCCGTTATTGTCAACCCGTATTTTACTGTAGACAAGCTGGTGTCTCTTATAAAGGGGTACGCCTGTAATCCTAAATTGTCACAGTTCAATCCGCAAGTACTTCTGGTTTACGTATGTAGCATTAACAATGACCTGCTCCACCATTTGCAACAAGGTGAACTGTGTTGCGGTCGTTGAAAGCATGATTTCCTAGCTTGCAGCTGCTGAAAAGACCGACTCGACGTGGACCTCGAGATTGTGAAAACCAAAATACATGCGTTACTTAATTTTAGAACCCATCATACACGAGCGGAGTTACCGTGGTTTAGTCAAATGCTTTAGTTAATCACTGTCTCTTTCCTTTCATAATATAGCTAGCACACTGGGACCTACCCATGAGGCAAGAAGTTGCGTTCCTTTGTCAGCAGGGGAAGGGGGCAGTGCTAGCGCAAACATAATCAGAGCAGCATTTCTGTGCCCAAACTGACATGCAAGAACTAACTGAAGTCATGGAATCCAGGCGCTGCTCCTGTTCGTCAATGCGCGTACATCGTGACCTTGACTGAGTAACTTTCTTTTCATTCTAAACGACAGCATATGTTTTTTATAGGTGTCCTGTGTTGTGTTATCTTTCTCTCTCTCTCTTTTCACTCTTTTCTCTACCTCTTTCAATCTCCCCCTTCCCGTTCCGAATCCAGAAAAGCTGGGTAGCAAACCAGGTTTCGTGGATTGGTTAACCTCCCTTGTTACCTTTCCTTTTCTTCCATTTCTATTTTTTTTCATGTTTGTTCTTCGAACGCGCTGCTTGCGTGTAATTGAGAGTGCGTGACGCACCTATGGTGCTCAATATATGCACCTCGTGATGCTCAAATCAGCCAACAGCCGTGGAGAATAGCGAGGAGGAGAAGCGATTTTGCAGCAGATTTAGAGAATTGTTTCGGGCCGCATGCTCCGCATATATAGCGCTTGGCTCACGTGTTTTCAGTAGTCTTGTCTACCGATCGGCGGCGTTCTCTCACCATGCTGGAAAGGTATTGCATTGCTGCGTTTACATTCGTAAGCACCCAAGTACATTTGCATGAAGTTGCGCGTTCGTCCTATTTGAAAGGAAACGCTTTATATTGCGTTTAAGCCGTCGCAAAAACGATTTCCTTGCAGGAAGCCCTTTAACACGTCAGGAAAGGATCGAGCCCCAAAGTGCCGCAAAAACTCGTACTTATGGTAACGCGAAAGTCCAACTTTTTTTCTGTCGTAGTTTGCAATGCGAACGTAGCTGTGCCCGACATTGCGATAATAACGTGCTGCGCGTCCGAGCCCTCGCAGTCATCTTTGGACGTGCCAAGAAGAGTAAAACAATTAAGCGACAGCTAGCCAACGTTTAGTTTCAGAAGGTGGCGAACTGGAGAAGATGGCGGTTAAATCTGGCGCCAGCGCAGATAGAGAAAAAAAAAACCCTAAACCAAGGCGGAAGTCACGTGCTTTTGCAGGGGGTTGTGGGATCGCTAGGTCACGCCGTCGTCTTGTGTCGTCTGCATCACCACTCATAAGACCGCGTTGTTGAGAGCCGGCTATAGTTCCGAATGAGCATTTTTATGCAGGTGTTTCACTCAAAGATGATGCAATGTGTCGGAAGCCTACATTGAGCATTGGTCTTCACTGTTGCGAGTTAAGTTAATGTCGCTTGCGGTCGAAAGCGGTTGTTTTCGAAGCTTGCGCGACCACTTCTCCGAAAGTGGAAGATGCCGCAGCTTCGCTGCTTTTCTTCGGCACTGCTGTGTTGTTTGTGAGAACTTCAGCGCCCACGGCTGTTAATGCGAGATGCGGCGGCGAGCCGTTCCCGTGTGCGATGGTGTGCTGACCCAGAGCCAAGTGCCGAGTCAAGACATACAGACGTGGCTGACACAGTAAGGCTACTTGAATTACCGCATCCTGTTCACGTTTTGCGCGCGGTAACCTCATCAGTGCCCAAGTGTTTTTCGACGTTTTCGCAGTCGGCTGACATGTGCGGGCTGCTACGAACGATACTTGACGATAGCGTTTATCACGTGACCCACACGCGCACGGGCAAAGCTTGATCCGGAGGCGCTTCGTCTGACTGAATAGCGAGGTCAAACAACATTTCACGATTACATCATGTTCTGTGCCCCTAACTTCCGTATCTACACAGAAGAAAACAGCCTTTCTATGCATGGCGATTATATTCGGCTTATTCGCGCCGTTGCTCTGCGCTCGGTGGATGTTATAAACACGAAGCGCAATGCTGCAAGTTTATTGTATATGCACAGCATAAGCCGTAATAAGGCTGCGAATGGCACACAGCCACTCTGCAAGGGAGCATCACAGAACACAGCATCGTAGCACGCCACAGAACACCTACCAGCACTTAAGTTTCGCTTTTCCAGTTCGTCAATCGGATGGCGACGTCAGTGCCGCTCGGCGCATCCGACATCGGCTTGCCTCTCTCTCGCCGGCTCAATGCGCGAGAGAGAGGCAAGCCGATGCTCGAGCCACAGAAGCGTGACCAACCTTGCGAGAAGGAGTCCTCTATTCCTCCCTGCTTCCGGCTTCTCAAAATGTGACGTAACGGTATACCCTCACAAACATTACCAATAGAATATAAATAGACAAATAGAACGAGTAATAATGGACAAGAAAGGTGCAAGCTTTAATGATTATGGAGCAAACATCTGTAGCTAACACAATAGTCTAGATGAGGAGAGAAAAGTGATAACTACTGTTTTGTTCGCATTAAAAGTTGGTGCCAATGAAGGAGCAATAAGTGCAGGTGAATACGGTTGAGAACAGGATGACTGAATCAAATTGGGAAATTCGTAGGCCTGTGTGAATCTTGAAACAGCTGGCAAAAAAAAAAACGAAAAAAAAAGTGGAAGTTATCAAGAGATTGCTGGCAGTGAGAAGCATTGATATTAAGGGATATGACAAACGATTAGACAAGATTTACTAAGGTCGCCACATGAACATTGTTTCTGCATGAAGATAATTCTTTGCTCTGACATGAGTGTGCGAGTCTCATTTATACCAAAACATTAACATGGAGTGAAGATTTTGGGAATGAAAGTATGTGCGTTACTCATGCTATTAAACCTCTCTTTATAAGAGACATGCTCCGGGCAGCAACTCTTTTCTTTTATACGAGATGTCTGTTATAAACAGGGTGCCTCATACACATTTTATTATCAACCCATGATGGTATATGGGGTTTAACGTCCCAAAACCACCATATGATTATGAGAGATGCCGTAGTTGAGGGCTCCGGAAATTTCGACCACCTGGGTTTCTTTAACGTGCACCCAAATCGGAGGTTGCATACTCAAACGTGTATTAGCGTGTGTGAAATGCTGCATGGTGGTTGCATGCCTTGAAACTTCCATGCGTGCTATGTATATGCTGTCAACGTTATGACAGTGTCTGGTGCGTCCTTCAGCTAGAAAGGCTTTGGGATATCAAGGCAACAATTTTGCCTCTTTGAGAAGCTTTGTACCTAGTAAGCTACATTTAAAACAGTAGAGACTGACACCTGAAGTTCTTTTTCTTCTCTTGAAACGCTCTGTTGTCACAGTTTTCTGCGTTCGCAGTGCTTTTTAACCATATCCGAGGAGTTTGCGCTTGGACGAGGGGCCATTTGCTGGCTGGGCTAGTAAATTGATCCACTGTCAAAGCTACTGTTCTGTTCCTGGCTGCGTGACTGGGTACGTCTTGCAAAAACATATCCTCACTGCTCAGCGGGCCTAAAGAGGGGCTCTTCAACTCTTATTACCGTGCCCTTTTACCCGTTCATCGATATAAGGGCATTCCATACACAGTCATTGTACAGAGAACACAGTCATTGCCATGGTTTATTTTCCAACACATCCCTTTATTTCAAAACAGGGCAAGTTACACGACACTGTTTTGACAGTTCCTCTGGTGCAGACATGGTCACCATTATGCCAATCTTAGTTCCAATCTTCTTAAGACGCTGTGGATAAGAAATAACAACATTCTTTTGCTGCCAGTGAAACTAACCTTGTCTTCGTTTATTGAAGCCTTGGAAGACACGCTGACATTGTCGTTTAGCTGGAATAAGCTCCACAAGGACAGACTCCCTGAAACAGTGCATCACTTGCAAAATCTATCCCCTAAAGATTGTGATACACACAAGAAGGATACGAGAAGCAATAACCTAGTGAAGTTCGCTATTGTCTCAAGAAGACTTTATACTCGTTAATACAAACTCGTGGGGCACTATGAAATTCTTCAAATTAAGCAGAGTTTGAATTAGTGGTCAGGTGCTAAAATGTACAAACTGTAGAGCTGTACAGAAGACATAGCGCCACACTGTGCGGGGAGAATGCAAAGAAGGCACCTTGAACTCATTATCGCGAGTTTGGCACTATTTTACAATACTTTAAGAAAGTTGTGTTGATTAACTCATGAAGCTTTTAAGAGTCAACAGAATGAATTCATGAGTCAATGATCTGCCAGAAACACACATCAGCATCATGCATTCATGTGAGCAGTCAGCTTCATGTGGAAACTAAAAGACCTTTCTTTGTGAGAGTTCCATACTATTTTCTTATGGCTTCAAGCTACAAACAGGTTGTTGTCTTCTTTCTCTTTCTTAAAGAACTATAATCTTGATGTGAATGCAGTGCCAGTTAAAAAAAAATGGGGGGTTGTGTGAGTGCTAGCATGCAACACAATGAAACAGAAGAATTTCTCAGCAATTGAGATTATGGATGCTGCGCTGGAGCTCTTAGACAAGCTACAAATGATGCTTATGCGTTCAGGACGGAAGACACAACCACGCAAATGAAAATTATACTAATTTTTCTTGTTGAATTAACCTTATTTTGATCCAGGTGGAAGGTGTGGATGTGGGACGAAAGTGCCCCTGGTCACGTTTGTTGCATAATCTAGTTGTAACTACATCTTAATATCAACATACAAAGATTATCACGGGTGTTGCCTTTGGGTAATCTGGTGGGCTTATATGAGGGCTGCATCAGCATTGGTATGAGCCTCACAAAGCTCAAGAGAAGCCAGAAATGAAGGTCACTATTTCGGTGGTATTCGATCTCGCCATCCAATGGACTGTCACAGTCTTTGAGAGAGCCTTACAGCAAGGAAATCACATTGTGATCGGTGTATGGTTGCCCAAGAAAGCTATATTGAAGCATTCTAATAATATGTACCGGTCAAATCAATAAATAATGTTAACCAGATATATCCTCATTACTTAACAGGCTGACATTGTATCTCGTGCAAAGGGAAGCACTTGCAAGTAACTTGGAGAGAAGCTGAGAATGTGAATGTACTTCACGTCACCTTTGCTTTCTGCACAAATAGTGATTCATCAGAAGCAGATAGAGTATGGGTGCTACAAGATACAGGTTCTTATATCTTCTCTTCTAATTATTTTAGTTCTTATATATGTGTGTGTGCATGAGCTACCAAAGCGATAGATTATCGAGAGAGATCCTGCTCCCACAGAACAAGGAGGCTTCCAGATAAAGGAGGTGATGAAGCTAAATGTGTGCAGTTCTTGAAATTCACAGGCGCAAGGAATAACTGGAAGATTGGTTTGGAAGATACCATGCCATTCATAGTTCTCTGCTTGCCATTATCCATCTTTTCAGTGCGAATATTTGTGTGTAATCTGGTGACTATAATTACCGACACACTAGTACAAACATTCTTGAAAAATTCTTCCGAGCATTTAGTTTTCCAAAGTAACACACAAGACAATGGTTGGCCTCTTTGTGAAGCACTTTGAATCATTTTTTATTGGATGATCATTTTTAAAAGCGCCTTCACAAACTGTTACATGCTTTTCAATCCGAGAGCACATGAAGACGATAGACAAAAAGGAAAAACCGATTAGACAGGACGATCTCTGCACATAGTAATACGAAACGTTACCAACTTGACCAACTTCGAACGAACGTCATTATATGCTTAGTATTAATAATTAATGGAATTTAATATCCCAAGACCACCATATGACTACGAGAGGTACAATAGTGGAGTGTTCTGGAAATTTTGACCACCTGGGGTTCTTTAACGTGCACCTAAACCTAAGCACATGGCCCTCAAGCACTTCGCCTTCATCGAAAATGCAGAGGCTGCGATTCGATCCTGTGACCTGTGGGGCAGCAGATGAGTGTCTAGACCACCGTGGCGGGTATATGCTTAGTAATCATCTCTTTGCCTGTAATGTGTGAAAAAATGCTGAAAGCAAAAAGAAAAAGAAAATTTCTATGTGTATGTGCAATAAGCAATGTATGTATGTGCAATAATGCAATGCATGAATGCGCAATGTATGTGCAATAAGCAATGCATGTTTGAATCATTCGTGGAAGATTTAAATAAGTATATTAGGTTCATTTCCTCTCAAAATGTTGTGCTGCCATGACGAGAAATGGAGCCTCATAAAAATATTGACAAGTGGATCGAGGAATGATCAATGTAAGAAATGGTTGCAATGATGATTATGGAGCAAATTGATGTAGCTAATGGAAAAGTGATAATAATCAGGATATTTTGGTGTAGGATTGATAACTCTTGTTTTGTTTGCATTAAGACTTGGTGCCAAGATGCAGCAAGAGCAGTTGAATGGTTGAGAACCGGGTGACAGCATCGAATTGGGAAATTCGTAGACCTGTGTTGAACAGCTTCGTAGACTTGTGTTGAACAAAAAGAGAAATGGGGATCCAATCATAGAAACAGATCACTGGCAGCGAGATGTATTGATTCAGTATAGGGCATACAATATGCCAATGAAGACAAATGATAAGATTTATTGAGCTACTACCTAATTAAGTTTTCATACTTTCCAAGAACCATGTGTGAATGGAACTGTCTTACTAATACATGTGGTGAATGAATTACCCTACCAGACAATCCTCTTCATCCTTTATTGTTTCATTTTGCAATTATTTTATTTATATTTGTATATGTATTACCACCCTGCTCGGACCATGAGTCTACAGTATTGAATAAATAAAAATTATGGTTACATACTCTAACATGGCCCATTGTGTTTAAGCAGTTGCTTACTGATCACCTCGCGCTGTAATATTCATTACCACCTTACACTGTTCTTCATGTCTCGTTAAATTGTAATGTTATTTTGCACCTAAACAGGTAATCTGTTTCACTGAGATGTGCGTTTCAAATTTGTGACCTGACGAGTCTCATGTCCAACTTTCTATATTCCCTCCCCCCCTTATGTAATACCCCAACAGGGGCCTTTAAGGGAAAATAAAAGATGACTTAGCATGTGAGAAGTGCTACAGAAACCCTTTGCTACATGTTGGTGGTGGCGTGCCTTGAAACTCCTATGCGGGCTCCACAACTTGTCAACGTTATGACAGTGTCTGGTGCGTCCTTCAGCTGGAAGGCTTATGCATGTGCTTGAGATATCAAGGCAACAATTTAGCCTCTTCGAGATGCTCCGTACCTAGTAACTTACATTTAAAACAGTAGAGATCGACTCTGAAATCCCTTTTCTCCTTTTGCAAAGTAGAGCAACAGTTCATTTATTCATACGGCACTGTAAAAAATGCCTAGAAATAGATTAGAATTCTGCAACACATGATATACAGCAAAAGCAGGAGTGCTACAAATTAAGTGCGAGGTTTGCCGCTGTTTGGTCTTACGAAAGGCACACTATGTTATGACACAATACTCTACCTTAACTGATTTGGAGTTTCTTCTCACATGTACACTGCAGTACTAAGTACTATCTCAGATTTATTTTTATGAGCTGACTAACAGACAATAAAGATGGCAAGAAATGTAGATTTGACAATGGAAGTTTGCAGCAGACCATCTTAACCTACCTTTTATTAGGCTTGTGTACATTTGCTACATTAAATGCCAAAAATTACCAGGAATTTATTTTTTGCTTAACACACCACGAGGCTTCAAGGCACTGTTGTATGACGTGCGGAAGGTTGTAGTATTTACTTGAGCACAACTAGGCCAATGAGTGCAAAGTAGGCAAATATTTGATTATCGTTGACCATACTGTACACAAGGCTATCAGAGGAGGCTGTAGATAGCTTCAAATTTCGAAACTGTGCTTATAATACAGACATGACACCTTTGCTTTATCCTCCATTAATCGAATTAAGTGGGGTGCATGAGAAACGTAATAATGTTTAGCTGAAGGTCTGCCCTGAGGGTGTGTTTATGGAACAAGTAGTTCAACATCCTTCTATTCACCGCTGCTCTTTCATAAACTGTGCTAATGCGGGAGAATACATAACTACTACACTTGAAGTAGCGACTAGTTACCAGTGAAGCACTCACCAGTAAAACCACTCGGTTGGGCGGTTCACACTGACGCACAGAACACAGCACACACTTGAATAGCACAAAGGAACTTAATTTATTAACAGCACAACAAACATGAAACTTTGAGCACAACAAATGTTCATAGTACAAAAAAAAAAGAAACAGTTCCAGGGGAAGTTCGCTTCGAGGCCAGCTCTTAACTTGTGCTTCCCGCTCTGGTTACACGATGTGGCCGCTAGCTCTGCGGTGTTCAAGTCCCTGGACTCTCCTTTCACCGAGGTCAGTCTCACCGAAACAGAAGGAACTTCAGCAGGGAGAAGTGAAATATTCATGGTTCGTGCTCACTTCTTGTCGCCGCTGGCGCTGGACTCGTGACGAACCTCGATGGGGATCGGCTTGCTCTTGTCCACCTTGGGAGCCGGGTTCTTGCGAGGAGCTTCCAGAGCGAGGTAGCCCGTCGGGGTCAGCTGGCACTTGACGGACTCGGGGTCCACGTCTTCGGGCAGCACGTAGCGGCGGGTGAACTCGCGCTTCACGTAGCAGCCGCGGTCGTCGGACTTCTCCTCGTGCTTGCCGTGAATGATGACGCTGTTGTCCTTGGTCTTGACGGTGATCTCTTCCGGCGAGAAGTGCCGGGTGTCGACGTTGATGGCGAACTTGTCGCCAGTGCAGGCAACCGCATCGCCGGTCTGGTTCTGGAGTTGGGCAGCGGCACGGCCCGACCGGCTGGGTTCCAGGTAAAACCGCTGGTGGAAGAACGGAGGGTCGAACAGCTCACCGTCGAGGAACGTGCGTCCGAAGTCGTCGTTGAAGAACCGCCGGGCGAAGTCGGAGGGACCCCAGTTGTCGCCGTACAGCACTGGAAACAGGGCCATCACTGCTGTTCGATTCGGGGGAGTTGCGTTCACGAAGACGCGAGGCTTCAGGCTCGTAATCGACGCTGACGAGGAGTCGAAATATGCCTCGAGCAACGCGCTCTCGCGCTTTTATACGGACGCGCGCTCGCTTCGGTGGTGTTCGCGAACGTTCGAGAACCGGTGAGAGAGCGCGAGACTGACTCAGCCATCGCGAGCGTCGATTGGTTGGGAAGAGTCACGTGGTAGAGACCGTGCAGGTGTTTTGATTTGTTTTTCAAGTGGGCGGTGGCGAGGCGGTCGGTTTGTTTCTAGAAATTTCGCGCGCTTTCTCGCGCGTCGGCCTGGCGTTCCGTTCGTTCAGCGTCGCGTTTTCTTGTTTTGTTCCCGCGTTACGCATTTGCGATCGGTGGGTTGTGGGCTTTGGGTAATGACGCAAGCAGTTGCGACGACCCGGCCAAGTGACTCGTGCGTCCATTTACGGTTGTATTCGGCAAGCTCGTCACAAGAGATACCATCGAATCTCGGCGCTGTGCAAACCGCGGCTCGTTACATGTGTGGCTGTTGTTATTTCAACGTGATATTTTCGTACACTGACTGCTTGGGAGGTGCCGGCGGACTAGTTGGCGGCATACGATCTGTAAACAACAGCTCAAATGTATGAAACAACGAACAAACACACAAAAAAAGCGGTGAAATCGAAGTTTGATCACCTTGTTGTCGTGTGTGATTCGCTATTGTGTATTTGAGATGCCGTTATAAAAAAAAAACACTGACTCACTGTTATAATTGGAGCAGTTCGAAGTAAATTGCACGGCGACATACGTGACAACACATGTGTATGTGTTTATTGCGAAAATTTAAGAAAAAAAAAAGACCTCTCGAATCTCGCATCATGCTGCATCTTTCTCATGGCGCAGCGAATTGTGTTTGTACACATTCAATTAAAGTGCAATCAGGCTCGTTCGTGAAACAAGCTTGACCTTCGTAGGGGCGTCACTAAGAAAATAGGGGGGATGCTTCGTTTTGTTCTGGACATGTAATATACCGATGGAATGGACAGCTTGCACAAACATTAACTTCATTTACCTCAGTAATACTAATTAGCGACTTCATTTCGCTCTCTATATTTTTGAACGTATGTTATGCTTTAATGAACCTTAATTGTGTAATGCTTCCAGATTTTGGTCACAGCAATGACATATTTGATGTCGTGTGCATAATTAGAAGTAATTGCTCGGCCTTGACCTGCCTTCTCTTCCTCTCATCCCAGCAGACATTCGGTCCCTCTGTAAGCTCGCAGCCGCTTTCACCCGCCCTTATTTACTGGAGAGGGGGGGGGGGGCTGGGAAGGGGGATTGTAACCAGCTGTTGAGGTAGGGGGTGGGGGGGGGCGCTGACACCCCGGAAATTCTTTCACGCGTTTATTCTTCCGGTGGGTGTAAAACTTTAATGTTGTCCGGCAAAGACGCATATTAGTGCGTAGTGGGCGACTCCCATGTCGGGACCGCCAGGCCAAGCCTGTCGGTCGCTCCACGGGCCTGCTGGACGGTCCGGAGTTGGCCGGACAGGAGAGAGCTGTGGAGTGATATTCCACAGTATTTGTGTGCCTTCACATCGACCATCAATTGGCAAAAGTTAGTCGTTCTACACATAAACGCCCCCCCCCCCCCTTTTCCGTAAAAATTCCTGGGTACAACCCTGGAGATGCTGTAGGGGAGAGGGGGAAAGGGGGCTCAAGTGTGAAACCATGGTTACTCTAACCATGACCACCTGAGCTACTGTTTTTTTCTTACAGCAGCTGAGTTATTACAGCTCGCACCCACACAGCTTTACTGTCAGCAAAGCACGCTGGTTCCTACTCGGCTAATGCTATTATAAAAAAAAAAGGAACAAGATGAGCAGGACATGCTTCGTTATCGTTGACATATGCGTGCAGGTTCGCCTTCAGGGGTGGGGGTGGGGGGTGAACGCTTGTCGCAACGCCCCCCCCCCTTTTTTTTTAATTATGTCAATTCAAATGGATAACCCTCACTGAAGTGGCTGGTGGGGGCGGCCGCGCCTCCCATGCGTGCAATAATCAGTTGAATATCAGCTTAATACTAAATAATCATGTCGGATATTTTTTAGCACATTCACATAGAATTGATATATACCACGATCGATATATGTATATCACAACGATATTGGATTTTGATAGAGGGCGTGTGCGAACACACACACACACGCATGTCCAGCTTCATTATACGCAATTATGCTAATTGTCTTAATAAAGCGTGTCTGTGTTTCTTATTTCATGCAATTACGTCACTCTATTTACGATATAGACAACGTTTGACTCTTCGTTTAAACCCAATCAACAGCTGGGCACTGCGTAATTGAACTTCTTTATAAAGCTTTGACTGTTGGTCGAGCTATATTTCTATACGTCATGATTTAAGACATCCGACAGCCAGCCCCATTACGAGATTGAAATTTCGTCAAGTCAGTTTACCGTTCTATTGTCTATTCGATATATAAGCTGTCGCGAGGGGCGTGGCAAGAATTTTTGCTCTCGAGGGATCATAGGGGGGGGGGGGGGGTCACCTCTCTCCTATGCATGTTCGTTAGTGTGTCTATGTGTGTTGCCGTAGTGGAGAGCTCCGAAAATTTCGTTCATATGGTGTTGATGCGTTTGGATTTGGGCCCACATATACGCAAGGAGAATGGAAAATTGGAGGTGGGGGGGGGGAGGGGGTGTTGGAACTGCCCGACGTCAGTAGTGGCTGCAGATGGACAGGCCAAAGTGGGACTGACTTGAGTGAGAGTGCCCCCACGTTGCGATTTGGCGTAATATCATAACAATGTCTGGGATTTTACGTCCCGAAACCACCTTATGAATATGAGAGACGCCGTAGTTGAGGGCTCCGCGGGTATTTCGACCACCTGCGGTTAAGTACATGGGCCCAGCTCGAGCATGGGCCTCCATTGAAATACGACCGCCGCTGTAGGGACTCGATCCCGCGACCGTCGGGTCTGCAGTTGAGCACCATAATCAGTGTTCCACCGCGGTGCACGATTCGGCCCAAACGCCACTGGGTAATTGTTGCATTTCTCTTCGACCAAATATTTTGACCGTGGAATTACCTCGCGTCAATGGCGTAGTAAAGAAAAAAAGAAAGGGGGGGGGGGAAGAATCAACCCCTACTTCACTCTGAGATACCTTTATTACTCACGCATACAAAGAAACACAAACGTATTGCGTAAAGGTAGAGGTAAGGTTATTGTCTCAAGAAGACTTTATACTCGTTAATACAAACTCGTGGGGCACTATGAAATTCTTCAAATTAAGCAGAGTTTGAATTAGTGGTCAGGTGCTAAAATGTACAAACTGTAGAGCTGTACAGAACACATAGCGCCACACTGTGCGGGGAAAATGCAAGGAAGCCACCTTGAACTCATTATCGCGAGTTCGGCACTATTTTACAATACCTTAAGGAAATTGTGTTGATTAATTCATGAAGCTTTTAAGAGTCAACAGAATTAATTCATGAGTCAATGATATGCCAGAAACACACATCAGCATCATGCATTCATGTGAGCAGTCAGCTTCACGTCGAAACTAAAGGACCTTTCTATGTGAGAAATCCATACGATTTTCTTGTGGCTTCAAGCCACAAACAGGTTGTTGTCTTCTTTCCCTTTCTTAAGGAACTATAATCTTGATGTGAATGCAGCCCCATGGCAGTTAAAAAAAAAAAGAATAGTGGGGGTTGTGTGAGTGCTAGAGGTGCAACACAATTAAACAGAAGCGTTTCTCAGCAAATGAGATTATGGATACTGCACTGGAGCTCTTAGACAAGCTACGAATGATGCTCATGCATGCAAGACGGAAGACACAACCACGCAAATGAAAATTATACTAATTTTTCTTGTTGAATTAACCTTATTTTGATCCAGGTGGAAGGTGTGGGTGTGGGACGAAAGTGCCCCTGGTCACGTTCGTTGCATAATCTTGTTAACTACATCTTAATATCAACATACAAAGATTATCACGGGTGTTGCCTTTGGGTAATCTGGTGGGCTTATATGAGGGCTGCATCAGCGTTGGTATGAGCCTCACAAAGCTCAAGAGCAGAAAGAAATGAAGGTCACTAATTCGGTGGTATTCGATCTCGCCATCCAATGGACTGTCACAGTCTCTCAGAGAGCCTTACAGCAAGGAAGTCACATTGTGATCGGTGTATGCTTGCCCAAGAAAGCTATACTGAAGCATTCCAATAATATGTACCGGTCAGATCAATGAATTAATGTTAACCAGATGTACCCTCATTACTTAACAGACTGACATTGTATCTCGTGCAAAGGGAAGCACTTGCAAGTAACTTGGAGAGAAGCTGAGAATGTGAATGTACTTCACATTCACCTTTGCTTTCTGCACAAATAGTGATTCATCAGAAGCAGATAGAGTATGGGTGCTACAAAATATAGGTTCTCATATCTTCTCTTCTAATTATTTTAGTCCTTATGTATGTGTGTGTGCATGAGCTACCCAAGCAATCGATTATCGAGAGAGATCCTGCTCCCACAGAACAAGGAGGCTTCCAGATAAAGGAGGTGATGAAGCTAAATGTGCGCAGTTCTTGAAATTCACAGGCACAAGGAATAACTGGAAGATTGGTTTTGAAGATACCATTCCATTCAAAGTTCTCTGCTTGCCGTTATCCATCTTTTCAGTGCAAATATTTGTGCATAATCTGGTGACTATAATTACCGACATACTAGTACAAACGTTCTTGAAAAATTCTTCAGAGCATTTAGTTTTCCAAACCGACACACAAGACTATGGTTGGCCTCTTTGTGAAGCACTTTGAATCATTTTTAATCGGATGATAATTGTAAAATGTGCATTGACAAACCGTTACATGCTTTTTGATCCGCGAGCACATGAAGACAAGAAGCAAAAGGAAAAACTGATTATACAGGACCATCGCTGCACATAGTAATGCGAAACGTCACCAAGTCGGCCAACTTCGAACACGGCTAAACTTCATTATATGCTTAGTATTAATAATTAATGGAATTTAACATCCCAAGACCACCATATGACTACGAGAGGTACAATAGTGGAGTGCTCTGGAAATTTTAACCACCTGGGGTTCTTTAATGTGCACCTAAACCTAAGCACACGGCCCTCAAGCACTTTGCCTCCATCGAAAATGCAGAGGCTGCGATTCGATCCTGTGACCTGTGGGGCAGCAGCCGAGTGTCTAGACCACTGTGGCTGGTATATGCTTAGTAATCATCTCTTTGCCTGTAATGTGTGAAAAAAAATGCTGAAAGAAAAGAGAAAAAAAAAATTTCTATATGTACGTCATAAGCAGTAAGCAATGCATGTTTGAATCATTCGTGGAAGATTTAAATAAGTATATTAGGTTCATTTCCTCTCAAAATGTTGCGCTGCCATGACGAGAAATGGAGCCTCATAAAAATATTGACAAATGGATCGAGGAATGATGAATGTAAGAAGTGGTTGCAATGATGATTAAGGAGCAGACTGATGTAGCTAATGGAAAAGTGATAATAATCAGGATATTTTGGTGTAGGATTGATAACTCTTGTTTTGTTTGCATTAAGAGTTGGTGCCAAGATGCAGCAAGAGCAGTCGAGTGGTTGAGAACCGGGTGACAGCATCGAATTGGGGAATTCGTAGACCTGTGTTGAACAGCTTCGTAGACTTGTGGTGAACAAAAAGAGAAAAGGAGATCATAGAAACAGATCGCTGGCAGCGAGATGTATTGATTCAGTATAGGGCATACAATATGCCAATGAAGACAAATGATAAGATTTACTAAGCTACTACCTAATTAAGTTTTCATACTTTCCAAGAACCATGTGTGAATGGAACTGTCTTACTAATACATGTGATGAATGAATTACCCTACCAGACAACCTTCTTCGCCCTTTATTGTTTCCTTTTGCAATTATTTCATTTATATTTGTGTATGTATTACCACCCTGCTCGAACCTTGAGTCTGCAGTATTGAATAAATAAAAAATATGGTTACGTACTCTAACATGACCCATTGTGTTTAAGCAGTAGCTTACTGATCACCTCACGCTGTAATATTACGACTTTACACTGTTCTTCATGTCTCGTCAAATTGTAATGTTTTTGTTTTGCACCTAAACAGGTAATCTATTTAACTGAGATGTGTGTTTCAAATTTGTGACCTGACGAGTCTCATGTCTAACATTCTATGTTACCCCTCCTTATGTAATACCCCAACAGGAGCCTTTAAGGGAAAATTAAAGATGATGACTTAGCATGTGAGAAGCGCTACAGAAACCCTTTTCTACATGTTGGTGGTGGCGTGCCTTGAAACTCCTATGCGGGCTCACACCCTGTCAACGTTACGACAGTGTCCGGAGCGTCCTTCAGCTGGAAGGCTTATGCATGTGCTTGAGATATCAAGGCAACAATTTAGCCTCTTCGAGATGCTTTGTACCTAGTAAGTTACGTTTAAAACAGTAGAGGTCGACTCTGAAATCCCTTTTCTCCTGTTGCAAAGTAGAGTAATAGTTCATTTATTCATACGGCACTGTAAAAAATGCCTAGAAATAGATTAGAATTCTGCAACACATGATAGACGGCAAAAGCAGGAGTGCTACAAATTAAGTGCAAGGTTTTCCGCTGTTTGGTCTTACGCAAGGCACACTATGTTACGACACAATACTCTACCTTAACTGATTTAGAGTTTCTACCCACATGTACACTGCAGTACTAAGTACCACCTCAGATTTAATTTGTTTTTTTATGAGCTGACTAACAGACAATAAAGATGGCAAGAAATGTACATTTGACAATAGAAGTTTGCAGCAGACCATCTTAACCTCCTTTTTATTAGGCTTCTGTGCATTTGCTACGTTAAATGCCAAAAATTAACAGGAATGTATTTTTTGCTTAACACACCATGAGACTTCAAGGCACTGTTGTATGGCGTGTTGGTATGTAGTGTCCCGTTCAACAAAATTCCTGTCCTTGTGTTTTTTTTTTTTTTTTTTCACAGCATGTTAGTCTCTGATGCAGTGTGTGCTACAGCACAGACAGCTTTGCATCTGAAGGTTGTAGTATTTGCTTGAGCACAACTAGGCCAATGAGTGCAAGGTAGGCAAATATTTGATTATCGTTGACCATACTGTACACAAGGCTATCAGAGGAGGCCATAGCATTGTAGATAGCTACAAATTTCAAAACTGTGCTCACAATACAGACATGACACCTTTGCTATATCCTCCATTACTCGAATTAAGCGGGCTGCATGAGAAACGTAATAATGCTCAGTTGAAGTTCTGCCCTGAGGGTGTGTTTATGCAACAAGTAGTTCAGCATCCTTCTATTCATAGCTGCTCTTTCAAAAACTTTGCTAATGCGAGAGAATACATAACTACCACATTTGAAGTAGCGAAGAGTTAGCAGTTAAGCCCTCACCAGTGAAACCACTCGGTTGGGCGGTTCACACTGACGCACAGAACACACTACACACTTGACTAGCACAAAAAGAACTTAATTTATTAACAGCACAACACACATGAAACTTTGAGCACTACAAATGTTCATAGAACAAAAAAAAAAACAGTTCCAGGGGAAGTTCGCTTCGAGGCCAGCTCTTATGCTTCCCGCTCTGATTACACGATGTGGCCGCTAGCTCTGCGGCGTTCAGGTCCCTGGACTCTTCTTTAACCGAGGTCGGTCGCACCGAAACTGAAGGAACTTCAGCACAGAGAAGTGAGAAATTCATGGTTCGTGCTCACTTCTTGTCGCCGCTGGCGCTGGACTCGTGACGAACCTCGATGGGGATCGGCTTGCTCTTGTCCACCTTGGGAGCCGGGTTCTTGCGAGGAGCTTCCAGGGCGAGGTAGCCCGTCGGGGTCAGCTGGCACTTCACGGACTCGGGGTCCACGTCTTCGGGCAGCACGTAGCGGCGGGTGAACTCGCGCTTCACGTAGCAGCCGCGGTCGTCGGACTTCTCCTCGTGCTTGCCGTGGATGATGACGCTGTTGTCCTTGGTCTTGACGGTGATCTCTTCCGGCGAGAAGTGCCGGGTGTCCCACGTTGATGGCGAACTTGTCGCCAGTGCAGGCAACCGCATCGCCGGTCTGGTTCCGGAGTTGGGCAGCGGCGCGGCCCAACCGGCTGGGTTCCAGGTAAAACCGCTGGTGGAAGAACGGAGGGTCGAACAGCTCACCGTCGAGGAAGGTGCGTCCGAAGTCGTCGTTGAAGAACCGCCGCGCGAAGTCAGAGGGACCCCAGTTGTCGCCGTACAGCACTGGAAACAGGGCCATCACTGCAGTTCGATTCGGGAAAGTTGCGTTCACGAAGATGCGAGGCTTCAGGCTCGTAATCGAGGCTGACGAGGAGTCGAAATATGCCTCTAGCAACGCGCTCTCGCGCTTTTATACAGACGCGCGCTCGCTTCGGTGGTGTTCGCGAACGTTCGAGAACCGGGGAGAGAGCGCGAGACTGACTCAGCCATCGCGAGCGTCGATTGGTTGGGAGAAGTCACGTGGTGCAGACCGTGCAGGTGTTTTGATTTGTTTTTCATGTGGGCGGTGGCGAGGCGGTTGGTTTGTTTCTAGAAATTTCGCGCGCTTTCTCGCGCGTCGGCCTGGCGTTCCGTTCGTTCAGCGTCGCGTTTTCTTGTTTTGTTCCCGCGTTACGCATTTGCGATCGGTGGGTTGTGGGCTTTGGGTAATGACGCAAGCAGTTGCGACGACCCGGCCAAGTGACTCGTGCGTCCATTTACGGTTGTATTCGGCAAGCTCGTCACAAGAGATACCATCGAATCTCGGCGCTGTGCAAACCGCGGCTCGTTACATGTGTGGCTGTTGTTATTTCAACGTGATATTTTCGTACACTGACTGCTTGGGAGGTGCCGGCGGACTAGTTGGCGGCATACGATCTGTAAACAACAGCTCAAATGTAATGAAACAACGAACAAACACAAAACAAGCGGTGAAATCGAAGTTTGATCAGCTTGTTGTCGTGTGTGCTACGCTCTTGTTTATTTGAGCTGCTGTTATTGAAAAAAACAAAACACTGACTCACTGTTATAATTGGAGTAGTTTGAAGTAAATTGCACTGCGACATACGTGACAACACATGTGTATGTGTTGTCACGTATGTGACAACACATACAAAAAAATATCTCTCGAATTTGCATTCCTGCACGCATACTGCATCTTTCTCATGCGTGCAGCGAACTGTGTTCGTACACAGTCAATTAAAGTGCAATCAGGCTCGTTCGTGAAACAAGCTTGACCTTCGTAGGGGCGTCACTAAGAAAATAGGGGGATGCTTCGTTTTGTTGTTCTGGACATGTAATATGCTGATGGAATGGCGTAGAGAAAAAATGGCGCGTCAATGGCGTAGTAAAAAAAAAAGAAGGGGGGGGGGGGACCAACCCCTTCTTCACTCTGAGATACCTTTATTACTCACGCATACAAAGAAACACAAACGTATTGCGTAAAAGTAAAGTCGTACCCCCCCCCCCCCCCCCAACCCCGTACTGAAATAAACCGCCAGCTACACCCCTGCCTTAGGCATACGCGAATCGCAGTAGATCAGCATGTATATATTTTGTTTTTTTTTTTCTGGGGCAGGATCATTTGCGCCTGTCAGCTTAATCGTGTAGTGTATATCACTGCCCGTCCCTCTATATACACTTGTCGTTATTTGCAAATTGCATCGGCACGCCTGTAGCCGTTGTCTGCCCTGGCACTCAGTTGCCGTATCGCCGTGTCTGTCGTGCGAGGCCCATATAGGTTCCGGTCGTCGAACTCACCTGTACACGTACCCATTTAATGCGCCGTCGTGAGGCGGACACCGGTGCACTGCACAAGAAGGGGGTGAAGGTTAGAATGAAAATGAAATGATAAAAAAAGCGGCCGTGAATGGCGCCAGACAAAGATAAAACAAGAAGTAACCCCCCCCCCCCTCCCCCCATACGGCGCCTGCCTGCCGTGCGTTGATCGTCTGCAACGCGTCTTTTACGACTTGCTCGGCCAGTAGGGACAGTTTTTTTTTTACTTTTATTTCTGCATTGTTATAGTCGTGCACTACAGCGCATGCGCGGTACAAATAGCCGAGGATTATGTGTAGCACGTACGCCACTTCGCGATAGCATTATCGATTAGCACGTTCAGCGTTATTTGTAGAAAACTCTGCGATGTTCTCAGGTCTGGAATATTTCGGACATGAGGGTCAATCGCGGTGGAGTGTCTTCCTTATAATTAAGTCGTATACTAGCTGCATAGGTACATGCCTTCTACATTCTTGAGTGTCGCAACCTGTTTAATATAATTCGCGGCACGTTGATCTTTTTTTTTCAACTTGGGTTCATTTCTAATTATGTAATTACTATAATAATTACTAATAACACACTAACTATACATACTGGCAGTCCAGTATCAGTTCCGAAATCGGAGCTGGTACTGGAGTGTGTTGCCCGAAGATTGTGACACTTCGAGAAAGCTGCCAGCGTTTGTATTGAATACGTTAAGGAGCAACCTCGGAAATTAATCCGCATAGCTTCCAAACAAATTTATACCTTGATGTAATCACCGCTAAGATGGCTAACATATTGTGAAACTAATGTTAGGGACGCGATACGTTAGTCATTGTTGCTGACTGCAGTGTAATGATTGTGACCTAACTTGAAAAATAAAGTTAATTAGAAGCGCACGAAAAGGCACCCTTTCAGTCCGTGGAACCCGAAGCCTCAACCTCCAGAATTGACGCGGTGCATGCAACACCGGAGTCAATTGCAGCAAATGCAACAGAAAGGCGTCAAGAGTGCGAAGGGTAAACATCAATTTTATTAACAGTGCAAAAGAGATATAGAGATACATACGAAGGTTCACAAATGTCGCCTAAGGACTTCGCTCGGCGAAAGGTCTCACACACACGCTTAGTGAAACGGCAAGAAAAAATAGTAAATAAATTATAATAAGAGAAACGAACGCTGTGCCAAAGACCGACAAAACTTAGGGTACAACAGGTGAGCGCATAAGGTGCGGCAGGAGAAGACTAGGAACATACATTTGAGCAACTCTTGCTTCTTCGAGCGTAGAAAAACGAAACACCACTTTTCACACACACACACACACAAAAAATCCCGCTCGTACGAGATTCAAGGTAAACGCGACACTCACCCATAACTCCATCAAACTCCGTAAAGAAGAGTGAAAGAAGTATGAGTTCAAACGGAACATACACTACGGAAAGAAGTTCCAAAATTCACCGTGGAATGTCGAAGGGGCGCAACAGTTGCACCAAACAAATGGCAATGTTACGGCAGGAACGTTTGTTAAACAGCTTTCGGGAACGCTTTCTTTTTCTTTCTTTTTTCTTCAAAGAGATGTTGGGCGATAAGCATCTCGGAGGCCGTAGAATGCAGAGGAACGGGATAGCTTTACTACTTGCAGGCCTCTTCGCCCGCGTCTCCGTTGGTAGCCTCAACAGCCGGCGCGGGTGAATCGGCGCCTTCGTGCACAACTTCAATCGGAATCGGCTTGCCGTCGTCCCGCTTGAACTTCTTGCGCGGCGCTTCGAGCGACAGGAGACCTCCGTGGGTCATGTGGCACTTGACGGACTCCGGCTCCACGTCTTCGGGCAGCACGTAGCGGCGGGTGAACTCGCGCTTCACGTAGCAGCCGCGGTCGTCGGACTTCTCCTCGTGCTTGCCGTGCACGACGACGCAGTGGTCTCGCGTCCTCACGGTGATCTCGTCGGGCGCGAAGTGGCGCGCGTCGACGCGCACGGCAAACTTGTCCGGCGAGCAGGCCACCGCCGCGTGAGCACGCGTGGAGCAGACGCCGTTGCTCGGCGTCGGAGACGTTGTCGACGGCTGGTTGTGGCCGTTGTTGTGCCGCCGGGATTGGACGTAGTAACGCTGGTGGTAGAACGGGGGATCGTACAGCTCACCGTCTAGCAGCAGCGGGGAGCCGCCGGCGAGGTCGTCTTCGTCGAAAAAGCGTCGCGCCAAGTCGGACGGGCCCCAGGAGCCGCGGTTGATGAGTGGGAACAGAGCCATGATGGATATCGCCACGTGTGTTAAAACGAACGTAGTACTTACAAAAATATGTGCAGCGGATTTCGGAGCACAACAGCGGCCGGACACAGCAGGGCACGCAAATACGCGACAACGAGACGCCGGATAGGCCGGATGCCGGCTTTCTGTTTTCTTTCGCTACGCAAGGTACTCCGTCGCCGGCTCCAAAAGAAAAATGACACAAAAAGGAGTTATTCGAGAAAACACGAGAAAGAAATAGATGTGGCGGGAGATCAGAGAGGTGCGATTGGCCGGACATTGTCACGTGGTACGTCTGGCCCTCTCGCGCGTTCTCGTGGCTTCGAGAGCGCTGCCGCCGGCCGGCGAGCGACTGTCGATTGTTCTCGATTGTTCGTTGTTTGGTTGTGTAGAGTTTCTTTACCTACGGGATTTAGTTGCTCGTTTATTGTTGTCACTCGCTGAAGAAAAATGCAGCATCAACGTGTGCTTGCGTGGCTCCAGCGAGCGTTGTGCGCTCGTTGCGAGCGGAGGCTTCTCTGTGATTGGAAGAGTTACATCGTAAGGCGCCATTTTTGAACTCGAATGCAGAGCTTGTTGAATCGCGGCCTAAGCCGCAAAAAACTTTAGACCAACGCTGTCTTTAATAGGTGGTAGATTCGACGCAAAGGTGCAAAGCCCGATATTTTTAGATGTTATTGAGTGCCGTTGAAACTCGTCCACTTAAGCGTTAGTGAACGTTCATTCGGGATAAGTATAATTTTCACGTTGGTGGTCCTGCTTTGAGCGAAACTTCCATACCCTGAGAAACAATCGACAAAGATATACGACTGTGCAACTGACTACCGTTAATAAATGATGGAACAAGAAACGTTGCTTATTCGAGAATTGCCCGTCCGTCATGCGGCAGCTGCAGTGTGCGGTCAATACAAAAAAAAAATGTGGGAGAAAGCAAAAAACATAAATTTTACAGCGTGCATTTTCGTCCAGCACCTGCAATAACAACGGGGCTACGCTCTGACGTAGGTACAAGGGCTGTTTGCGGCTTGAAATTCAGTAAAAATTTTTAAAAAGTACGAACACGTGAATCACTGACGGGAATAAAGACGCACGCGTGTTCCTGCTTTCGTCCTGCCTTCTTCGCAGAGTTTTTTTGTATGTTTATTAATGTATCAACCGACTAGCCCAACACGCTTTGCTTTGGTTTCAGTAGCCTTGAGTAGTCGCTACGAGATCCTCGCAAACACCCATTTCTGGGTCAACACGCCAGAAATTTGATCTCCGATTGCCGGCGACAGATGGCGACACAGTAGTCTCTCGTCAGCCAAGTACGAACGAACGAAGGCGCTGGAACAATCGCGAATTTTTTTCACCCGACGCGCCGGCACAAACAAAACAAAAAAAGCGCTCGTTATACCACGTGACTCCACCCAGCCAATCGCGCTTTGGATCTGCCTCCGCCCATTACTCTCGCGATTTCTCGGGCGCGTTTTCTAGAAGCAGACGATTCGAATTATAAAAGGGCGTCTGCTCGCTTCGCCGGTTTAGATATCCTCGCTACCACAGCTCTTGCGAGTGTGTTTGCGTGCTCCTTCGTAAAAGTTGAGTAACAATTCAGTGAAAACAGACATGGCTCTGTTTCCGCTGCATCACAGCAACTACTTCGGTCCCTCGGACCTGGTGAGACGCTTCTTGGATGACGACTTCGGCGGCTCCTTCCTCGACGGTGAGCTGTTTGATCCGCCGTTCTACCACCAGCGCTTCTACATCCAACCTCGTCACCAGCAGTCCTCGTCGGCAGTGTGTCCAGCTCGCCAGCAAGGCACTTCGGTCGCTTGCACGCCGGACAAGTTCGCCATCAACGTGGACACCCGAAACTTCACTCCCGAAGAGATCAGCGTCAAGACGCAAGACAACAGCGTCGTCATTCACGGCAAGCACGAGGAGAAGTCCGACGACCGCGGCTGCTACGTGAAGCGCGAGTTCACCCGCCGCTACGTACTGCCGGAGGACGTCGACCCGCAGTCGGTGAAGTGTCACCTCAAGCCCAACGGGACGTTGGCACTCGAAGCTCCGCGCAAGAACGCCCCCAAGGAGCAGCCCAAGGCTATACCGATCGAAGTGAAACACGAGGGTGCCAAGGCTGTGAAGGACAAGTAAGCCGAAGTGGCTGTCACGGGACAGCGTCAGTGGCTGTCACGGGAAGTGGCTGTCACGGGACCTTGACGTTGTGGATCAATTACTAGTGTTTTTTTTTTGTGAGTGACTGTTAACTGAACCGTTGTAGTTACTGCCACTAAGTGTTCGAGAAGCTATGTGCTGAGTGCTACGTTTTGTACTCTTTTTGTTTTTTTTTTTAATACCGTGAACCGGCGGGCGTACTTTCAATAAACTAAATCACTTCATGTAGCCACCGTCGTATACTTTATTATTGTGTGGTGCACGCCTGCACCATACATCAATCGCTCTCTCTCAATCAATCACTCTTTCTTTCTGGGAGGGGGGAGGGTCTGCTCAGATAGTATTTGGAAGATTCACGTTGGGTATCGTGCAAGTCTCCTTTTTTCGCGGTGCAGCGCGGATCGACTAGTAGCCGTTTTAGCTGCACAGCAAAGTTCCAGCCTTGAAACCACCTGCATTATCGTTAGCGGTGATGTAGGTGCCGGAATAATCTGTAATTTTCGTGAAGTGGGCGTAATCTTAACAAAGTGGTCTATACTGCAGCCCTGAAGCTTCTCGAACGCTACAGGCGCGGTTTGCGCCGACAATCACTGACTTGGGGCGATAAAAAAACTTGAGGAGGGAATGTGGTATTATGTGCAACCTAATTAGCAAGTCGATGCTATACCCTATAGCCATTAAATCGATGACGTCATGAATTTACTACTCTAGGGCGGGTAACACATGTTGCTACCTAATTAGCACGCCTGTGCTAACCTAATAAATATATTTATGACCTTATGATGTAATTGTAAGCGTAGGTTAGGTTAAGCCAGGATAGGATAGAACAGGATATAGATTGGACGAGATAGATGTTAGGCTGGGTTAGGCATCAGGATATACGACAGGATAAGTTAGGCTATCCTGTTTGAGACTTCACATGCTACATTCTAAACATTCTTTCTTCATTGAGCTACTCAGATCTTGGTGTTTTTTGACTAATGCCTTGTTGGCGTGGGCGTGACTGTACCAGTCCTCCCAGAGTACTCGGGTGCATATATATATATATATATATATATATATATATATATATATATATATATATATATATATATATATATATATATATCAATCTTAGAGATCGTTCCCAGCATCCTTGGGATTTTCGTTTCAATTAATCAACGAAACTTTATTTTCATGAATAGATATATGCAATTACAGAGATTACTTGGACCGATAGCCTAAAGTGGCTAGAGGATGGTCCAATACAATGTGCAACATAAAAAAGTGTACAGGTCAGCTTTCAGGTAACAAACAAAAGTAATCATATAAATACAGATAACACAGTAATATATTTTTTTCTGCAGACATGCATATTTATTAGCTTGCAGCTAGCTTTCTATACATATGCACTTATTTAAAAAATACAATGAAAGTCGAATCAAACACACACATGCTTACATGTCTTGACTGCAGAGAAAAAATGATTTACATGCCATGCTGAAATTTCGTGCCGTTTTAATCTCTAGGGGGATCGTGTTCCAAATTTTTGTTCCATTAAACTGTATCAGTCTTTCTCCGTAAAGATTAAAACATTTGGGCAGATTGAAATTATCATTCGAAGCATGTCGCGTATTGCGTTTAGGAGTTGAACTACTCTTCGTTATTTCTCTCTCTCTCTCAATTTTGTGGACATGGTATTTCGTCAGGAGTTATACGAAAAGTAAGGACTGTTTTTCTTGAAGCTTCTCGTTTACATTACATTGCTGAGCTTTAAGTCCGCAAAGGTCATTACATTAATAATTACAGCAGAAACAAAAAGTAACTCAGTTGCTGTAAGGTCATTACTGTCATTTCATTACTGCGAAGTCTGTTACGTATCCACTACTCGGTCGCCATTGGGTATGAACCATTGACAGGTTACAACAACCCTATTGGCTTGGGTCTCTTCGTGAGGCAATGTCGTGTGACAATGTCCCTCCGTCCATAAACCGCCGCCTGGCGTCTGCAGCGGATGTAGAAACCGAGACATCTGCGAACAACAAAGCGGTTATAAGAAGTCTACTTACGAGAACAAACAAAACAAAAGGCCGCAGCACCGGTAAAACATCCACATTTAACCACCCTTCAATCGAAGCATATGAGAGAACAAAATGAAATGCTGGTAACCAGAACGAAATGGCAATGAATCATGATTTGATACACACTGATTCACCCTATCATCAGCACGCACTTCGTGAATATGGATAGATTTAAAAAAAAAACTTTTAGCTATTGCTTTTTGAATAATTTTACCTCTTCGTCTTCTTATACACATCGCGCTTGTCCTTTTCTTCATTGCTGCACAGCGTTTATGTTTCCATTTATTATCTACAGTGGGGCCAATCCCCCGCTTGGGTGTGAGCCAGTACCCGTAGGGGACCAAACGACAGAAAACGCGTCTTGTTGAAGCCTCAAGTGGGTATCCAGCAGCATCGACATCGAGACCCCGGGTCCAGGCGCGAGCGCCCAGAAGAAGATCCGGTTAGCATCGATCATCGAGGCAGCGCCTCGCCAAGAGCCGACGAGATGACCGGTCAGTTGATCATTTACGCTTTGCACACGATCGCGGCGAGATTAGTTGTCGCGGATCGTCGCGATGTCGCAATTTATTTGCGAAGAACTTCTTGCTGGGCGATTTGGTGCATGTGTATGGTATGTAACATTGCGCATACATTCGGACGAACACGGGGAGTCAAGAAGTGCAAGCGGAAGGAGCGTGAACTATCGACTGGCTTTAGTCCATTGGTCACTGTAAATATACGCACATTTGTCACTTTAGCAATTTAGCTAGCCGAGTTGTAAAACACTCTCGTAGGAGGAGGATGAATAAACATTTATTGAAAAGGCATGCTAAGGTTTTCCTGGGTGGAGCCCTTCTTCCAGGGCCCCACTGGCCCGAGCGGCTCGCTTGGCCTGGTTCCAAAGTAGCCCTCTGGCTTCCCAGGTCCTGCGGGGCGAGTCGCTTCCCACGACCTTTTAAATTCGTTTCGTGTGATCAGGGTGAGTTACCCTCTGCTGGTCTTTGTTGGCAAGTCCAAGTGATGTGCTGGAGTGCCGGTGTGTCACCGCACCAAGGGCAGCGGTCAGCATGTGGTCAGCGTGAAGGAAAGGTCACTAGGACTAGAAGGAATTGCACGACACAATCGTTGTCTAACGACTGAAAATTCAATGGAAAGTGCGGGAAATATTTTAGCAAAAAGGAGGCAGTGAACAACAACTTCAGCAGCTTCGGATCACGTGAACAGGGCAGAAACGTCAAGAGTGACGTCATGCGACCACCGTACAACTACATTGAGAGTCCTGGGCGCTGCATGAGTATAGCTGCATGTTTAGCCAGGTTCAGTGGCTGGTACACTTCTGAACATCGCAAAAACGTCACGACTGACGTCATGCGACCACCGTACAACTTCATTGGGAGTCCTGGGCGCTGCATGAGTGTAGCTGTTTAGACAGTTTCAGTGGCTGGCGCACGTCTGAACAGGGCAGAAACGTCACGAGTGACGTCATGCGACCACCGTAGAACTTCATTGAAAGTCCTGGGCGCTGCATGAGTACAGCTGTTTAGCCAGTTTCAGTGGCTGGCACTCGTCTAAACAGGGCAGAACGTCACGACTGACGTCATGCGACCACCGTACAGCTTCAGTGAGCGTCCTGGACGCTGCATGAGTACAGCTGTTTAGTCAGTTTCAGTGGCTGGCACACGTCTAAACAGGGCAGAAACGTCACGACTGACGTCATTCGACCACCGTACAGCTTCAGTGAGTGTCCTGGACGCTGCATGAGTACAGCTGTTTAGTCAGTTTCAGTGGCTGGCACACGTCTGAACAGGGCAGAAACATCACGACTGACGTCATGCGACCACCGTACAACTTCATTAAGAGTCCTGGGCGCTGCATGAGTATAGCTGTTTAGCCAGTTTCAGTGGCTGGCACACTTCTGAACAGGGCAGAAACGTCACGACTGACGTCATGCGACCACCGTACAACTTCATTGAGAGTCCTGGGCGCTGCATGAGTACAGCTGTTTAGCCAGTTTCAGTGGCTGACACACGTCACTGGACTGGGGTCCCTGCAACCAATGGGCCTAAACTTCGGGGTACTATTTTGTCAGCGTCACTAACTGCCAGAGGTGTTCTCACTAATCACGTGACGGATCCCGTGACATTGAGTTGTTGAAGTGCCATGTAATATCCCTTATACACACACACACACACACACATGCGTCCACGTGCGATATTTTGTCACTGATGTAACTGTGCACAGTATCCCTCATCGCTTTGTCATCGCAGTATGGAGGGCGATACTCGTTGGCGTAGCCGGGGGGAGTGAGAGGAGGGGGTCCAGACTCTCCGAAGTTTTTCAATTTGCATACATAAAGTATGGTTGAATCTTCCACTTTAAAATATTTCTGGCTACGCCCCTGCTGATATTGAAGGTAAAATGCAAGAGGGTCGGATGATGATTGCACAGCATTGTGGCAGCGATCGTTTTTTAGTTATTATAATGTGACTACACTAAACATGCAATATATTCTAGGGAGGATATTAGGGAGAGAAATTAGCCCACATCGATGTACAATAGAACGCAAGCGGAGTTTGGCACGTTAAATCTGGATACGTTACCGACCCTATATCATCGGTTGACATAATTGTGGTATAATCGAAAACGCCATGCTTTTGTTGATTTTCCGTGACAGTATGTCTGATGCGATACACCTTACTCTGTTTCTTCGTGGGTCTCGTACGGTTCCAGAATGGTCGGAATCGTCGATGTCGGAGACGGCGCCGTTGGCGGCAACGGGTAAGTATGCTGTATCCGCAACTCTGCAATATATCGGGCCTGTTTTTCTTCGCCCGTGCGTATAATAACTGCGGTAACTGCGACGTCTTGCTGATTTCCGAATAGACACCGGAACTGCTGGAAGCACGGGTGAGTAAGCATTTGACATTCGTTCGTCGTTGCAATCGTACTGTTTAGAGCTCGGATGTTTGAGCGAATGAATGTATCAATGAACCAATGATTGAATGATTGATTGATTGATTGATTGAATGAATGATTAACGCAACGAATGATTTATTGATTGATTGGTTCAATGAGTGATTGCTTGACTGAATGTAGGAATGAACTATAGTCACGCATAATTCTTTTAGTAATTATGGTTTCTCGACGCTGCGAACAGAGTAAACCCGAAATCTTAGGATATGTCTCACTCATCTCTTCTTTTATATGTGCGAATAGCGCCGAATACGAGTCCTGTAGAAGCTTACGTCACATATATCAATTAGTGAATAAGCACACACCTTACCGCCTGCACATACTTGCCCTGTTAATCTACCCTATTCATCGGTTTTAAAGGGACGCTAAAGTCAAATAACAATTTATGCCAGAGTGAAAGCGCAATGTATGGCAACGTCTAAAACGACAACATGATCAACAGCAGTGCCCTATGTACTTACTGAAAACTTAGTGTTAATGCACGAGAAAACGTATGCCACGAGTAGGGAATTCACAAAATGATCCCCTTGACGAGAGATTTACCGCCTACAATTAATCACGAGTAATTGAATTAGCAGCACTAAGTAAAGAAGATTCCGTGCTTCAAGAGACGTAATAAAATCTTGCTTGTTCGTTTCTGTTTGATTAATGGAAAAAAAGAACCGCCGGACGTTACTATGGGGAATGGCGCGAGTGGTTCAAAAGTTTAATTTTTGTCTGGTTAAAACTGGACAGGTGGTGTCATCTAGCGGGGATCAGTTGAACCAAGCACATCTGCCATCTCGGAGCCAATGACCGTTGTTGCTGCTGTAGCTGCCGCTCTTTTCGCTCTGCTGTCGGCGGCTGTGCAGTAAAGCCGGGCAACGTTCTGCACGGCAACAGTGATGTGAGACGGCCACTTTCAAGCGGGAGATTTGAAGCGCGCTAACGCGATGCGGACCATTAAAACATTTTATTTCAAAATAATCACTTGGCACAAAAGTAGCACTACGAAGTTTCTGGACCACTATTTCAACAATCAACGTCGACTTTGTAGTTGCCTTTAGTGTCCCTTTAAAGGGCAGAAACCATGGTCTCCGTGTTAAAGAATCCCAGGTGGTCGAAATTTCCGGAGCCCTCCAATACGGCGTCTCTCATAATCATACGGTGGTTTCGGGACGTTAAACCCCACATGCCAATCAATCAAATCGTGGTGTCTGTGTTCCTTCACAGTGTGGACACTTTTCGCTGCGTTCAATGGGCGTGAACCATTATGTTCTTGAATTTAAAAGAAAGCAATGCACACTGTCAAACCAAACATGTGAACGTCGTCATAAGCACATTACAGGACGAATTAAACGCACGGAGAGAGGCGCTCTGCCAACTGAAAGTTTGATTGATTGATTGATCGATTGATTGAGCGAATTTTCATCTCGTTCATTCAAACAAGGGTAAAGACACAAAAAATGGAAGAGGGGAAAAACTTTTGCTGTATTGGACTTTACAACGCGTACGGTGCTAAGCTGTATACATTGCTTATTTTTCGCGATTCACTCATGTACTTGCTGCTTTCTCATTTCTCAATATCATCATTCTCTTCAGATACCACGTAAGTTTTTGTGCGCACCGCGCCACTGTCGAACAACCAAAACGTGAAGAATATCAAGAACCATTAACAAGTACACACATTCTGATCACGTGTCCTGATACCCACACGTACAGGCGAAAGTTCTTTTTTGCTTGGCTACGCCAACAAAGTCGCACCTATCCACCCTGCTCTGCATCTTGGAGACGACGCACATGTACCCCTGCGTTCTGTGCCAAACTTATTGAAAAGAAATTGGTATCTTTAAATAAGCTTTAAAACGACATCCCCTCCCTGTTAATCACCGATCATCTCATGATTGGCACAGCATTTATTCAGCTGTTTCGGACCATAAAAACCGAATTACTTACCGTTAATACTGACACAGCACTATAAACGCCTCGTCGGCCTATTTCGTTAACACAGCATGACGATCATTCTCAGCCATCGATATACGGTTCACCTCGCGTTGCATCTACCCCCATTGACGCGTGCTGATTTTTAAATTTAATCTCCACTACCTACAATTATTTGACCTCATATACTGCGCCTCGCATTCCCTGCCACCGATTGTGTAACTTGTCTTGGAGGTACACAGTGGCGAAGAATATGAACGGAGACACCGAATTTGTCCGTACGCAAAGATTACCCGTGAGACAAGGATACGAGTTTGATATACGGATTTGAAAGAGGTGCCTCTGCGGTTTCGATGAGTAACGTTGTTTAACACTTCTGTGTTTGTTGACTACGTAAAACTTCTGTGTTTGTTAGCTACGTATAGCTGCTGTGTGATCTCTTGAAGGAAACTTCAATGTTTCATTTCATAATGCTCGCGAAGTCATGTCGTGTGGAGAACGTATAGACTGTACGGAATTATCCGTATGTCTATCGCCTGACCGTATCGCTCTTACTCGGGTCCCGCTTGTAGTGCTAGATATAGCCAGGAAACCAGAAATTGACCGGTTTCTTATAGATATACCCAGCATTTAACCGGGATCTGATTGAGAGTGCCATTATGCAAACATATACGCATAAGACATTTGCGGGTCCCGCATTCGTCTTGGGGAATTCGGCATCTGGTGTCCACCTGTTGCTACATATCATGTACAGTGTCAATTTTTTATGAATGGGAACACGGCGACGCGTGGCCTGCGCGCTCCGGCGGCTGCTGGCAGCGCGTTCAAGTGAAAGCGAGAGCAACGACAGTCTCTTTTTGCGCCATCTCGCGGCGAGGAAAACAACCATTCGTTGCTGATTTCGAACCAGCGGCAAGATTGCGACCCTCTTCCCTTTCAAGGCGATCACCGGTGCTCGTGCAATCGCCTTGAAGAGGGACGAGTTGCAATCTTGCCATTCTGTATCAGCAACGAATGGTTGTTTTCCTCGCCGCGAGATGGCGCGAAAAGGGACTGGTGGTTGCTCTCGCTCCCGATTGAACGCACTGCCAGCAGCCGCCGGAGCCCACAGCTCCACGCGTCGCCGTGTTCCCATTGATAAAAATTGACACTGTACTGGTAGGTTCCATAAATATCACCACGAGAAGTTACTCCTAAAGCTTTTATGGGGAATGCGGGAAGCCTGGAAAGTTTGCGTATTATGTCTGGTAATCGCAATTCGCTTGTTAGGAACGCGAAGCGCCTTCCGCGCTTCACCGCAGCGCTCGCTTATCTCACTTCTTATCTCGCAGAAACGTCAATCCAGGCAAGGTGGCCATCATTGCCATACTCGTGGTACTCGTGGCGATCCTGGTGCTGCTTGTCTTGTTCGACAATCCATGTACGCACGGAGAGGGGGGAGATGGGGCCCATATAATATCTATAGGCGTGTTCAGTAATGTTAATTGTAGACGTTTTATATATATAAAAAAGATTTATTTGTGGAAAGGTATACACATACGCTCTCGGCCTGACACTTTTTTGCGTCGCTCATTCCTGCTGATATACAGATTATGTGTACAGAAGGCATACCTCGTTTCAAGACTGTGTATATAAAAGAAAAGGCAACCCTGCTTAATAATAATAATAATAATAATAATAATAATAATAATAATAATAATAATAATAGAGGGCTGGCTTGTTACGAGTCGAATGAACACTGATTAGTAGAAAATTCAGCAGATTATAAGAGGCTGAACCCCTGTTTATAGACAAGCATATGATAGATAGATAGATAGATAGATAGATAGATAGATAGATAGATAGATAGATAGATAGATAGATAGATAGATAGATAGATAGATAGATAGATAGATAGAGCCAGCATTTAAGCGGGATCTGATTGAGAGTGTCATTATGCAAACATATACGCATAAGACACATGCGGGTCCCGCATTCGTCTTGGAGAATTTGGCATCTGATGTCCACCTGTTGCTACATATCATGTACAGTGTCAATTTTTTGATGAATTCCCCGGAATTTCTATCTATCGATAGATATCAATAGATACCTATCTATCTATTGAAATCTATAGATAGATAGATAGATAGATAGATAGATAGATAGATAGATAGATAGATAGATAGATAGATAGATAGATAGATAGATAGATAGATAGATAGATAGATAGATAGATAGATAGATAGATAGATAGATAGATAGATAGATAGATAGATATTGGAGATAGATAGATATTGGGGTTCTACAGTATTCTGGGTGGTGTTCTACAGAGCGTTCATTGATTTCGCTCTATTTTTTGACTCTTATTCTACAGCGAGTGATGCGCACCATGCCAGCGCCACCGATAGCGGCGGTGGCGGCGGCGGTAACGGAGGTTTCCACGGCGGCGGTGGTGGTAAAAAGTGTGAGTGTGCAGTCTTACACGTTCACGTAACTCGCATTCACTTCTTTACGTGCGTCAAAGCAAGAATAAAGTTCGAAATATTTCAAGCCGGCTCATCGAAGCCTTCTGCAATATTCCGGCTAGCTTACTTATCAGCTTACTTCAGTGACATGACCA
Organism: Rhipicephalus annulatus; assembly: GCA_013436015.1. Lineage (NCBI taxonomy): Eukaryota > Metazoa > Arthropoda > Arachnida > Ixodida > Ixodidae > Rhipicephalus > Rhipicephalus annulatus. The sequence goes on along the minus strand of WOVY01010902.1, from coordinate 40,870 downwards.
GGACACTCAGTTATCTAGAGTGTTACTGTACTTTGGTTGACCACCTCACAAATACCCGTACGTGATAAAATACTGAAACGATTACAGGAGGGCAGTATATGTTTCAACGACGATCATTAGCCCAGTCTTCACCCACACACATCTCCAGAAAGGAGGAGTGCTAGAATGAATCTATATTTCTCAAATCGAGGTATTCAGTGCCGACGCAAAATGCACTATAAAGAAAAAATTTAATACTGTCACGGACGAATTGATACCTCCTTACAATCATATACATACGGGAAATTCTGCAGCGGTCATGCTTTTCTTCGTAAATTGGTTCGAAATAAATGCAGTAACAGAAAAATGTCTTCAGTGCAGCCAGAGCATTCTGGCTGTGATTCTCGCTCGTACGTGAAAAAAAACAAAACAAAAAACACGCGCACGCTCGAATCCCGCGCGCTCTTCTCTCTGCCGCGGTCTCCGCCGCGGCCAGAATCCACTCAGTGAATGCGCCCTCTCGCGGTAGCCGGGCGCACGATGCGATAATCGTTGGTCTTGCTGGGCAGCGCGGCGATGGGTACGGCCGGAGAGAAACACAGCGCGCCCGCCATCTCGGAAGCTGTGGCTAACCCACCGCCTTGTCTAACTTCTGCGCTTGTTCGTTTCCAGCGCCCAAAGGGACCTCCGAGTGATGCTATAATCGTGCCTTTCAAAGCGTGTTACTCCACTTCCCCCTGAACAGACCCACGAAACGATTTTGTACATACTTTTTTTTACCTTGAAGCTACGCCAAACTCCTCTTATTTCTCCTGGCACGTTCTTCGTCTTAGGAACGGAGGTGCCCCAATGTCGGTTTGTTCTCCTTGTTGCTTCTACCGTTCGACAAGCTTGGTTTTACCACGTTCAACCATGGCATTTAACAGGAAAGTGTTTTATGTCGAGGGGCCACCAAGGCTTTGGTGTACGTATTTCCGTCACGGAAATGACGTAGAAAAATACGATCAAAAAGCAAATGAAATAACCCCGTCAACGGGATCCAGCCCACGACCTTTCGGTTCGCGACAAACAGAAGTCGGCCACGCCGTTTTAAAGAGCGACGCTCTCGAATTTCGAGGTATAGCGTATAGGGCGTTCGCCAAAAAAAAAAAAAGCCCTCCGCTCCGTTGGTTATTCGCCGCGCCCTCTGACGGAGACAGTTCGTGCAGCCGCCGCGCCGAGTTTTCCCGCCGTGGCGCGATTCGAGTATGAGCGACGAAACGCGCGCGCTTCTATACCGGGTGTGTGGCAGCCAGCTTTGCACATTACGGTTCCGGCGCTGGAGCTTGGACATTCCCGCATGGCCTGTGACAGTCTGTGATTCTACTCGATACTTTGTCTGCGCCGATGAAAGACCAGTCAGAAAGACCACGTAATTTGTTCGTGTCCACAACGAACACGAACAAATTATGGGAAACAAACTTTTACCCATCAAACGACTTGCATATTAAACAAATTAGAACATAAGCTTAATTTTGATTGTACAGAAAATAGCATTTAAGGTGCAAGTAAAAAAAGTGCTAATGCAGGAAACACACTTTTTTATGGATCCTAGAAAATACTGATGTTAGCAATGGTAGTAGTCGGGCGATGGAAATCTTGTACTGCATGTGTTTTATTACCTATAAAATATAATGGTATGTATCACATCTCTCTAATGTTCTAGTCTGATTCTTTCCTGAGTGATTGTTATTTAAGTGTGTTATGTAGTAATTATGTTACGAGATTTGTACAGTCAGTCAGATTCAATATAACATGATATGTTTTTGGCAGCTATCTTTTCTCTGTTGCTTCTTTTGTTCATAAAGGACTGATGCCGCGAAAGCTGTTTATTTTTATTTTTTTTGATGTACGAACTGTGTACAAGGATGTTGGGTCCTCTGTCAGGCTATATGCCTTGAGACCCAACATCCTTTTGTTTCTTGTGTCTTGTACAAGAAAACAATCAAACAAATTTTGCAATTGAATTGAAAAAAAGATGATCAACCAGTTTTTATGCACTTACTCAGCTGTAGTAAACTTCTCGCCCCCCTTTTTTTTGTCTTCTACTGCAGAAATAGCGTAACAATTCAAATGTATCAGTTAAAGAAAATGTGTGGGCGTGCTAGTTGCTTCATAATCCTATAAAGACTAGATAAAGAAGATTCGACACACGACAAACAGAGTACTGATGCAGGGGACTGGCACTTGTTCTGCGCACCAGTGTTCTTTCTTTGTCCTGCGTCGAATCCACGCTAGTATAAGTACTTAAGAATGAGTCAGTACTGCGTTGAAGGGAGATGAATAAACATTAAACGGCCTCTGCTCTCTCTATAGGGACTACCACAAGTAAGTGTACTGTGACTTCATTTTTTGCATTATAAACGCTTTTTACTTAAGAACACTCAGACGCACGCATGCATGGCCCGTGTCGTCCACACATTGGCATTAGCGACATTTTTTTTATACCTGTATGTTCTGTACGTCTCACAGGAGACTCAATGTTCAGCTCTGCATGATGATCACTCTGGCAGGACGTAACGGTCTTATATCATTCGTCGTCTGATTACTGCGGAGGTGTAGATTCACTATGGGACACCACTCTGCTGATCATTCGCTCGGACGTCGTCACTGCGTCTTGTACTGATCAATCAATCAATCAATCAATCAATCAATCAATCGACTGTAGGGACTGAGTTGTTAGAAGAGGGACTTACGGCATGTTTTATCCAGACGATTAGACGTGCTGCGGCGCGCACTCTTAATCTAGTCTAGTTTAAACCTGACTGCATCCAGGAAACCAAACAAAAAGAATATCCCGTGTCCTTGCCGTATCTAGCACTTTAAGCAAGCGGTGCCTAAATAAGAGTGTATTCTACCATCATGTGAAACGATCTCCGTGTGGGACGTCCGCTATGCGTGCTATGCTACATCTCTATAGGCGTGGTGTTAGTCGCTGCCACCGACTGAAATCGTCTCGCAGAGCCCCCGTTGCCGACCACGACAACCAAAACGACGCCCGCGCCCATCAAGCGTCCCGTGTCGTTCATCTTCTGCACCGTGGGCGCCTTCTCGGAGTCGTCGACGGTCGTCTACGACAGCATGTTGTGCGACTACTTTGTCTACACGCACGTTCTTCCCTACAAGGGTGAAATTCTGTCCTACGACAGTGACCTCAGTTGGGAGCAGTTCAAGAAGGTGAGTCTGTAGAAAGACATAGTTGTTTTGACTCGGGGAAAACAGTTCGTTTCTAGTTGATTGATTTGATTTGTGGGGTATAACGTCCCAAAACCACCATATGATAATGAGTGTCGCCGTAGTGGAGGGCTCCGGAAATTTTGACCACCTGGAAGTTCGTTTCTAGTTAGGAAGAGTCCAAGGTGGTGTATAATGCACTTAGTGTAGCACTAACGTCCCTCTAGTGTAGGCCTTGTATTGTTCCGAATCGTTCACCTAATGTAGCGACACTACTGCGAAACCTGAGGGAAACCTAGATTCCCTAGATTTTTCTCTTTTACTTAAAGGGGCCCTGAAACACTATTTCAAGTAACCATAGAATTAATTCACTGGAAGAGCTTATTGTCTCACGAATTCAACGCCGCAAAAAATTTTGAGAATCCATCCAGTGCGAGTGGAGTTACAAAGGTTTGTCGCATGCTGCAATTGGCATTCTCTCTTTTCTCGGCCCAACGAAAGCGCTGGAAGCTAAGCAGGGAGCTATGGCAGGGCGACAGAAAAACGTCACGCACGCCTCGCAACCTTGAGCACTTTTTTTTTTCTTCGAATGCGCGGCTTTGTCAGTGTGATCGCGCGCGCACGCGTGGACAAGTAGCGGCCTCCCGCGCCTATCTCTGTAACGAGTGAGCGCGCCATGTTCAAATCAGCCAATGGTTGATAGATAGGCTTACTACGTGTCATTTTTGCGCATACTGCGTGATTTGTCGAGAGAAGAAAAAGCAATTTTTTGCTGACTTTGATAATTTATTGTGAATTCCAGGCCGCGTGCTGTGCTATAATATTTGGCTCGCGTGTTGTCGAGAGACTATACTACCGATCGGCAGCGTTTTCTGACCATGCTCAAAAAGTGTTTCGGGGCCCCTTTAAGTACCGACAACTGCCTCCTCTTCCTACTTTCTCTTCCGCGCAGCCAGTGCCTGCCACTATTTTCTGCCTAACTTGGAATATTTACAAACCAACATACGTCTAAGTACATTAGCCGCGCATAAACGGCACACAGCATATACAGAACTCCACACACAAGTGAAACATACACGAAAACGTGCAGATGGAAAGAACAAATAGAAACACAAGTGAACACCAGTGTTGCTTTTGCACCCCCACATGGTTCTCTTTAGTGCGAAATGGTGTGAATATCCCACCCCCCTCCCTCCGGGAGTGCACTGAAGTTCTAGCCTGTCTGTTTTCTGTGTATACTATAGTTTTTCTGCTACTACTATATATCGCGCTTATCATACTCGTGAGCAGGGTTCCATATTTAGGGTGGATGCATTTGCCGCATTATCTACGCTGCCCGTTGGGTAAGTCCTAAAGAAAACGAGCTGTGCAATGAATGCAAAAAACAGAAATGAAAAACAAACACGAGGCGATGTGACATACTTCTCACAGCGGCCTGCCATCTGTTCCAGGCTTTCCGGGAGCAAACCTGGGAAGTAAACAGTTCTTAGAATGTAACACCAGGGACGGTTTGTCGCCACTATCGTGAAAAAGCTTATAAGTGATAACCCCGCGTATAAAAAAATTACCTGAAAAGTCCGACTGATTAAATGTATGGGCAGAATCAGCGCCCCCTGTAAGGGATTAGGGAAGAGGGGACTGCCTCCGTAGTTCCCATGCCTACGGTGCTTATGTTATATGTCCACCATATGCAATAAAGCTTCGTCCTTGTTCCGGGGGCGTCTTGTGTTAGTTTATGTATTGTGCTCAAAAGAATGGCTAAGAGACAGTTTTATTTCTTGCTTATTTTTTTAAAGGCGAAAGCCTTAGAAGCTTCACCAAACGCGAAATTCAACTGTTGGGGTTCCTCAGCGTTGGTGAGTATGGATGCAAAAAGTCATGACGTAATGAAACGTATGCCATCACTTATAATTAAAAATGGCAACTTCCGCACATGCTGTGGGATTGCCCGGCACAGTACAGACACACTAACGCCACGACCCTTTCGTCGAAGCTCCATGAGGCTCTGCGGAACTCCGCTCTTTACGACCAAACCTGGGTGACCCAGCACGCCCGTGAGACAGCGTCGAGGCAAGCCCTTGACGTCCCCTCAAGGGAGGCCTAGGCCCGGCCACCTAAACCTGCTGGTTTCTTACAATAAACTTTATTCCTCCTCCTCCTCCTCATCGTGATGTCATGACGCCACGTGATGACGTCATCACATGACATCGTAACTTGGGGAAACGTGGTCAGATCACGGAGGCCATACTTCGCCTGGTGTGCCTCTGATCTTGGAGGCAGTGCAAAACTATACGTGAGGTGCAGGACAACTTTCGAAGGGTGGCGGGGCAGCATCAATACATAGGCTGATAGAAAAAAAATTACACCTCCCACTAAAGGGAATCGTGTGGGAATGCAAAGCAGCGCTGGTGTTTACTTGTGTTTCCATTTGTATGTTTCCGTGTGTGTTTCATTTGTGTGTGAAGTTGTGTAAATGTTGTGTACCGCTTATGCTACCCCCCTCCTGTTTGTGTGTATACCTTGTGTGTGCCGCAATATGAACACCCGGCGCTGTTAAGAGAGTGCAATGAAGCGAGCGCGTGCAGCATTATATACGACCGCACAGCTTTGGCGGCCGGATAGATAAACAAGAGAGGAGAAACGAAGCGGAGGCAGCATTCTGTCGCCTCCTCCTCCCCACCTCCTCGCGTGAGCGCATGCGCAGTGGGGTGGCGGACGGTCGCCGAGAGACGGACACAGACCCGAGCAAAAACTGCTTCGCATCTGAAAGAAGATGGCTTTCACCTTCGAGTCGCCTTATGTGAATGATAAAGTATCCCCTATCTCTCTCTCTCTCTCTCTCTCTCTCTCTGTTAGTGTGTGTGTGCGTGCGTGCTTGGTCTCGGCATAGAGTTTCCTAGTATACACTAGAGGGAACTCTGGCGCTAGTGTCTATGTGAGCTGCAACGCACGGTGCTTCAGTGACCATGGGAATGATGGGTAGTACACAGATTTGTCTCATATTTGTACTTCTGGCCTGCTTTTCGCTCCGTGTGTGTTCATGTGGCTTGGAACTGTTTTCTTACGAAACAAATATGAGCAAATGTTCAGCAGTTGCGCTTCACCATTTTATTCTTTAAAACTTACCTTTTTAAATCGGGTGACGAAGTTCAAAAGGGTTGAATCTTTCTTTCAAAACGAAACCGAAACACATCAATAAACGAAGCCGCAAGTATACACGAAGACTAGGCAAATGTGTGTACTGCCCATCGTTCCCACGGTCGCTGAACGATCGCAGCGCCAGAGTCCCCTCCAGTTAACTTTAGGAAACTCTATGAATCTCGGTACCACCCGCGTTCCCGTTCCCCACGCAGCGGGCGACTGCCTACCGGGACCAGCTCAACTACTTCGGCTATCCGAACGTGGCCGCCAATTTGAGCTCGGTGAAGCTGCAGCACTACGGGTACAGCTTCGACGCCGAGGACCTCACCTTTCTGAGCAGAGAGCTGGGCGGAGTCTCGTGGAAGGTCACCAAGATGTTCAACGACCACGGGTTGCTCACCGCCGGCATGGCCTTCTACGATCGACCCGACGGCGGCTCGGACCCTCATTTCGGCGCCATCCGATCCCTTGTGAACGTGAGCTCGCCTTGGTGGCCGGGGTGTGGAAACACTCATCGCGGATTTGAGATTTTAATTTATTTTGTTAACATACACCGCCATCTTTCGTATCAAGATATGGCAGGAGTGAGTGCTATCAGCGTCAAATGAAACCCGAAGAGAGGCAAGCCTTCGCGATGGTTAGTGTGCGCCGTCCAGTTATCGCCACGAACAGGCACGCGCATTCTCTTCGGCAGCTCTGCGAAGATGTTCGTGCCTGTCCACGGGGATAAGTGGATGGCGCGCACTATACCATAGTGAAGGCTTGCCGTGTTTCGGGTTTCATTTGACGCTGGTAGTACATACATACATACATACATACATACATACATACATACATACATACATACATACATACATACATACATACATACATACATACATACATACATACATACATACATACATACATACATACATACATACATACATACATACATACATACATACATACATACATACATACATACATACATACATACATACATACATACATACATACATACATACATACATACATACATACATACATACATACATACATACGTGCATGCATACATACCCTACGAAACACAATATCAAAACGAGTTCATACAATGAAAAAATCATAAGAGAACTACACCAGGAAAGCATAGGCAGTTCATATCCGTGAAAAACATTTCGTAATTGTTCGACTAATGATTAGAAATCATTAGAAAGCTCTCGCAGGGGGCCTTCAAGGCCATACCAAATGTCAGTAGCATGAGTAAAACAGGAAAACTTAAAGCAATCAACGAATAATTTCAAAAGGAACTCTGTATGGGGTAAGCGGTCAGCTTTGGCAAGCAAACAGAGAAAATGCATTTTCGCTTATTGGTAAAGTTCAAATTCACAGTCACGCAAACACCACTCTTAGCGCGACAGGGCGCTTGGTAAACGAGAAAGCGCGCGAAAACAATATGCGGGGGGAGACGCCATTTTGAAATTCCCGCACCAATCACCGTGACGTCATAGACTTTGAAGGCGTCTACTGGACCCTACGTAGATTGTAATCAATCGAAATCAAGTACATTGTCATCTCTGGAAGCCGTAGTCCTAGAATACGAAGTATCAAAAAGTTTAGTCGAGCCAATGTCTAAATAATATATACGAAAAACACATTTTAAAATTGTTGGCATCACGCGCGATGATTCCGGCGCGAAATTTAATAATGAAACTTCAATCCTGATTTTCTCCATAACAATGAACTTCCTATAGTGAAATCTGCGGTATTAAAGTTCTCAGAGTGCAGTTTGTTATCTTAATCAAGTAATTGTTTCTCGTTATTGTTCCCTTAAAGGGAGGTCATGAAAAAGTCACCCCACTATTGGTGGTTTCCGGTGAAAAGATAGGACTAGAGGGTCCGAATGTCGTCTTATCTACCTCAGCTTCCTTATCTGCTGCTTTCATTAAGTTGAGACGAACGAAGTCAGAAACAGGGCGGCCGCTGGAGCGTCACAATATCTTATGCGAATACGTGACGAGAAGCTCATGCTATGTTGTGAAATCGGGGCACAACAGA